>CM019919.1:8812674-9337810 GCA_009764595.1 Geothlypis trichas | reverse complement strand
CGCCGCGCCATTGGCCCCGCCGCCGGCCGCGCTCCGCCCCGCTCGCGGTGATGCTCGGCCGAAGTTTCCGCGGCGGGCTCCGCACGTGGGAGCCCCGCGTCGAGCCCCGTTCCCGCATCCCCGCCGAGCCCTCCGGAGCGGCAGCGGCTCCCCCATCCAGCCGCGCTGTTCCCCGCGGGGGATGCCGCCCTGAAGGCGCCGGGGATGCGGCAGCGCGGAGCCCCCCGGCCCCGCGGAGCGCAGCGCGGAGGGGCCGCGCCGGGGGGCGGCCGCGGAGCAGGAGCATGGCCCGGGCTCCCCGCAGCCCTCTCGGGGTAGCATGGCCGTGAGCGCGGCGGCCGCCCCCGCCGCCGAGCCGCTGCCCCGCAGCATCTTCAAGAAGTTCCTGGTGATGCTCTGCTCGCTCCTCATGTCCCTCTACGTCTTCTACTGCCTGGCCGACCGCTGCCAGACGCTGCCCGGACCCATCATCGCCGCCGGCGCCGCATCGGAGGAGGACGAGGGCGGCGGCGGGGAGTTCCTGGGCGGCTCGGCCGAGCTGCCCCCCTGGCAGGCGGCGGCGGCGCGGCGCAAGCGGCTCCTGCAGCGGCTCAAGCAGCGGCGGCGGCGGCAGGAGGCGGCTCCGGGCGCGGAGGAGCCGGCCGGGGGCGGCGGGAGCCGGGCCGGGGGCTCGGGCGGCGGGGCGGGCACGGCCGGCACCCTGGCGCTGCTGCTGGGCGAGGGCAGCAAGCGGCTGCCGCAGGCCATCATCATCGGAGTGAAGAAGGGAGGGACGCGGGCGCTGCTGGAGTTCCTGCGGGTGCACCCCGACGTGCGCGCCGTGGGCGCCGAGCCGCACTTCTTCGACCGCAACTACGAGCGGGGACTCGCCTGGTACAGGTACGGCACGGGCGGCGGGACGGGGCTGGGGATGGGGACGGGAACGGGGCTGGGGATGGGGATTGGGATGGGGATGCAGCCGTGGCCGAGCCGCCAGTGCCCCCCGCTGGCCGCCGCTTCTCGCTCCGGAACCACCGCCGAGCCTTCCCTCAGCCCCGTTCTCATTCCTCCGCTCATCGAGCACTCTTCCCGCAGCTCCTCGCTCCACTCGTTCTTCCGTCCCTGCTCCCAAATCCTCCAGCCCTCCTCTCCCGGCTGTCCGCATTCCGGAGCGCCCCAGGACCACCAGCGCTCCTGGAGTCCCTCCGGCGCTCCCCGCTGCATCCCGGCTGCTGCCTGCTCCCAAATCATCCTGTCCCCGCATCCCCCTCCCGGCTGTCCCCACTCCGGAATGCCTCAGGACCCTCCTGTCCCCGCATCCCTCTCCTGGCTGTCCCCATTCCGGAGTGCCCCAGGACCCTCCTGTCCCCGCATCCTCCTCCCCATTCCGGAATGCCCCAGGACCCTCCTGTCCCCATTCCCGAATGCCCCAGGACCCTCCTGTCCCCATTCCCGAGTGCCCCAGGACCCTCCTGTCCCCATTCCCGAATGCCCCAGGACCCTCCTGTCCCCATTCCCGAGTGCCCCAGGACTCTCCTGTCCCCGCATCCCCCTCCTGGTTTTCCCCATTCCCTAATGCCCTAGGACCCTCCTGTCCCCGGCACTCCCGGGCTCTGCCGCTTGCCCCGGTGTCCGTGACACCACAAAGGGAGAAGCGGTGGGTGCCCCGCTGGCCTGGGGATGCTGAGGCACAGCTAAACCCTGCCGTGAAAAGCGCAGCCCCTCAATATCTTTGTACTCCCCCGGCTCTTGGCCAAACCTGTGGCTGGCCGCTGAGTCTCAGCCGAGCCCCGGCTGCCTCCCCATCGCCTCCCGCAGCTCCCAGCCCGGCCCTGCAGAAGCCACTTTTCCTGTAGTCAGTGTGGACTCCTTTTCCTGTAGTCAGTGTGGACTCCTTTTCCTGTAGTCAGTGTGGACAAACCCCCCCTATTTCCCGCGTAAATATTTCAGTATCCCACTAGCGACTAACCAAAAATGTCACTTTCAGGAGCACACCCTGCATGCTCGCCTTGCCTTTGAAATACCAGCAAAGGATTGATCGGGTGGTTCTTGCAATGAATTAGTGTTTTGTTAAACGAGCCAGTAAACGTTAAAGCCAAGAGAGTTCTCGCTGAAATTGTTCAGGTCTTTTTTTGTTGTGTGTTTTAAAGTTAGAGGAGCGTTTTTCCAGCAGCTTGGTTAGGGTGAGAGTGAAACTGCTGTCTCCAGAAGTGTGTCCTGTGTTTGTGGCTCTCTTGAATGAACAAGCAAACAGGAGAGGACTTGGGTACCCCTGGAGTTTTGTTTTACTTTCACATAAAGCCGGGCTATTAGCAGAGAGAAGAGGATTTTGGCTCAGCTTGTGGTGACAGTATTGAAATGTGGAGTAGGGTAGTACTGGCAGTCCGAGTGTTGATGTAAAAGTCTTAACACGTGGAAGGGATGAGCTCTTGTGTATCTGCCAGTGTCAGAAACACGCTGGGTTCCTGCAGCCTGCAAAGTGTGACTTCTCTTGAGAAGAAAGATTTCCTTTTGTGTGGGCTGAAGCTGTCTACAAAATTATATTTTTAGTCCGTGCTTATCCGATTTCCACATGCTGACCCTGCAGCAGAAAGGAAACGTTAAAAATGAATCTGAAAAACCTCAAGAACTCTAATCAAGTCTTGACTTTGAAAAATAAACACATGGCTGTGGGGTGGCATCTACTGAAATTTATGGTGGATATGCAGAAAAGCTCATTTATCAGAGATGCTCTGGAAGCCTTGAGGAGCAGATGGCAGTGGGATAGACCTGCTTGTGGAAGCAGCCCTGAGTGAGGAGTGCAGACCTAGACAGAGGAGGAGCCACAGGCATTTAGGGCATAGTGCAGCCCTCGGTGTTGGGGATACAATTTTCCAGAGGTTTAGTCTTGATCTTGCAGCTCTTTTTCCCTGGCTGTGCTGCCCCGTGTGCTGTTTGTGTAATCATTATGTTTTAGCAGTTGGCACATGAGCTCTCCCATTAATTGCTGCAGTTTGTTTGTTCTGGTATTTGATGTGTTGAGTTTCATCTTTTTTTTTTTCTTTCCTTTTTTTTTTTTCTGTTTTATTAGCCCTGTGGAGGCTGAGGTACAGTGAATTCTTTGTGTGGGATTATTCCTTTGAGACCTAATCTTGCTGGCTTTGCTTGTATGAGTAATCTTTGCTAACCCAGGATGGCAGAGCCGCGGTGCCAGCACGCTGGTCACCGCTCACAAATTCTCATTTACAAACCTACCTGTCTGTCTGCAGGCTTTGTTGTGATCTTTGATGAGGGTTCAGGGCCGGGGAAACAGCCAGATGTTTGCCAGAGGTCCCCGTTCCTTATCTTTGCCATCAGAGGCTTAGGTTTCATGTGTGCTGCTGTTTCCCAGCAGTCAGACTAAACAGGTTTAGGGTCATTACAAGGTATAAACACTCGGGTTTGTTTGCAGTGCCCCAGGAAGGCAGGCAGTGCCCAGGGAACAAAAAGCTGGTGGCTGATGCAGAGATTGAAGGGGCAGCCAGGCTGTGGAGCTGTCACAGGCACACAGAGGTGGGCTGTCACAGGACAGGGTGGCTGTGGGGTTTTGGGCATGAGGAAAGCCCTGATTTGCCCTGGAAATAAAAGATCTGCTCCTCTAGCAGCTGCTGTGAGCAGGGGGAAGGGCTGGGCTGTGCCTGCAGCAGTGGGGGATGCTCCTGGAGCAGCCAGCCAGGTGTACCTGTGGGGTTTGTGACAGTGTCACAGGGCCTTATGTTGAGGGAAGAGATGAAGATCTGACTCTGTATTTCAGAAGGCTGATTTATTATTTTATGATATATATTACATTAAAACTATACTAAAAAAATAGAAGAAAAGGGACAGAAAAAAAGTATAGTATAAAACTATACTAAAAGAACAGCCTTCTTTCATCAGAGGGCTAGCTAAGAATAGGAAAGAATGAACAACAAAGGCAGCTCTCTCAGACTCTCTCCGAGCCAGCTGGGCTGTGATTGGCCGTTAATTATAAACATCCAAATGGGCCAATTAAAGATTCACCTGTTGCATTCCACAGCAGCAGATAACCATTGTTTACACTTTGTTCCTGAGGCCTCTCAGCTTCCCAGGAGGCAAAAATCCTAAGGAAAGGATGTTTTATAAAAGTTGTCTGCAACAAGGCTTGGTGACATGCAGGTCACCTGCTGGGGTGCATGGAGACGTCATCCAGGAAATAAAGGCAGTAACAAATTCCAGGAAATAAAGGCAGTAACAAATTCCAGGAAATAAAGTGCAGCCCCTGGTGCCCTGGAGAAGCTGACTTTGTAAAATCCATCTGTGGGATTTCATTTGGCGAATGTGTCACCTCCATGTGTGGGTTGAACATCAAGGGCAGTTGTGTGCCCCAAGGAGCTTTCTCTGCTTTGGGTTTGAGTCCCTCATGCACGGGGGACAAAAGGAGGGAGGGGGCAGCTCACAATGCTGGCATTGACTGCAGTGCTGGGCTGGCAGCATGCTGCAGCCCTGAACAAGGCCATTGAGCCAGCAGGGTTCAATAGCAGGTGAGCACGGGCTTTAATAGAGTTCAACTGCCAACCCCCAGCCCAAAACGGCTGCACAGCCTGGGGAAAACTCCCAGGAACAGGGGCTGAGCCAGGCATGTAAAAAAAAAAGGATTAAAAGGAAATATCTGTGTTTGCAGCTGATACTGCGAATGTGGCTCTTTGCCTCTGATCTTTTGTCAGTCTGCACTGATTGAGCTGCCTGTTGGAATGCCATTATGCTGTCACTCAGCCCAGGAACATTTATTTCATATGTTTTAATCTCCCTGCCTCTGTAGCACCAATGCCACTCTCACTAGAGTGAAGCCAAGTTAATGTCATTAGATTACATCTGATGCAGGGGAAGATGAAAGATAATTCAAAGTTGCTCCGTCAGGTTGGGAGTTTAAATATCTCTCCTCCTCAGTGCTTCCAGAGCTGGGGAGTTCTGACTCCTAATTAATGTCCTCTTGGGATTTATTTCCAGGTTTGTTTTTTTTTTTTTTTGTTTTTTTGCTTCTTTGTAATCTAGGCAATGACATTTCTGAGTCAAAGGGAGCAGAGAACATCTCAGATGCTGAAGAGGTTTGAGATGGAGGAAAAGGTGGATTTTGGGGAGGGGAGATGTTCACAGCAGGAACAGAGAACATTCAGATGCTGAAGAGTCTGAGATGGAGGAAAAGGGGGATTTTGGGGAGAGGAGATGCTCCCAGCAGGAACACAGGACATCTCAGATGCTGAACAGTCTGAGATGGAGGAAAAGGGGGATTTTTGGGAGAGCAGATGCTCCCAGCAGCTGTGAGCAGCTGCATCCCTCCTCGAGCTGTGTCCCATCCTCTGTGCCTCAAACCAGGGTGAAATCAGAGCCTGATGGGGATGGAGGAGTCAGGGACTCCATATCCCTGATGGGGATGGTGTCAGGCTGCTCCTGGGGCAAGGTTTTCAGGTCTTTGTAACCCAGCAGAGCATTCTGTGTGTGAATAATTGTGGGAGGGAGGAGAGGAGTGTGTGGATGATGTTGGGGGGACATCAGGGCAATAAGTACAATTTTTGGGAGGGGAGATGCTCCCAGCAGGAACACAGGACATCTCAGATGCTGAAGGCGTCTGAGATGGAGGAAAAGGGGGATTTTTGGGAGAGGAGATGTGAGCAGCTGCATCCCACCTCGAGCTGTGTCCCGTCCTCAAACCAGGGTGAAATCAGAGCCTGATGGGGATGGAGGAGTCAGGGACTCCCTGTTCCTGATGGGGATGGAGGAGTCAGGGACTCCCTGTTCCTGATGGGGATGGAGGAGTCAGGGACTCCCTGTTCCTGATGGGGATGGAGGAGTCAGGGACTCCCTGTTCCTGATGGGGATGGTGTCAGGCTGCTCCTGGGGCAGGATTTTCAGGTCTTTGTAATCCAGCAGAGCATTCTGTGTGTGAATGATTGTGGGAGGGAGGGGAGGAGTGTGTGGATGATGTTGGGGAGACATCAGGGCAGTAAATACAATTTATGGAAGGTGGAGCAGGACTGGGTGGCCTTCAGGAGGAAATCCCTTGCTGCAAACCCCCCTGTGTGAGGGAGATGCTGCAGCAGGAGTTGCCTTGAATGGATCATCTCCCCACCTTCCTTCTGCTCAGCTCTGTGTTCAGGGTGTGCCCAGCACAGAGCATTGCCTGTTTGATTGGACATTCAACCAGTTTGGGTTTTCCACTCCCTGCTGCAGGTAGGAAGGGCTGGTTGAGCAGAACCTCCTCCTTGTCCTGGGAACATCTCATCTCATCTCCCAAGCACATTTGACTCACTAATAGCATCAAGCACAGCCTGAAGCAGTTTCCCTGGAAATTGCAGCCTTGGACAGCCACATGCTGAAGAGGATCAAGGTCCTTGTTTATTTATTAGCTGTGTAATCAAACCCCTCCTGAACCGAGCTGGCAGGGCCAGGTACTGTATAAAAAGGAAACAAAAGGTGGCTGTGGCCCAAAGTGCAGCTGATTCACTGTAAACAGCAGATGGAGATGGGCTGGGCAGCCTGGGTCTCCTGGGCAAGGAGTCCCTGCAGGTGGAGGATGAGGAGGGTCTGGGGGTGGCTGAAGGGACCTTTCTGTGCTGGGGAAAGGAGCTGGAAATGCTGGGGAAATCAGGGCTGGTAAGACACCAACTGGTTCTGGTTCATGTGCTTGGAATTGGATACTCCAAGGGTTTTCAGCAGAGATCTGAAGCAGTTTGGAAGTTTGGGGAGGATGGGGTGGAGTGCCTCAGTTTGCACAGGGTAAAAGGAGGAATCACTGCAGGGATGGAAGCAGCAGGGCAGTGGTGGGACACCTCTGCAGCACAGAATGAGGAGTCAGAGGGATTCTGGTGGGTTAAATATGGGTTAAACACCACCCAGAGCTGCTGGGTGGTTGTTGGGACCATTAGCTTGTCAGAGTGAACTCGAGAAAAGTTGGAAAGTCTCTTTTCCCAGCCCGGCACTTGTAGAAGGAGTCAAAGCTTTTCATTTCTGGATCTCAAGGTTGTTTATTGCGTCTTATGTATAAAAGATTTTCTCTTGTCTTGCTGAGGTCAGCTAAGCAAGACAGTTCAAGGCACTCTGCCTGCCCCCAGGGCTGTGTTATGTCTTTATACTAAAAACTACGTGTACAATGTTTACCATAACTTCCCAATACCTATCACCCATGTTAGACAGTGAACTCTACTCTAAACCAGTCCAAAAGTGCCACCATCACAGCAGAAGATGGAGGTCAAGAAGAAGAAGAAAGGCTGGACACACCCAGATCCCTCCATCTTGCCTCCTGAACCCCCATACCAAAAACCCCAAAATCTACTTTTCCACCCCGTGATAACTTCACTATTATTCTTCCTAAACTGTTGTGGCTTGCAGATCTTCATCTAAGGTTGCTAATTTGCTCCACGGGTCATAATCAAACCCACAGGTGTTTTGGGCTCTGTGCCAGGGCTCTGAGCCCCCTGGCAGGGTTTTGGCCATCCTGGACAGCCAGAGGGATGTGCTGGGTCCTGACAGGTGCTATTTAACCCATCAGAAACCTTGGCACAGCTTTGGCTGTCCCCTTGCACCTGGAGGGACTCTGCAGGGATGGCACTGCACAGACACTCCTGCAGAGAGCTGGGGCTGGGCTCTTTCCCCTCTTACTCCTTAAACAGACCCCAAATGGTTATTGGTTTATGGGGTTTTTTTCCCAAGCATTTTGTGTCTCTCCATACCCCTTCTGTTTTCTGTTAATGGAGATGTTCATATCTGGGCTTTGTGTCTGTTCCTGATGATGGAGTGAGCTCTTGTGGAAGCAGCAGGGCTGTGGTGGGACACCTCTCTGCAGCACAGACACGAGGAGTCAGAGGGATTCTGATGGGTTAAATATGGGTTAAACACCACCCAGAGCTGCTGGGGTGTATTTAACCCACCAGAAACCTTGGCACAGCTTTGGCTGTCCTCTTGCCCCTGGAGGGACTCTGCAGGGATGGCACTGCACAGACACTCCTTATGAGATCTCCCTGCAGAGAACTGGGCTCTTTCCCCTCTCACTCCTTAAACAGACCCCAAATGGTTATTGTTTTATGGGGTTTTTTTCCAAGCATTTTGTGTCTCTCCATACCCCTTCTGTTTTCTGTTAATGGAGGAGTTCATATCTGGGCTTTGTGTCTGTTCCTGATGATGGAGTGAGCTCTTGAGTTGGCATATTAGGAGAAGTCAACCACATTCCTATCAGAAAGCACCAAAATAAAATATTTCAGATTTTACTGAGTCTTCTTTCCAGATGGTCTGAGCAGGGGAGTTTCAGAGGTCTGTAGCCCACCCCAGTCCTGGAGAGAGCAGCACCTTCCTCACCCACCTGCAGGAATCCTTAAAATTAGAGGGTCTTGAGAAAGTTAGAAAAAGACAGGCCTCAGTGACAGCAAAGACAGTGAGATGCTAAAGCAGCAGAAAAATTAGTAATGTAGACGTGAGAAATAGAACAATAGGCCTATGTTAGGTGCTGCCTTAGGTGGTAACAAGTTTACTTACTGTATATCTTTAGAAGGTTAAGAATGAACAGAGCTCTGTGCCTTGTTTCTTATGAACAAGCTGTTGTGTTTGAATATAGGCTGGGATTGTTTTAACCAAAGCTACGTGTGCTTTAATGATTGGATAGAAGTGTTGTCAATGTTCTTGTGCTCTATGTGTGATTGGCTGAAACACAGATGGAAATGGCTTTATGATGATATGGAAATGGCTTTATGATATGGAAATGGCTTTATCATATGGAAATGGCTTTATGATATGGAAATGGCTTTATGCTATGCTGTAACACTACGTCTCTCTGGCATTCTGCTGGATTCAGTGAGCTGGTTGCATCTCTTGTCTCCATTGTTGTAACAATGTGCTGAGACTGATGTGTGAATAAACCTCTCAGACACTGACCAGAGTGTCCCATCCTGTTCATGCTGTATATCGTTGCCAGGGCACCACCCTGTGCCTCTGCTATGATGTTTGCAAATAAAGCTCCCCTGGCCCTGTCTGCTGGTGCTGAGCAATTGGGGAAACATGGCCTTGGCTGTCCAAGAAGCTGTCAGTGAAATTCTCAGAGCCAGCTCTCGTGGTGAGCAGCACAAGGCTGCGGCTGGCTGGGGTGAGAGCTCATTTATGGCAAAAATTGGGATAAACCTTAGAGAAGCAGCAGATCCACCTGCTTTAGCCGCTCTGGTTGGGTTTTGTGGGTGTCCAGCTGTGCTCCCAGCCTGTCCTGATGGTTTGGGGGGCTCCTGGGAGTCATTCCATGGAGTATGGGAGTCAGGGCCGTGCCCTGGCCACACCATCCCTGTCGCAGACATCTTTTTGTGAAAAATCCTGTCCTTAGGGTTTTTCCTTCTGAGAATCTGAGAGGCCTCAGGAACAAAATGTAAACATTGATTATCTGCTGCTGTGGAATGCAACAGGTGCATCTGTGATTGGTCTCATGTTGGATGTTTGTAATTAATGGCCAATCACAGTCAGCTGGCTTGTACTCTGTCCAAGCCATAAACCTTTGTTATCATTCCTTTCTATTCTTAGCCAGCCTTCTGATGAAATCTTTTCTTTTATTCTTTTAATATAATTTAAATGTAATATATATCATAAAATAATAAATCAGCCTTCTGAAACATGGAGTCAGATCCTCATCTCTTCCCTCACCCTCAGACCCCTGTGAACACCATCACACATCCCCAGGATGTCTTTACCACAGCCCAGCTTGGGTTTCACCTTTTGAAGTTTAGAATAGGAGGGGGAAGGGAGCTGAGGCACTTCCAGAGAGTTCAGGGCAGGCAACCAGCGACCAGAAAACCTGAGAACAGCCCCCTGTGTGAGGCAGGCATTGAAACCCCTGAGCTGCTCATGATGCTTTTCCCCTGGAGGATTCTGAGGTAACCCAAACTGCTTTCACAGGGAAACTGCAGATGCTGGAGAGGGGCAGCAGGGGCAGGGTGTTGTGGCCATAAATCTTTGCAAATTCTCATTATGTGCAGGTATTATGGGAGGGGAGTGAATTAGGTCAGTTCAATTTGTGTTGCTGGGGTTGGGTGCTGGGGTCATCCCAGGGATTTGTGACAGTGTTTCTGCCTTTTTCCTGCATAACCCACCTCCTGAAAATTCAGTTTTTCATATTTGGGGTTTCTGCCTTTCTCCTGCATAACCCACCTCCTGAAAAATTCACTTTTTTGTGGTTTGGGATTTCTGCCTTTCTCCTGCATAACCCACCTCCTGGAAATTCACTTTTTCATGGTTTGGGGTTTCTGCCTTTCTCCTGCATAACCCACCTCCTGAAAAATTCACTTTTTCACGCTTTGGGGTTAAACATGTTCAGCTCCACACCCACCTGAGCCCTGTGAGCAGGATGGTGCTCACAGTGAGGGTATAAATAGAGCTGCTCGAGGAAGTGAATTATTCCTGGCATTTCTTCCATTGAATAATGGAAATCTTTCAGCAGAAGGAATTGCTGGTTCCCTTCGTGCATGGCAAGGCCATCCTTCTTGCTTCCTGGAAGTGAGGAGCCTCGTTCTGTGCTCTCTCTTGCAGCACCATCTGTTGCAGGATTTGAAGATCCCTGCTCAGACTCCCCCAGGCTGCTGGGTTTGTCTCTGGTGGGAGATAGAGGAGGAACTTCTCCTCCCTGCTGCCCCAGGGGAGCTTTAGGAGCCTCCTGTGGTTGTTTTCCCCAAGGCTGAGCAGCTGTACCCCAATGTCACATAAGGAAATCCCCCTGGGGTGATCCCAGGCACCTGGGGACCTTTCTTGCACCAAACTCCTGCAGCTTCAGTGGGATCCTGCTCTACCCCTCATCTGCAGTTCCTGAGCACAGCTGGAAGCTGGGATGTCAACAGCTGGATCATTTCCATCCACAGCCACCCTCCTCACAGCAGCCCCTGGGGAGAGATGTTCAGGTTCAAGTGCAGCATCACCATGGGAAGCTGGCTATTTATTAATTACTTATTTCTCTCTCCAGTGGTTTTTTTTTTTTTTTGTTAAAAATTACAAAAAGCCAGGCTGATTTGTTCTGCCATTGCCTGCTGGAAGAGGGCCCCCTCCCATAAACCAAGCTGTCTGGGGAAGCCTTTTATGGAAAAACACCAGATCAATAATTGTGCCTTCTGTGTTTTTCCATGTGTGGCTCTGTGTGTTCCTATCTGCAGCTTTCAACTCTCAGTGTTGCATTTTGTCATTACCATTTCACTTCTACCTTCATGCTCTTGTCTTGTAACATAGAGCACTTTTTGTCATTATTTAAACACCTTTGCATCTTTTGTCATTATTTAAAAACTTTTGCATCTTTTGTCATTATTTAAGCACTTTTGCATCTTTTGTCATTATTTAAACACTTCTGTACAGTGTGAGCTGGACTGTTTGGGCAGCCTGATTACAGAGAGAAATCCCAAGAATTGGCTCTGTAGAAGAAGTGAGGAAACATTTGGATTTCCCAGCTGTGTCCTGAGTTAGTGAGTGAAAGGCTGGAGATGTGATGCCCAGGAGAGATGTTGAGCCAAGGAGGTGCCTTATTGTGTTTGCAGGGATGCCCTGATGAAGGAAGGAATGATGAATCTGACTCCATGTTCTCAGAAGGCTAATTTATTATTTTTATAATACTATATTATATTAAAAAATGCTAAATTATATTGTACTAAAAATACAAAAAAACCCCTTACTAAATACCAAAAAAAAAATTTAAAAATACTTAAAAATCCTTACTAAATTAAAAAAATCCTAAAAAAACGGCTTACTAATACTGAATAAAAATACTAAAAAAAATTTTTAAAAAACTTTATTAAATACTAATAAAAACTCATGACTCTTTCTAGAGTCTCGACACAACACTAATTAATTAATAAAACAAAACTCACACTAAAATTTAATAAAACAATCTCCAAACACATTCTGCACATAAACACAACACAAAAAATCCACAAATAAAATAAAAATTATTTTCTTTTTTCTGAAGCTCCTCAGCTTCCCAGAAAAAAAAATCTTAAACAATTTTTTTTTTTCAAAATATGTAAATACCACAGGTGTTCAGTGTGTGCTGAGCTTCCCTTGGCACCAGGCACATCCTCCAGGCTGCTGCTTGTGCTGAAGGTCAGGAAAGGTTCCCCTGACACCTCTCATGAGGGTTGAGGGTGCTAATCCCCATGTCTGGGCTGACTTCCATCCCTGGTAATCCTGGTTTTTGTCCCTAAAAATGAGCTCTGCTGTTTCAGCTGCCTCCAGCTCCTTTGTTCCCTGCCCATGGACCTGCTGGCAGAGCCCCACCACAGGGCTTGGGGTGCTGTGCTCCTGATTGCTGAGAGATGGATGTTCTGAAGGCCAATTTTGGTTTTTCTGCATGCACAGCTGCGTGTCACAGCAAGGCACAAAGTGAACATTGCACAATTCTCCCGTCCTCCTGCACTGCTGAACTCTGCTGGGTTGTCACTTTGGTTTTTTAAGATTTTCTAAGCTTTCTGATGTTGACATTCTTGTAAGGAATTTTCTCACACACTTTCTTGTAAATAACTTATTGTTTTGCATTCCTTTATAGAGAAGGAGAGAATTGATAGACTTAATTTAACCAGTGTCATTGGAGAGGTGTCACTGTCACCCTCCAATCCGCTGTCACCTTTGTAAAACTATAAATATTAGAGTCAGAAAAATAAAGATCCCTTTTTTCCTTCACCTTGAAAGAAGTGTGTGCTCGTGTTCCTTCGTGTCTGATAGCAACACTGGGTGAATGTGAATATTTGCCCTTCAGTGTTTGCCTGGTATTCAGCATTCTTGTATGTGTGTGGCAAAGGTTGTTACAGCCTTCATCACCTCCAAAGGAGGATAAAAACACAAAAGGGGAAATCTCAGCGCCTGCAGCGAGCAGAGCACAGGCAGTGACATGCAGAGCTTTGGGCTGACAGCTGGCACAGCCACCCCTGGGCAGGGCTGGGGGAGCCCTGGCTTGTCCTTGTTCATTCTGGGACATTTCATGGGGTGGTTTCTGAGGCACCCTGGCCTCCCCCTGTCCCTCCTCCCCCTCTCTTGTCTCCATCTGTCCTATCAGCAACAGGTTGGAAAGAGGCAGAATTAGAGACTTCCTCAGACAGTGTGAGATTAAGCTGTGAAATTGGCTGCCACGGGAGGTTTTTAGCTGAAAGAGTCTGAAAAGTGCTTGGCAAAGAACAATGCACAGGAGCTGCAGAGTGTGATGGACCAGAGGCAAAGTCCAGCTGAGGGAGCTGCCAAATCTTACCTGGGAGGGACCCAGGGCTCTGCTCCTGCTGCTGGCACAGGAATGAGCTTGGGGATCACAGGGTGACCCAGGGAGCCTCATCTTCCTGTATAATAAGATTTTCATTTTAATTATAATAATAAAAATATTATTATAATTATTATATTAATAATATAATTATTATATAATAATGTATATTATATTTATATTTAAATATAAATAAATCTAAAATTTATATATATATAAAAAATTACATTTATTTATTTATACTAAATATATATATATACACATACATATACATATATATATTTATATAAAATATAAATCAGCCTTCTGAAACATGGAGTCAGGATTCTCATATCTTCCCATGTCAGGACTGGGAAATTCCCACATAAGATCATCGAGTCCAACCCAGCCCCAACACCTCAACCAGGCTGTAGCACCCAGTGCCCTGTCCAGGCTTTTTTTAAACACACCCAGAGATGGTGATGCTCTGGAATTCCAGATCATTCCACTACTTTATTATTCTTTTGGTGAAAATTTTTTTTCTAATATCCAACCTATCCCTTCCCTGCCGTAGCTTGAGACAGCAGTACCTCCTCTGGAACAGCTTCCTAAGGAATTCAGCAGGAAAGTTGGAGAGGCTGGGGCAGGGAAGGGCTCCCAGGCTGACCCAGATGCAGAGCAGAGAATTAACACAGAGTTAATTGAGTTTGACCGTGCCCGGTGCCCGGTGGGGTCAGCCCCAGCTCCAGAGCTGCTTTGTTTGCTGTGGGACAGCTTGAGCTCTGCCCTGCCTGCACGGGGGGTCGTGGCCCCTGTCACAGCCCAGGGACGTGCTGTCCCCACGGGGTGATGTGACAGCTCAGTGAGCTGTGCCTTTGGGGCTGCACTGTGCAGGTCACAGCTTCATCTGCTCCCAGCCCCCCATTGCACTGGGCTCTTGGGCACAGTGACAGCATCTCAGCATTTCTGCTGCTCACAGGGACTCTGAGATGGGTTAGAAAGTCTCTTTTCCCAGCCTGGTAGTTGAAGAAGGAGTCAGGACTCTTCTATTCTCGTTCTCAAGGTTGTTTATTGTTTCTTATCTGTAAAATTCTTTCTCTGGGTTGGTCAGGTCCATTCAGTAGGTCAGACAGAGGCACACTGTGTGGTATCTTTTTATACTAAAAACTACGTATCCATTATTTACAATTACTTCCCAATACCTATACAATGTTTACCATAACTTCCCAATACCCATCACCTATGTTAGACAGTGAGCTTCTACTCTAAACCAATCCCAAACCAGTGTCACCATCACAGCAGAAGATGGAGGCCAAGAAGAAGAAGGACAAAGGCTGGACACCACCACATTCTTCCATCTTGCCCCCTGACCCCCTATTCTAAAAACCCCAAAAAATATATTTTTCACCCCGTGACAACTCATTATTATGCTTCTTAGACTTTCATGGCTTGCAGATCCTCATACAAGGTTGGTAATTTTTTTCCATGGGTCATAATCAGGCACAGGGGTCTTGGGCTCTGTGCCAGGGTCTCTGAGCCCCCTTGCAGGGTTTGAGCCACCCAGGGCACCCAGAGCTTTGGGGAGTGATTAACAGCTCAGCTGGGCAGGGCTGTGGGTCAGAGAGCTGCAATGATTCCCTGGTGATGTTCCTGCTGCAGGGGATGCTAAACCAACGTGGCAGGTACAGATCTACCTGCAGCCCCAGCTTTGGAGCAAAGGGAGGGCAGGGACAGTGGGGACACCCCCTGAGCCCTGCTCTGCACAGGGACAGTCAGACACAAACCTTGGGTCACCATGACATTGCTGACTCAGCCATGGGCCCTTCCCTTTGCAGAGATTTCCAGGAATGCCCTCCTTAGCATCTCCCACTAGGCAAATCACAGCCAGAATATGGTTAGGCAGAAATTGGATTTACCCTGTAATCTAATCAATGTTAAATAACAGTAATTCTAACTCCGAGCTCCGTGGTTAAAGTGCTGTTGGTCTCTGGGGTTCACTGGAGTTATTTAATCTAATGAAATCCCATTACTGGCTCATGAGGGTGCACCACAGGATGTCTTTCCTAGCAGGGAAGGGAATGGTTAAAGAATTGGGACAAATAACCAGGGACAAACATTTAGGGACAAATATCCAGCAGGGGAAGGGGCTGAGTGCAGTGAGTTGAGGGTTTCACCTGGCAGTAGCTCAGAGCACTTTGGCTGCATCTCTGCACTGGTGGCTGGCATTGCTCAGAACACAGTGATGTCCAGGTTCCTCCTGTCACCTCCCTGGGCAGGCTGTGCCACCTTTTCCCTTTTCCTGGCCCTAACTGGGGTTATGTTCCTTAACCCATGTCAATACTCCACCCAGCATCACTCTTGCTGTGCTTCCTGCAGTGTTGGGTTCTCAGCACTGGCTCTCCTGGCTGTGTAGGGCTTTGATAGAATCAGAGAATCCCCAAGGGTTTGGTTTGGAATGAGCCTTACAGAACAGTCCATTCCAACCCCCTGCTGTAGGCAGGGTCACCTCCCCCTAGCCCAGGTTTGTACAAGCCCCATCCAGCCTAACCTTGAGCATTTCAGGGATTTAAGATGGTTTCCCCCAAACCTGAAGTACTTTTCTCCATTTGTATCAAGCAATTTTTCCTAATCTGCTTTACAGAGGGAGACAGGAGCTCTCCCAGGTCACATTTCCCACGCTGGCTTTGTGACAATTTCTGAGCCTTCAATCAATTCCATCCCAGCAGAGTGAAGCTGAGCCTATTGCACCAGTTGCTTTCCTGCATGCTGAGCTCATTGTATTCAAATATCTTGGAATTCTCTCAGCAGAAGGCAGGGACTGTGCTGCTGACAGATCCCAGCCAGGCTGCAGCCTGTGTGCTGGGGGAGTGTTCCTTCCCCTGTAGCACGTGCTCCAGTTTCCCTTTATCACTTCTTTAATAAAACTGATATTTTGCATCACTCATTTGCTGCCAGAATTGGAACCATTAAAGCAGCAAGTGATAATTACCTTTAGAGCAGTGTGGGGTAGGAGCCCAGTGGGGTGCTGGCCCAAAGGAGAGGGAGCAAACCTGATTTTGGGGTGTAAATTCCTGTCTCACTCTATTCCTCACTTTCTAGGACAGCTGGGATGGCTGTCAGGGGTGCTGAGCATCCTCTGGAGGAAGGATTGCACCCAGAGGTGCTGGGACAGGACACAGCTGGCTCAGTGGCAGTGGATGGGATGGGAATGAGGGGTTGTGGCTCTGTGCTGCTGAGTTATCTTGGGACATCCTCAGAGCTGCCCATCCCCAAGGAACAGCTTGTTTCCTCGAAAACCATCTCTGTGCTGAAAAAAAAACCCCAAACAACATTAAAAAGGAGCATGTCTGGTAATTTGATCATGTTAAGTGCTCCTAAAATCACATCTACACTGCACAGCAGCGTGCCAGAGCTCTCTGGAGGAGCACATGTGGCAGGCTTGGGTGCAGAGAGATGGGGCTGATGCCTCAGGTTTTAACTTTTATAATTTTCACATTCTGTGCTGCTTTAGTGTGTGGGTCTGAGCTTCACATCAGGGGATGCTGAGCTCTGTGCACAGAGCAGGGAGACAAAACAATTCCTGCTCCAGCTGGGCACCAAGGACAAATGATCCAAATCTCAGCCCAAGAGCACAAACACCGTGGGCTGGAGAGAAAAAAACAAGGATGGGACTGGATGGGCTAAAGCTGGAATGGGACAATGAACTGCAAGATGCAAATGGAGCAGAACTGATCCCAGGGACAGACCCCGTGCCCAGCTGTGCATTTTGGGACCATTTGGGCTCACCTTGGGTGCACCCCTGGTGTGCTATTCACATGGCCTCTGAGCAGAGAGAAGCTGTGTGACAAGCAGAGAAGAAGGCAAACACAATTCTTATTTTGCTTGCTGTGCCTGAGTTGTGCTAAAGTAGAATGCAGTTTGGAGATTGTTTTCCCAAGTGAGGATGCTTTGTTCCCTTGGCCTGTCAGGGCCAGGTGTGTGTGTGTGTGTCAGACTGTCATGGGACAGTCAGGACAGAATCAGAGATGAGTGCAGTTCTGAGCAGTTGTGAGCAAGAGCAAGTGCATGGCAGATCCAGTTTAGATGAAATGTACACAGTATAGTGTAATAAAGGAATTCTTTACCCTTCTGGTGATGGAGTCAGATGCCTCATTCTCTCTCCCCTTTGTTGGAGTCGCCTTTGATTTGCAATAGCTCTGGCTGGGTTCTTGTGCTGCCCAAGGTGGATCCATTGAGGAGATCCATTTAATAAATCCCTGTTTTATTCTATAATTCTGCCCAGCCTCTGCTCCAGCTCAGCCTTCCCTAGGCATCAGGGCACAGGATGGAGGAGGGAGGACAGGGCACTCCCTTGCTTTGGCAGGCACTGCAGCAGCAGCCGTTGTCCCCTGAGGGGTGGCACCGTGTCCCCAGCCCCTGGGGGAGGCTGGCAGGGTCCCCTGGCCTGGGCTGGCATGGGAGCAGTGGCAGAGCTGGCTGTGCTAACGAGGAGCTGCAGTCCCACAGTGCCTGCGCTCGTTATGCGCGTCCCTTTCACGCCGCCCTCATTATTCCCCTGCTATCTAGTGTCATTAAGATATCAAGTTCATTTAGGTACATCCACATTGGCAGTTTAATTATGTCTGGGTACTACTCTGTATTTTATTCATGGACTATCTGGGGGCGGTTGTCAAACACAAGGCCAGGAGATAAAGGTTTTGGTGGCTGCAGAATGCTAATGTCCTGCTGGCTCCCTTTTGACAAATACACATGCCAGTTATTGCCAAACTGATTATTTCGTTCATTAACACCACATACATCAGCTCCCTTCACCCAGTATTATTGTGTACATTCATCTTTTCATAAACAATTACCTGACAAAGTTGAGAGGGGCAAAGATTGGGGAATGAATGCTGTGCTGGGAAGTTGCTGGTGTGGGTTAGGAAGGAGGTGCTGGGGGTGTGCAGGACACTCTGTGTGTGATGGCTTCATTAATCAAATTAGGGACAATGGCATGTCACATGTGTGCCCTGCTTCCCAACAGCCTGGCTGTGCTGTGCTCCTCTTGGGCTCCCTGAGCAGTTTGTGGGGATGGGGTGGCTGAGGTGAAGCCCAGGGGACCTTGTGGGAAGGCTTGGAAAGCAGCCAGACCATGGCCTGCATTTCTCATTATTATTATTTTTAGTAGTAGTAGTAGTGTCATGATTATGACGAGGAATATTTGAGTGAAAACAAACATTCTTTGTTTATTGTTTCTGTCTTTTTCCCAGCTTCCTCACACTGCTTTTTCCAAAATTGGAACTATTGGAGCAGCAAGTGACAATTACCTTTAGAGCAGTGTGGGGTAGGAGCCCAGCGTGGTGCTGCCCTAAAGGAGAGGGATCAAACCTGAATTTGGGGTGTGAATTCCTGTCTCACACTGGAGCAGCTTCCTAGGGACAGCTGGGATGTCTGAAGCTGGAACCCTGTGCAATAGGATTAGAAATGGTAGTAGGAATGATTAGGACATCACGAGTATGTAACCAGCTGGGAACAAATTCCCCACTGTGTCTTCTTTCTGCAGTTTTTGGCTGTAAAAGCTGGAGATGAGAAAAAAAAAACCCGCAGGGAGATGAGAGCAGTGAAGAGTAACCAAAGTCATGAAATAAGTGATTCCTGCAGCTTTCCTAGAGATGGTGGTGAGACCCTGTCGCAGACATCTTTTATGAAAAATCCTTTCCTTAGGATTTTTTCCTCCTGAGAAGCTGAGAGGCCTCAGGAACAAAATGTAAACAATGATTATCTGCTGCTGTGGAATGCAACAGGTGCATCTGGGATTGGTCTCATGTGGTTGTTTCTAATTAATGGCCAATCACAGCCCAGCTGGCTCGGACTCTCTGTCTGAGACACAAACCTTTGTTATCATTCCTTCTTTTTCTATTCTTGGCCAGCCTTCTGATGAAATCCTTTCTTCTATTCTTTTAGTATAGTTTTAATGTAATATATATCATAAAATAATAAATCAAGCCTTCTGAAACATGGAGTCAGATCCTCATCTCTTCCCTCATCCTCACACCCCTATGAGCACCATCTCAAGACCCACCAGGAGGGACCTGCCCAGAGGAGATCATTCCCACCTGCAGCTCCTCATGTCCATCACAACCCCTGTGGAAGGGATCAGACCTGGAGCTGCTCCCAGCCATGCCCTGGAACACACAGCCCCGTGTTTTCAGTGAGGTGTTTTGTTTTATTTCCTCAGATGCTTTGTCCCCTCAGCTGCTCCTGCGGGCAGAGTCCCTCCCTGGTGTGGAGGAGGAGCAGCTGCAGGAGGCCACCAATAGAGCCAGGATCAATTCAGCTCTCACTCAGGCACACACGCTCCAGAAGTAGTGCTGCAGGGGTCACGCTGCTCCAGTGCACGATTTGCAAACTAAATAAAGGATCTGAGTGAGTTTTAAGTGCCTAACTCCCTTAGGCCCCTTTGGAAAAAGCCCCACTGGAGTAACTAAGAAGCTTTCAGTGTGCGTTTGCAGAAACATTAATCCCCCTTGCTATGTCAGCTCTCTTTGATCACACTTCAAAATCTTCATCTCTAGGGGTCCTGTCTGGGCTTTCCAAAGTGGCTTAAGGGCAGAAGACCTGGGCTCCCAAGGCTCAGAAGCCTTTTGCAAATCCATCAATGTTGGAATGGAGAGATCACACCATGCCAGGGGTCCCTGTGTCCCCCTTCCCTGCACTGTGGGACCCACCATGGGTGGTGGGTGAAGGTTGGGGTGGGCTCTGGGGTTTGAAATCCCTGCTGGTCTCAGGAGTGTCAGCCTGGGCTTGGTCAGTTCTGCCTGTGCTTCCTTACTGTTCCCAGGCAGGTGTGATGGAAGAGGAAGGGGGCTTTGTCTTTGGTTGCTGGGAAATGAATGGTGAAGGAGGGCTGGTCTTGCTAAGCAGGGCAGGGCTGGAAGAGGAGAGGCTGGAGCTGATCTGAAACCTCCAGCCCATGTTCAGAGCTGGGTGAGGAACAGAAGTGTTTATCAGCCTGGATCCAAATGACTCAAGTTGACTAATGAACCTGAAGTCAATAATTGGGGTTTTTAATCCATCCATCCATATTCTGGAGAGCACTTCATCCTTTTCTCTTTCCTTTCCTTTCCTTTCCTTTCCTTTCCTTTCCTTTCCTTTCCTTTCCTTTCCTTTCCTTTCCTTTCCTTTCCTTTCCTTTCCTTTCCTTTCCTTTCCTTTCCTTTCCTTTCCTTTCCTTTCCTTTCCTTTCCTTTCCTTTCCTTTCCTTTCCTTTCCTTTCCTTTCCCTTCCCTTCCCTTCCCTTCCCTTCCCTTCCTTCCTTTTCTTTTTCTTTCCTTTCTTTCTATCTCTTCCTTCCTTCCACCACATCCTTCCTTCCTTTTTCCCTTTCCTTTTCCTTTCATTTATTCACTCTGATCAGCCTCAGTGTCACAGCCCAGCCCCATCCTGAGCCTGCACACCCTCCCTGTGACACAAAGCTGAGCCTGGTGCAGACCAGCTGAGCTGAGCTGGCTGCTGTGCCATTTGCTCATGGAATCTGCATCTGCTGCAAACTAAAACTCCCTGAAATATGTCAGAGGGCTCTGATAGTGGATCAGACAGTGATGCATTCCCTGGGAGAAGGAGGAATTGCTGAGCTCAGGGAAGAGCTCTTGCTGCAGGATCCTGTGAGGAATGGTTCAACTCCCTGCCTTGGCCCTTGCCTTGCCCAGAACTTGCAGATTAGGGCAGGAAAAGTCTTTTTCAGCTTTCTGGAGACCTTTTCCCCCATATGCACCTGACTGCTTTGCTCTGGGAATGAAAGTACAGAGCCCTTTCCCAGCCATTAAAGTTTCATTAGCAAAAGGACAAAGAATTGGCACAGGAAGGATGAAGAACCACTGCAAGAGTAAACTTGTGTGACTCTGTGTATTTTAGATCACAGCCTGAGGTCAGGCTCCCTTTTCTGTGATACAAATAAAGGGTTTTGGCCATGCAGCAGCAGGAGATGTGTAGTGATACATAAAAAAAGTCACTTCTCAGCATAATTTAAGGAACAACCTCTGTTCTCAGCAGTGAGGTCTTTGAGGTGTCTGGGTGTTTCATAAAACCCTCTGCAGGCACAGATACACTCACAGATGTGCACACAGCATCTTCAGCAGCCCAGGGCATGCCACAGGAATTTCCAAAATTTATCATCATCTCTGCTGCACTGTTGAGGACTCCACAACAATATCCTGGCTGAGAGATCCTTTTATCTCTGCAGATAAGGGAGAAAATCCATATTAGTGCTCCCCAAACTCCAGCAGCCAGTTTTTAATCTCCAGAGACACAGGGGTGTCCAGCACTCCCCAGGTGTGGTTGTACATCCCAGTGGGTCCCAGTCTGCTGCATCCCCTGCCCATTTCCAATATTATTTCTTTACCTCCAGTGTCAGCTGCCTTAATTGAGCCAGTTTAGTCCCTGCACTCATTTCCTGTCTCTGAGATTTGGTGGCATTTCTTCAGAGGGAAGGAGAATGGAGGAATGCTGGGTTTGTTGTTTTTGGTTTTTGGTTTTTTTTTCCCCACAAATCACCTCCATTTAGTGTTTTTTCTGTGTCCTTCCAATTTTCAGTCAACATTTTACTCCCCTTTACATTGTCTGCAGCTTCTCAACCCCCACCCCTGTCTCCAGCTCCATTTCCCACCCCAACTCCTCTCCACCTTTCTCCTTTTCCATGGCAGGAGCAGTGAGTGTGCATGGCCTGCCCAGGCACCAAGGAAAAATGAGGCAGACATGGAAAAGGAGCAAATTGCATTATTATGTATTGCAGGCAATAATGCAGCTCCCAGGGGACAGAGATAATGTAGTGAGAGACAAAGGAACAAGAGTTTTTGCTGGCCTGAGCACTCAGTTGATTGTGGCCTTTCTGGAATTATTCCTGACTTCTTCTGGGTCATTTTTTGTGTCACTCCTTTGACTTTTCACTTTTGTCTGGCTTGAATTGAGCCCCAAGGTTTTCTATTTGTGGGGTGCCCCGTGGCAGGAATGATGAATCTGACTCCATGTTCTCAGAGGCTCATTTATTATTTTATGATGCTATATTATATTAAAGAATACTATGATATACTATACTACAGAATACAGAATGGATAATTAAAGAAGGCTGAAAAGATAATAATGAAAACTGGTGACTCTTTCCAGTCCCCACGCAGCTTGGCCCCAATTGGCCAAAAAGTCAGAACAATTCACAGCAGAATGCAATGAAACAATCACCTGTGGGTAAACAATCTCCAAACACATTCCACATGAGCACAACACAGGAGAAGCAAATGAGATAAGAATTGTTTTCCTTTTCTCTGAACAAAATCCTGGGCAAAGGGATTTTTCAGACAATGTGAATGCCACACAATGTTTTTTGCTGGCCTGAGCACTCCGTTGATTGTGGCCTTTCTGGAATTATTCCTGACTTCTTCTGGGTCATTGTTTGTGTCACTCCTTTGACTTTTCCCTTTAATCTGGCTTGAATGGAGCCCCAGAGCTGATGAGGGATCAGGATGTGGGCAGAGGCATCCCCCAGCACCAGGGATGGGGTTATTTCCAAGCTGGCTGTGGTTTTTGGGGTTTGTCTGTCTGGGGGACATTTTCTGGAGAACTGATGGTTTGGGTTCCCATTTTCTGGTGGGGGCAGAAGTTCCATTGGCAGTGGGGGGGAGCAGTGGAGATCCCCTGATTTTTGGGTGCAGAAATCAGGATGGAACTGCTGCCATCAGCCACTCTGTGTGTGTGTCCCAGGCCACAGCTGGGTTTGGGGCTCACAGTGGGGCTGCTGATCCATGGGTTTGCAGGGCACTGAACTCTCCCTGTGATGGGAATGGATTTCCTCAGCAGCCCAGGTGGTGAAAACCTGTCCAAATCAAAGCTCCCCCAGCTTTTGGAAAAATCCCATCTGGGATGTTTGCCTGGGGGCTCCCCAAGGTCCCCCTACAGAGACAGCCAAGGCTCTAAGATGTGCTTTGAGCTCTTCTCTTTTCCCTTTTCTCTTTTATCTTTTCTCCTTCTCTTTTCTCTTTCTCTTCTCTTTCTTTCTCTTTCTCCTTCTCTTTCTCCTTCTTTCTCTTATCCTTTCTCTTCTCCTTCTTTCTCTTCTTCTTCTTTCCCTTCTCCTTCTCTTCTCCTTCTCATCTCCTTCTCTTCTTCTCTTTTTCTCCTTCTCCTTCTTCTCCTTCTCCTTCTCTCCTTCTCTCCCTCTCTCTCCTCTCCCTTTATCTCTCCTGTTTTTTCTGTCCTGTCTTTCCACCTTCCTGAGACATAAGCAAATTCCAGGGAGGCATCAGTTGTCTTTAACACCCAGAGGAAAAATCGAAGGGAAGGGTTCAATTACCCACATGAAAAATGAGTCTCCTAACAGAGCTCTATCCATTTGCTAGTTGTGCTTGTTTTAAAACTGAATTATAGAGACTGCACATTTTTCCAGAGACAAATGCATTAATTTTTCTCCAAACAGACAAGGGAGAAGCAGAGGGAAAATAAGATAATAAGAGTTTCCACAGTGATTTATATGCCTTTGTGAGAAATAATGGGGGCAGGCAGCAGTGTGCTCCAGCAGCTGGGAGGAAGGGGCAGGGGGGTGGCAGGGACAACTGCAAGGAAAACTGCCAGAAGTCCAAGCCTGATTGTTGGTTTTAGATGATATAAGATCACTTTATGTCTCTGACTGGCTTGAAAAATCTCTCTTCCTCTCTCTCTCTCTCTATATATATACACATATAAAATACAGACCATATGATGCACTTAAAGCCAGCCCAGCCTGTGGTGTTTATTCAGGAAAGGATTGTGTTTCTGGCCGACCTCTCCCCAGCCCTCCTCCTTCTGACCAAGGATAAACTGGGACCTTTAGAAAACAAAGTGGTGGCTGCAATTTTTAACAGATTTGCTCTTGTATATATTTATACAGGGCAGGCATCCCTTCCCCAGGGCAGCCTGCTTGTGCCTGTGTGCAGAAACCAGGGGGGTTGAGTTTATTTTTTTTTTATCTGTTCACTTGGGTTTGATTTATATGGTAAAAGAGATATTTTTATTACAGTGCACAGTAAATTGGGTTTCTTTATTGCTCATGAGAGCTGTTTCCCAAAATTGGACTATTTATATAGTACACTGATTGCAATGTATTTCTGATCTTGATGTCTAACTGTAGGGAATAAAAAAAAATTACAGAAAATCAGATGTTTTTTAAGAAAACCTGCAACTTCTCTTGAAATAAGATTAAACTTTTTCTTGAGATGATGATGCAGCTCTCAGCAACTCCCAGGAAATCATCTTGGTTTGGTGACTAAAGACTTTTGGTGGGAATTGGAGGCTCTGGGAGGCTTTGAAGCAGTTTTGTGGTTTGTCCATGGGTGTAATCCACAGGAAACACATCCGTGGGGCCAAAGGCCACCCTGGCTGTGGTACCTCCACTGATGTTCCTGTGCAATTATGGGAATGATTCAGTGAATGAATTCCCACTTGGTTTCCCAGCAGAAAATCCTGCAGCGTTCAGATGGACAGGAGAGTGGAGGGAAGTGATGCTTTAAAGCAATCTTAAATCTGTTCCAGGGCAGATGGTTAATTGTGGAGTTCAATTTATTTGCCTAATGCAAATCATGTCCCATTTGCCCATGGCGCCAGGAGAACCAGATTCCTGTTTGTTTTTGCTAAAAGCTGAATTTTCAGGGAATATTCTGCAGCTCCCACATGAACCTCTCATTTATGGCCTAGGGGAAGGATGACTTGCACACAGGACAAGCAGCATGGAAAGGTGCTGGGATATGAAATAAGAACCCAAATTTCTGTTTGTTTTTGCTAAAAGCTGAATTTTCAGGGAATATTCTGCAGCTCCCACATGAACCTCCTGTTCATGGCCCCAGAGGAGGATGACTTGCACACAGGACAAGCATGGAAAGGTGCTGGGATGAGAAATTAGAACCCAGATTCCTGTTTGTTTTTGCTCAAAGTTGATGTTTCAGGGGATTTTCTGCAGCTCCCACATGAAGTTTCCATTTATGGCCTAGGGGAGGATGACTTGCACACAGGACAAGCTGTGGTTCCCATGGAAAGGTGCTGGGATGAGAAATAAGAACCCAGATTCCTGTTTGGTTTTGCTCAAATTTGATGTTTCAGGGAATATTCTGCAGCTCCCATGTGAACCTCCCATTTATGTCCAATAAGAGAGGACAAGCAGCATGGAAAGGTGCTGGGATCAGAAATAAGAACCCGGATTCCTGTTTGTTTTTGCTAAAAGTTGATGTTTCAGGGAATATTCTGCAGCTCCCACATGAAACTCCCATTTATGACCCAATAAGAGGATGACTTGCACACAGGACAAGCATGGAAAGGTGCTGGGATAAGAAATAAGAACCCAGATTCCTGTTTGGTTTTGCTCAAAGTTGATGTTTCAGGGGATTTTCTGCAGCTCCCATGTGAACCTCTCATTTATGGCCTAGGGGAGGATGGCTTGCACACAGGACAAGCTGTGGTTCCCATGGAAAGGTGCTAGGATGAGAAACTGAGAAGTAAGAACCCAAATTTCTGTTTGTTTTTGCTAAAAGCTGAATTTTCAGGGAATATTCTGCAGCCCCCACATGAACCTTTCATTTATGGCCTAGGGGAGGTTGACTTGCACACAGGACAAGCTGTGGTTCCCATGGAAAGGTGCTGGGATGAGAAATTGAGAAATAAGAACCCAGATTCCTGTTTGTTTTTGCTCAAAGCTGATGTTTCAGGGAATATTCTGCAGCTCCCACATGAAACTCCCATTTATGACCCAATAAGAGGATGACTTGCACACAGGACAAGCAGTGGTTCCTTGGAAAGGTGCTGGGATGGGGATAAGCTGCCAACACCCTGTTGATTTGCAAAATTCAGCCTCTTATTCTCATGGCTGCAGACCTGAAAGGTGCTTTGGCCTCCTCTTTTCCCATTCCCAATGGAATTGTGGGGTGGATTCCTGCCCTGGGCCAGGAGGATGTTTCTCAGGGAACTTCCCAACTTCCCAAAAGGGCCTAATTGAAGCCTGTTGAGGTTTTTTTTCACAGATTCATGGCTTTTCAAAGGAGAAATTTGCATATTAATAAGAAGCTGTTCAGACTGATTGGCTTAATGTGTTTGGTGTAAGTATAATTAAATGTCAAGGGAAATATATCATGAAGTAATGGAGCTGGAGTTAATTTATCAAACAAAACCGAATCCTGAAGAGGGAGACACTTCCAATAACAAACAGTTCTTTAACCTTCCTCCTTGAGATGATTTGCTTAGTCAGGGCTGAAATGTGTGGTCTTGGAGATCCTTGAGTGAGAGAGAATGAAGTTGGTTTGGGGATGGAGGTTTTTCCATTTCTCCCCCATTTACAGAGCCTTCTTCAGATCCTGCACTGCATTAATACATAACTCTAAACTCCACATAAAGTGTCAGCTTCTGCCTTCACATTTTGGTCAGACAAAACAATTCCTCTAGGCCTGAGATCCAAGGACACCCTACAGTCTCAGGCCTCAAAAAGTACAAACAAAAGTGAATTTGGATGTAGACAGGTTTTTTTTTACTGAAACATAGTCCATGAGAAAAGTAACGTGAAAAAGAACATCTAAGAAAGCAACAGCTGCCTAATTCAAAGACATAGTTTCTTTGAGCAAGAAGTTGTTTTGTAAATTGTGTGATAACAAGAAGTAAAAAAGAAGCCACAAACATCTTAAAAAACAATAAGACTGACTTTTTTAGCTGACCAATAGTAAGCTTTAGTTTTGCAATATACATAAGCCTTTTTACTGTGATTATAAAAGTATTTCTGTTAATCAATAAAGCTGAAATTTGTCTACATTAAAAGATGAGCAAGTCTCCCATCTACCTCGTCATTTGGAGGGGAGAGCAAACTGGGGAAATAGGACTTAAAATTGTCTGAAAAACTCATGATCATTGTCCACTTTGGGTGTAGCCCCTCTGGGAGGCTTTTGAGTGCTCAAGGTGAATCTATTGAAGGCCTTTAATAAATACTGCAATAAATTGATGGCCTTTAAAAAGAGGGTTCCCCCAGGTCCAAGTGCAGTCCTGCTCCCTCCAAGGCCAGCAGCAGCTCCTGGGAGGGTTTCTGGGTGGATGTAGCCCTGTAAGACTTCAGGGGTGCCCTTAGGGGGGAAGAATGAGGTTGAGATTTATTTATATCAGGTGCTGAGCCATTTGTACCCATTTTTTCCTCATCCTTCAGTCTTTGCTCTTTGAACTTTTCAGAGCACGTGCCATCTCCTGCTCTGTTCACATCCTAGCTGGGCACAAACCCACAGCCCACACAAACAGAAATTGCAATGCAGGTGCCAAAACTGGATGGTTTAAGATTGTAATTGAGGAAGGTGAGGTGCAGGCTGAAGGCTGTGCTGATCCCTTCAAGGCTGTGGCTCCTGGCATCCCTCTGTGGGATGGAGAGAGGCTGGGAGCTCCCTCTCCATGGGGCAGGGGACAAACAGGCAAGGATTTCCCAGCAAAACTCTGCTTTAGGTGGGTGCTGGGTTCATGGATTCGTGTCCAGCCACGTCCTCTGCTGTCCTCTTCCAGCAGGGACTGACCCTCCTGTGTGCTGGGATGGCAGAAGGGAGCTCTTGATTTGCACTTGCAAGGGATGTAAAAGGATCATGTCCATTGTTTCAGCTGGAAAATCCTCCTTTGGCATGGCAGACATAGAGGGGAGTCAGCAGGTTGTGGTAAAGAATCACTTTTAATTTGGGAAGGACACTGGGAATGTGGTGAAGTCACTGTGAGCCTGATTTTCTCCCTTGTAGGAATCAGCTGGTGCTGCAAGAATTTGGAATTTGCTCCTGCCTTATGTGTGGAGCTCTGCCCACTGCTGGAGTTAAACTGAACATGGTGCTGGGGAGACCAGAGGTGATGAGGGTTGGCTCCAGGAGGAGTTTGTCCTTCCCAGTGCATGACTGGAGCTGCTGGGAGTGCTCTGGGTTAGAGCTCATGGCCAGCCCAAGGGATGTCACACCAAGGGAGTGACACCAAGCACTGCAGAGGTGGCTGATGAACCCAGCCCCAGCCCCAGCCCTGGCACAGAAAGATCCTTAGGAGATGCCTGGTGGTGTCTCCATTCCCATACAAAGGATGGACACGTGTTGAAGGGGCTGTGACTGAGAGCCCTGGGGCTCTTCATCTGTTCCTGGTAGGCAGAGGGGCTGGGATTTACCAGCAATTAACCATTGGAGAGAAAACAATCTGAAACATCCCTTCTCCAGAGGCCAGCTGGACAGCCCAGAGGAGCTGGAGGTGCCACCTGTGATTGCCTCAGCCTCGATGAGTTTCTTGTTCCAGCAGAGAAAATCAATGGCTTGCAGGGCTAATGACACCAGGGAGTTTCTGCCTGTCAATAGCACTTAGGCCCTGCTGCTCTCCAGATGTGCTTTCACACACATGGGTGGGTTTTTGGGGACCCTCTTGGCACAGTTTCCTCCCCCAGACTGGTCACGGGATGCTGGGACATGGGGGTCACCCCTCAGCACGAGGAGGCCCCAGGGCACAGCACTCCCCACTACCTGCTGCCCTCAAAGCAGCAGCCCAGCCCCTCAATAATTCATCAGAGCAATTAGACAGAGGGTTTGCGTGCTGTAATGAGCTCTGATCCACACGCTCTCCATCCCAGGAGAGCAGGGGGCAGGAGCTGAGCACGGGAGGCACAGCAGGGCATGGGGCTGGAGAGCAGAGCCCCCTCCTTGTGTGCAGCTGCTGCCCCTCCCTGCACTGCCCAGGGCTCTGCAGACAGGGCAGTGACACCTTGGCACCTGTCACTCTGTTCTCTGAGCTCTTCCCAGCCTTCTGATCTTTACTTTCTTGTCATGAACTTTCTCACGCGATTTTCTGTTCTCGTTCTTTTCTGGAGGAGGAGAAATGTGATGGACTGTTGGTTTGTCCAGTGTCATTGGAGCAGTGGCACTGCCACCCTCCAATCCACTGTCACTTTAGGAAATCTATAAATGTTGGAGGCAGAAATTAAACTGCCCTGAGCTGTATCTGTGCAGAGAGAATGCCTGAACAGCAGGGTGGGTAGGGATAGGAGACACCCAGGGCTCCTTGTCCTCTCCTGCCTCCTGTTTTGCTCCAAGCCCAGCTTAACCCATCCTCATTAAAATCAGTGGCAAGAGTGTCCTTTTGCTATTGGGTTTGATTTTACATCCAACACCACAATGAGTGATTTTCTTTTTTCCTTGCAGACCTCTCTGATCCTTTGCTCCTCTCCTTTCAGCTTCCTCAGTCTCACAGCTTTTCTTGGAGGGTTTTTTTGTGAATTTCTCTCAGCTTCCTGAACTGCATCTTTCCCTGTATCGATTTCACCTGAGATCTGAAGGAAGGCAGAGCAGGAGGCTCAGCTGACTCCCATGCACACTCACAGCTCATCAAAGCAAACACAGAGCCTTGTGAGAGCTGCTGGGGCAGCACAGCCCCTGGGCTTAGCAGCTGGCCTCATGGGAGGGAGGAATTAATCTCTTTAGGCAGCATTTTTGAATTTATATCTCCATCCACGCTCCTGGTTACATGGAGTTATCACTCTTGCTACAGCATCTTTCTTTTCAATCATCTCCTGAACATGCTGGAATGGCACTTCTGGGAGTGTGGGCTGAGCTGGGGGAAGGGGAGTGCTTGTGAGAGCTGGTTTTGGGTTTTTTTTATAAATTCCTGTTGCAAAATCACTGCTTAAAATGATTTGGAAGAAAGAGAGATGGTGAGGTGTGGGAATTCAGGACATTGCTCTGGCTGCCTTGGATGGCTCGAGACCCTGGCAGGGGGCTCAGAGACCTTGGCACGGAGTCAAAACCACCTGTGCCTTTGATTTTAGCCCATGGAGAAAATGAATAACCTTATATGAAGATTTACAAGCCATGATAGTTTAATTAGAATCACAGTTAGTTTGTCACGGGGTGGAAAAGTAGAATTTTGGGGTTTTTAGAACGGGGGTTCAGAAGCCAAGATGGAGGGATTTGGGCATGCCCCATCGTTCTTCTTCTTGTCCTCCATCTCCTGCTGTGATGTTGGCACTTCTGGATTGGTTTAGGGTAGAGACAGACTATCTAACATAGGTGACTGTCTCACACATAGGTGATAGGTATTGGAAAATTATTGTAAATAAAGTACACATAGTTCTTAGTATAAAAAGCCAACACCACCCCAAGGGCAGGGACTGTGCCACAACCCGACCTGCTGGACAGATCTCAGCAGGTCAGAGGAAGAATGTGATAGATAAGAGAAAATAAACAACCTTGAAAAGCAGAACCAGGGAATCTCGACTTCTTCTTTGGTCTTGGGGCTGGGAAAAAGAGACTTTTTGACACCTCAGGGTCATCTTGACCACAGAGACTCCGAGAGTGGGGGGGAGTAAGGAGAAGAAGAAGGGGAGAAGGAGATGAAGAAGGAGAAGAAGAAGCAGAAGAAGCAGAAGAAGAAGAAGCAGAAGAAGAAGCAGAAGAAGAAGCAGAAGAAGAAGAATGAGTTGCTGGTGGCAGCAGCACACACCCCTTTGTCTGATAGCTCCATGATGGAAGGGGCTCTTTGTTCCCCCAGGGCTGCCAGCCCTGTCACAGGCCTGTCACCACCGTGTCTGGCTCCTGCCTGGAGGCAGAGTTCTGGCACTGTTTCTGGGGAGAGCTCAGAGATGAAACAAGCCCCCTCAGACAGTTCATTTTCCCTCTCTGCCCTGCTGAGCTATGGGGCTCTTTCAGAAAGAGCAGCATTTTTTAATAACAGTTTTCCCTGCAATGACCCCTTCAGTGGGACCTCCTTAAAAACAGCACTTGCCACCACGATAGATTTCCTTTCCCACCATTGCCTCAGGCTGGGGTGCTCCAGAGCCCACCCTGGACATTTCTCCAGAAGAAAATCAAGCTGCAGCAAAGCAGAGAAAAGCTATCAGAGAGCAGATTTCCCCTTTGCAGTTTGTTTCTTTAAGGTGTTATCCCATCCACTGGCAGCTCATCCCAAGCCATGAAAGCAGGAAGGTGCTCTGACACCACATCATTGTCAGTGGTGATTCCCTTTGTCTTCACATCTTCAGGATGCATGAGGGATCTTTCATACTCCTCAGCTTGCTTATTCCCCAGCCTGAATGTCCCAAATTCTTGGAGTTTCCCCCAGACAGAAACCCTCAGCAAAGGTTTGACTTCTCTGGGGGCACATCCTTGCTCAGCCCCTGTGTCAGGTGGCTGCAATTCCTTTAGGAAAGGCCATTCCTTGCTCTCTCATTTGTAACATAACAGCCTGGGGTTTGGTTATTATTGCTGTTTTTAGCTGCTGTTGGCTTTTCATTGTTGCTTTTTTGATAGATGGGTTCAATTTTGCTGGCAGGTTGCTCAGGTTTGCAAAGCAGATGCTGCTGCTGCTGCAGGATGGTGGCAGCGAGAGGGGCAGGGAGCATTCACCCCACACATGGGGTCAGAGCCAAGGGGTCTGGGGGCTGCAGCTGCCAGGAGAGCTGCTGGTGGCATGGTGGGGAACCTCAGAGGGGCTGCAGACACCCCTGGGAAGGATGGGACTGTGGGAGGATCAGCTGTGGAGAGGGAACCTGCTGAGGATGGATTTGTGTGACACCACATGATGGGGTGGGAGTCTGGTGGTTTCTGGATGCTCTTGAGAGCTGAACTGAACTAGAACAGAGGCCAGAGTTAAAGAATAAAGCAGGGATTTATTAACAGGATCTCCTCTATGGATCCACCTTGGGCAGCACAAGAGCCCAGCCAGGGCTGCACCCAAGATGAACCAAAATGGTCCCAAAATGCACGGCCGGGCATGGGGTCTGTCACTGTGATCAGTTCTGCTCCATTTGCATCTTGCAGTTCATTGTCCCATCCTAGCTTTAGCCCATCCAGTCCCATCCTTGTTTTTCTGTCTTCAGCCCACCATTGTTTATACTCCTGAGATTTGGATCATTTGTCCTTGGTGCCCAGCTGGAGCAGGAATTGTTTTGTCTCCCTGCTCTGTGCACAGAGCTCTCCATCCCCTGATGTGAAGCTCAAAATTACACACTAAAGCAGCACAGAATCAGAAAAATGTAAAAGCCAAAACCTGAGGCATCCCTGGGTCTGGGTGTGGTGTAGCAGTGATGTGTGTGAGGGATGGGATGTGGTGTGGGAGGCAAGAGGGATGAGGAGGACAAGGAGAGGAGCTGGGAGTCACCTGCTCCTGGGGCTCCTACACCTCACTTTGGGTAAACAATCTCCACATTGCATTCTACTTTAGCACAACATAGGTACAGCAAGCAACATAAGAATTGTGTTTTCCTTTTCCTTTCCTTTCCTTTCCTTTCCTTTTCCTTTCCTTTCCTTTCCTTTCCTTCCTTTCCTTTCCTTTCCTTTCCTTTCCTTTCCTTTCCTTTCCTTTCCTTTCCTTTCCTTTCCTTTCCTTTCCTTTCCTTTCCTTTCCTTTCCTTTCCTTTCCTTTCCTTCCTTCCCTTCCCTTCCCTTCCCTTCCCTTCCCTTCCCTTCCCTTCCCTTCCCTTCCCTTCCCTTCCCTTCCCTTCCCTTCCCTTCCCTTCCCTTCCCTTCCCTTCCCTTCCCTTCCCTTCTTTTCCCTTCTTTTCCCTTTTCCCTTTCTTCCTTTCTTCCTTTCTTCCTTTTCCCTTTTTCCCTTTTCTTCCTTTTTCCTTCCTCCAAGAGACAAGAACTGTGTTTCCCTTCCTCTCAGCTCCTCTCCCAGCTCCTCTCTGTTCAGCGGGCACACGAACCCAGCTCATTTTGGCACTGACATGTCCCTCGTTCCCCTGTGCAGGGAGCTGATGCCCAGGACCCTGGAGGGGCAGATCACCATGGAGAAGACCCCCAGCTACTTCGTCACCAAGGAGGCCCCCGCCCGCATCTCCTCCATGAGCAAGGGCACCAAGCTGATCGTGGTGGTGCGGGACCCCGTGACCAGAGCCATCTCGGACTACACCCAGACCCTCTCCAAGAAGCCTGACATCCCCACCTTTGAGAGCCTGACCTTCAAAAACAGGACTACGGGCCTCATAGACACCTCGTGGAGCGCCATCCAGATCGGCATCTACGCCAAGCACCTGGAGAACTGGCTGCTGCACTTCCCCCTCGGGCAGATCCTCTTTGTCAGCGGGGAGAGGCTCATCAGGGACCCCGCGGGGGAGCTGGGCAGGGTCCAGGACTTTCTGGGCCTCAAGAGGATCATCACGGACAAGCACTTCTACTTCAACAAAACCAAGGGCTTCCCGTGCCTCAAGAAGGCGGAGGGCAGCAGCAAACCCCACTGCCTGGGCAAGACCAAGGGCAGGACCCACCCTGACATCGACCAGGAGGTGGTGCAGAGGCTGAGGGACTTCTACAGGCCCTTCAACATGAAGTTCTACCAGATGACAGGGCAGGACTTCGGCTGGGACTGAGGCTGAAAGAAATAATTTAAGAAAAGGAAAATATAATATAATATATATCTATTTTTTTTACGTATCAGTAGAGAGGCGGGGGGGAAATAATGGGGGAAAAAAAATAATAGCTGTGCTGAAACACACTTTGGTTTTTTTCTTTTTTGCTTTTTACATTGCTTTGTTTCCTTTCTTCTCTCAGAGAAGAGGTGCTGTGCACACCCAGAAAAGGAGGCTGTGGAGAAACAGCCTGGTCCTACTGACACGAGCAGCTTCCCTCAATGGGCCCAAGATTTAGCACAGCCTCTTTAAAAAACACAGGTGCAAAGTTTTTAGCAGTGACAGGGGTGCTTGGGGTAGCTCAGAGTCTTCCTGAAGGTTCAGCCAGGTTTTGGCTTGCAAGGATCATTTTGGCCAGACCTCACCACTTTTGACAATAAAACAAAGGCGGCTTAATACCTAATTTGGCTTTCCAAATGTTACCTTAGGGGATTTTTTTATTGCATGAAAAATTTGGTGAGTTTTGCTTCCACTTATCCAATTTTTTTGTTTTACTTTTACCCCCCTTTAAATCAAGCTCCTTTCATCAGCCGAGCTTATTTTTCCTCTTAAGGAAGCCAAAACCAATAATCCTTTGTTTTGTTTTGAGAGAAAATAATTTTGGTAGCCAAAAGTGAAAGAACACAAATGATTCTTTTGACTCTATAATGAAAATTGCCAGGTAGTCAAAAGCCTCATTCACAGGAGCTGGCTCTAAACCAGGGCTCCCTATTGCATCCCTTTTGCTACTTTGACAGAAAAATGGGTTTCTAAGGGGTTTTTTTTCTTAATGGGGGCCCATCTGAAGGGATTTTGGGGCTGGGAAGGAGGTTCCACACTGAGATGAGGCTCATGGGACACCCTTGAGGTGTTTGGGGTACCCACCATCCCACCAGGCATGTGCAGGAAACTTCTTGGTGTCCAGTGGACTTGGTTTAAGCCATAATGAGGAATGTTTTAAGTTAGACCAGTCTTAAATAGACTGGAGGAAGGGTTGGTTGGGAAAAGATGAACAATAATCATGTCCAGAAACAGGAATAAGGAAACAATTTGTTGTTTCCTAAAGGAGAACTGAGGGGGAAGCTGGAAGGTTGTGAAGGGCTTTGTGTCAGGCAAAACCTTTACCACACTTTTTTAGCTGGTGGAAATGTTTCAATGACAGAAATGTATTAGTGAAGCAGAGTCTTTTATTACTGTGGGCTCATTTATCTGCTGGCTCTTGATCTTCAGCATTCCTGAGCTCTGGGAGTACCCAGTTACACCTTGGTGCTGCATAAAAAACACAGAAGTGCTCCCTGTCCTGAGCCCAGCTCTGAAGGGGTAAAACCTGAGGGGCATGTGCAGGAAATTTCTGGGTGTCCAGTGGACTTGGTTTAAGCCATAATGAGGAATGCTTTAAGTTGGGCCAGTCTTAAATAGACTGGAGGAAGGGTTGGTTGGGAAAAGATGAACAATAATCATGTCCAGAAACAGGAATGAGAAAACAATTGTTCTTTCCTAGAGGAGAGCACAAAGGTTGTCACCACCTTGAAGGTTGTGAAGGGCTTTAAAAACTGTCAGGCAAAACAATTCTCCTTTACCACATTTTTTTAGCTGGTGGAAATGTTTCAATGACAGAAATCTGTTAATGAAGCAGAGTCTTTTATTACCATGGGCTCATTTATCTGCTGGCTCTTGATCTTCAGCATTCCTGAGCTCTGGGAGTACCCAGTTACACCTTGGTGCTGCACAAACCACATGGGAGTGCTCCCTGTCCTGAGCCCAGCTCTGAAGGGGTAAAACCTGAGGGGGTAAAACAAACTCTGTGGGATCCCCAGGATTGTGGTGGGGAAAGAGCCTGGTGATGAAGTTCACTGGCTGCCTGCATACCAGCAAAAATATTCATAAAATCCCAGCAGAGCAGAGATTTCAGAGCCCAGAGAGAATTGGATCAGGAGTTACCATTTCACCTGAGAGGGAGGCATTTCCACCTTGCAAAGTCAGGAAAAGGGTTTGGGGACCCTCTCAGCCTCATGGCACTGAGCTCCTCTGCATGTGCTGAGCCACAGCTCCTCCTGGCTGCCCTGCACCACCTTCCTGCCCAGCCCTGCACATCTCCTGTTCCCAAAGGTGCTGAGCCCTGGAACCTTCCCATGCCCTGAGGACACAAACCCACAGGTTCTGCATGCCAAACTCCTTTCCCAGGGGGATGAAACAGCTTCATTGAGCTCCTGAGGCCCCAGGAGCTTCTCCCACTGCAGGGCTGAGCCTGAGCCCAGGTTCCCATGTCCCAGCTGTACAGAAGAGGTGCTGGGCTGGTGGCACCAAAGCCAGGCTGTGCTCAGCCCTCTGCCCTGGTGTGGCACACTCAGTGCCATCTTCACCCCCTGCACTGCTGCTTTCACCTCTTCCCCCATTTATGGCCCATTTTAAGGCCTTTTTGGGCAATGTGCCATGCCACATCTGCATGAACACTTCACCTTGCAGCAGAAAGGAGGATGAGGCACCACACAGACCCCAACATCCCCTTGTCTTGCCTGCCTCCCTTCAGCCCCTCAAAATCCATGCAAGACATGACCTGAGAACATCAGAGATGGTCACAGAGATGGGACCATGGTCTCTCCCAGCATCAGAAGCTGGGACAACATTGGGTTCTTGATAATGGTGTCACATTGTTCCTTCCCACAGGAGGTGAGGGGAGCAATCTGCCTGTGCTGGTCAGAATGGCCATGAGCTGTAGCCAAGAGGATGGTGGGGAATTATTGGGATGGTGGGGAATTATTGGGATAAATATTCCAAGAGCAAGGTTTTGGGGCAGGAATGGGGGATGGACAGCCCCCCATGCTGTGCTCTTTATTCAAATGGAAAAACCAAGGTGGGAGCAAGGATGAGGCATCAGTCACTCACAGGCATAACCAAACAGTGCCAGCACCAGCAAGGCACAAAATCTGAGGTCTTCCAGCTGAAAAGAAGATTTTAGCATGCCATTTCTTTGGTATTTCAAGGAGAATTAAGGTTGGGATAATACAGACATGCCTTTGACAAATTATTGTGGTTTAAGCCCAGCTCACTCCACAGGAGAGATGAGGGGAGAATTGGAAGAGTAAATCTAAGGAAACCTGTGGGCTGAGATAAAGACAATTTAATAGGTAAAGCAAAAGCTACACACCAGCAAAGCAAACCAAGAAATTAATTCCAGGCTTCCCATTGGGTGCTCAGATGCTCATCCCCAGGACAGCAGGGCTCCTTCACATTTGGAATGGTGACTTGGGAAGACAAACACCATCACTCCAAAAATGTCCTGCTTCCTTCTTTCCCTACTTTTACATGCTGAGCATGATGTCATATGGTCTGGAATAGCCATATCCAATATGAGCATGATGCCATATGGTCTGGAGTATGCCTTGCATCCATCAGGGTCAACTGTCCTGGCTGTGTCCTCTCCCAGCAGGGTCACATTTCCTGGCTGTCCCCTCCCAGTTCCTTGTGCATCTTGTGCATCCCCATTCTCCTCACTGGAGGAGCAGGATTTTTCCTTGATGCTGTGTGAGAACTGCTCAGCCCCAATGGAAACACCCCTGTGTTATCAGTGCTGTTCCCAGCACAAACCCAAACCACAGTCCTGTGAACAAAACGAACCCTACCCCAGCCCCAACCAGCAAACAAATACAAACATCACTTAGGAGGGTGATTCTTTAAAAAAATCAATGCAGTTATATTGCTGTTTTCTCCCACACAGTCACATTTGCACTGCCATAAAGCAGCTTTATAGGGCCACAGACTGGGCTCCCCATATTGCACAAGCTGCAGCAATACCCAGAATTTTGTACACCTGCCACCAAACCCCTGCCATTGATGTGTGCACAGACCCATCAAATGTGCCTTTAAAAACTCTTCCCAGCACATCGAGCTCAGCCACTTAGGAATTCTTTCCCCTAAATGCTTCAGTGCTTTGCTGCCCCTCATTTCCAGGGGTTTGAATACCTTGTTGCACACCTTGTAAAGCTATTTAGGGATCTGGGGCTGTGATTGATTGGTTTTGATCTAGGCCATAAGTAGTTTGGAAAATCCCTCCACATATGAACAATGGCTTTTAAAAAGAGGTCATGCAACCAAATTGCTTTGAACTCTAATAGCATTTAAGCCTCTAAACTCTTTAGGCTTATTTGAAAATCCAGCCATGAAGTTTAGATTATTTTAACCTAAGAAGAATTGGGAGGTAAACTATTGAAAACCACATCCCTCCTGGGCCTGCAGTGCTGAGCATGTGTGTTGGAGGGGAAATCAAACGTAGCTATAAATAAAAAAGTGTTTTTCTTAAAAAAAAAAAAGGCAGAAAAATCTAAACATTATCTACGAGAAAATAATTAAGTTGTTAAAATGCTTCTGGTCTCAATAATCAAATCTGCCATTAGGCATTGATGAAGCTCAGGCTTATATGTGATGCCACATTTGGATTTTAGAAGAAAATCCAAATTTTGGATTTGTTTTGAGGAAAAAAACCAACCCACACCAACCTTTCTATCAGCATCAAGTGCCAAATTGATCACAAATTTTGCAAAATGAGGCCTAGGTTGCCCAGGAGGTGGATTCCCCATCCCTGGAAGTGTCTGAGGCCAGATTGGTCCTGCAGCATCCTGGGGTGGTGGAAGGGAATGAGATCAGCTTTGTGGTGGATTCCAATCCAAACCATGCCCTGGTTCCATGATCTTTGAGGAGACAGACACAGCCACAGATGGCACCACAGCTCTCCTGCACTGAGACCACAGGAGTGTGGGTTTGGGTGTGCTGAGCACCAGGATTGCCACAAAATCTTCAAAAATCACTTTTTCCCCCCACTGCTGCTGACATGCTTTGGCACAGGCTCATTGAAGGTGAGATCTCCCTTAAACCCATCAGCAACAGCTTTCAGCCAAACCTGGAGGGTGGGGAAGCTCTTTGCTCTCTGTTTCAACTGGAAAATTTGAGAGAAATGGGATTTTCTTTACCAATGCAGTGTGGCATGGCAATGCCAGGTGTGTTTGCTGCTGTGAAATCCATCCCTGCCCTTCCTGGCAGGGCTGCTGTACCAGTGGCATCCTTGGTGCTGATTTTGTGCCACGGGGAATTTCCTCCTCAGCTACTGTGGAAGTGCTGCCACTCCACGATCCACACAGATCAAATGAGTTTATGCATCATGGGGATCAGTGTGTGACACTCCTCTGCCTGATGCCAGGGTGCCCTTTGGGTGCAGCACTAAGGAGCCAAATTTCCAGCAATAATTTGGCTTTTCCTGCCCTGCACAGGGTGATTCTGGCTTCCCAGTTCTCCCTTCACACTTCACAGCATCAAGTCTCCAGATGAAGGGGGAACATTTCTCATTTTCCTAACCATTAAAACATTCCTTGGTTGTATACAGCAGGTTCTGGGGTTTCTCTCCTCCCTCCCCTTTAGTTGGTGATACTGTCATCCTTCTCCCTTTGGTGCTATTTCAGTATGGAAAAGAAATTAATTTAATTTAAGAATGAAAAAGCACACATTTAATAAAGTTTACGGGTACTGAGAGGCTGTGCTCTCTTTTTGCTGGTGGCAGCAACCTGGAAAGAGGGGGCAAAAATAGGGGGGAAACCACAAAATTTATGAAAAGGGGGGAAACTACAAAATTTATGAAAAAGGGGGGAAAACCACAAAATTTATGAAAAGGGGGAAAAACAATAAAATTACCCACTTGTTTTTTATTTTATTGTTCTAAACCTCACTCACTCCATGGCTCTGCCTTCTGTGAACTCTCCAGTGGCATCCCTGGCATTGTTCCTATGACCTCTTGTCTTGCCTCTCTTGTCTCATCAAGGTCAATGCCATGCTCCTTTCTTTAAATTGAAAAACTCCTCCAAAATTCATGTCTCTCTCAAAAATTCAAGTTTCCCTGTCTCCCCCAGTGCTCACCCCTTTGCTATCCCTGGCCCTGCCACGTCCACAGCATTTCTCCACTGAGATGGAAGAATTCCTGCTTGCCCTGACCAGGATTCTCCCAGTTCACAGTGTGTGAAACTCGAGGGGAAAGGAATTCCTCAAGAAATATATACAGTGGAGAAACCCCCCTCCTGTATCAGGTTTGCTGTGTGGTCAAGTAAAATGATATTCTATTTACTTTTTTAGATGTATAAACAGATTAAGTCCCAGGGAAAATATGCTCCCAAACTTCATAATATTTTATTAAACCACTGAAGTTTAATATAATCTTTTGGCTTCCACAGAAAAATTTTCCATTTCTTTTCTGAGTACCTTTGATTTTATTTTCTTTTAATTACGGTTATCCGGAGTTAACGATCTGGGGTTTGCACTCCACCCAGAAAGGACTATCCAGATTAGGAGTGGGGAATTCTGCTGAAATACAGAAATATCCACGTGGTGGTAAGAAATCAACGACACCAGGGCGGAAAACTCTGGAGAAGCCAACGTGCAGAATTCATTCTGGCTGCATTCCTCAGTTCACAACATTTCTTACCTAAAATATTGGCCAGCCATGGCTTTTGTGAAGTTGTACCTCTGTCACTGTAGGACACGAAAGAACACAAGTTCACACTGCTGTTCTCAAGGTGAAGAAAAAGGGGAGCTTATTTTCTGACTCCAACATTTATAGTTTTCCAAAAGTGACAGTGGATTGGAGGGTGACAGTGCCACCTCTCCAATGACACTGCACAAACCAACAGTCCATCAACTTCCTCCTCCATAAAGGAATGCAAAACAATGAGTTATTTACAGAAAGCGTGTGAGAAAGTTCACTACAAGAATGTCAACATCAGAAGCCTTAGAAAATCTTAAAAAACCAGGGTGACATACCTCCTCCATCTTCTACCTGTCCATGCTGCTTTTCCACCCTGGGGAAATCTCTCCTGAGCTCATCTCCAGCCCTGCCCTCGGGCTCAGCACTCATGGACACAGCTCTGGATCATCCATGGGGGTGTGAAGCTGCAGGAGAAGCCCACACCACCCTGAGCCTGGAGCACACAGCTTGGCCCCTGACCTGCAGCTGTGCTGGCCAAGGAATGCCCCACAGGCAGCCTGGCTCCTGGGGAAGCTGCTGGGAGCCAAGCAAAGCCCCTCAGGAAAGACCCAGCAGCTGCATTTCCACGTTGTTAATTAGGAATGATGATGGCCATCGTGGTGTTGTGGTTCTTTTCCTGCTGTGGGGCTTCTGGAGGCCAAATCTGGTGGTGTGAGCGTTGCCTGAGTGGCTCAGTGCAGCAGGGGAATTTCAAATGTTGCTTGTCAGCCCCACCAATGTGTCCCTGCAGCTCAGATCAACTTTTGGAGATGGATATCGGCCCTGGAAATGGAAGTGAGTCCTGGAAATGGAATCAGCCCTGGAAATGGAGATCAGCTCCTGGAAAGGGAGATCAGCCCTGGAGATAGAGATCAGTTGTGGAAATGGAATTAGCCTTGGAGATGGAGATCAGTCCTGGAAAGGTAGATCAGCCCTGGAATGGGAGATCAGTTCTGAAAATGGAGATCAGCTCCTGGAGATGGAGATCAGGCCTGGAGATGGAGATCAGGCCTGGAAATGGAGATCAGCCCTGGGAATGGAGATCAGCCCTGGAAATGGAGACCAGGCTTGGAAATGGAGATCAAGCTTGGAAATGGAGATCAGGCCTGGAAATGGAGATCAGGCCTGGAAATGGAGATCAGCTCTGGAACTGGAGATCAGCCCTGGAAATGGAGATCAGGCCTGGAAATGGAGATCAGCTCTGGAAATGGAGATCAACCCTGGAAATGGAGACCAGGCTTGGAAATGGAGATCAGGCCTGGAAATGGAGACCAGGCTTGGAAATGGAGATCAGGCCTGGAGATGGAGATCAGGCCTGGAAATGGAGATCAGGCCTGGAAATGGAGATCAGCCCTGGAGATAGAGATCAGCTCTGGAAATGGAGATCAGCTCTGGAAATGGAATCAGCCCTGGAGATGGAGATAGGCTCCTGGAGATAGAGACCACCCTGGAGATGGAGATCAGTCCTGGAAAGGAAGATCAGTTCTGAAAATGGAGATCAGCTCCTGAAAATGGAATTAGCCCTGAAGATGGAGATCAGCTCCTGGAGATGGAGATCAGCCCTGGAAATGGAGATCAGCTCCTGGAGATGGAGATCAGCCCTGGAGACCAGCCCTGGAGATGGAAGGTCCTTGTTCACAGACACACCAGCCTCTCTGAGTTTCTCCATTGGTGCCCAGGCAGTGGTGGGGCTGGGGGTTGGACTTGCCTGGCCAGAGTTTCTCCAGCTCATTTCCTTTGTCCCTCCACCAGCTGCTGTGCCTTAGGGGTGTGAGCAGCAGTCTAAAGGAAACGGCTGAGAGGCATTGGCTGGGTGCACTCACCTTCCCTGGAAGAGAATCAATAGATTTTCTATCCAGCTCCCACTGGGACCCCCAAGGCTGGGCACAGAGGAGGTGGCAGGGCAGTGAGAACCTTCTCTGAGCAGGACAGGTCTGAGAGCACAGAGGAAAGAGGCCAAAGGCATCTTACAGACAGGGCAAACAGAGTCACCAACCTCATTCCTCACCTTTCTGCTCCCTCACAGCTCTGCAGGGCACAATGAGCACCAGTGGTGTCCTGGGATCTGGGGCTTTGGGGTGTGCAGGGCTGGTGGAGCAGAGGGAACACCCCACCAGGGTCCTCAGCAGCATCTCCAGACCTGATGGAGTGCCAGGAGCCATCTCCCTGCTGGGTTTCAATCAGCTCTGTGAGTTTCTGACAGGGTCTGTTGGCCCTACAGTCCCAGAAATGCAATTTAGGGGCACATCCTGTCCCACCCACCTGCCATGGGAATTATAAAGACAAACCCAATAATACACCCTGACTCAAAAACCCCCTCACTGCTCCCCTTTCCTTTGACTCTGAGACCAAAACTCCTTCATTTTTCCACAAGGGGAAGAAGATTCAAGGTTAAATGAAGAAATGATTTTATGACTTCTCCTGGGAGCTGCTGGGGCTCGGGGCACAGCCAGCTCTGCCTGTAGAAATTGGATATTAACCCTGAGTGAGCAAGATGGGAGCTCTGCCCGACCTGCAGTGACCCTGGTGTCTGGAAGATGCTGCTGATGGAGTAAAGGGCTGCACAGACACATCTGGGATCATATCTGGGCTTACACCAGCTTGGAAATCTTGTAAATTGGGAGGTAAACTATTGAAAACCACATCCCTCCTGGGCCTGCAGTGCTGAGCACATGTATTGGAGGGGAAATCAAAAGTAGCTATAAATAAAAAAGTGTTTTTCTTAAAAAAAAAGGCAGAAAAATCTAAACATTAACTATGAGAAAATAATTAAGTTATTAAAATGCTTCTGGTCTCAATAATCAAATCTGCCATTAGGCATTGATGAAGTTCAGGAATATACACGATGCAACATTCAGATTTTAGAAGAAAATCCAAATTTTAGATTTGTTTTAGGAAAAAAACCAACCCACACCAACCTTTCTATCAGCATCAAGTGCCAGACTGACAGAACTGACCTTTTGACAGAATTGACCTTTTTCCAGCAGAGCCTGGTCCTGGATGCAGCATTCCACAGCAGATCCCAGAGGGGTTTGGATAGGAAAGGACCTTAAAGCTCATCTCATTCCACCCTCCTGCCTTGGGCAGGGAACCTCCCACTGTCCCAGGCTGCTCCAAGCCCTGTCCAGCCTGGCCTGGGACATTTCCAGGGATGGAGCAGCCACAGCTGCTCTGGGATTTCCAGGGAATGGGCACCCAAATTCAGAATTGATGTTTGAAGCACCTGAACCCCTGTCAGCCACGATGTGCCCTGGATGGGGAGGGCATGGGGACAGGGAGGGGTGTGACAGTGCTCACAGGGGTCTGAGGATGAGGGAAGAGACGAGGATCTGACTCCATGTTTCAGAAGGCTTGATTTATTATTTTATCATATATATTACAATAAAAGTGTACTAAAAGAATAGAAGAAAAGGTTTCCTCTGAAGGCTGGCTAAGAATAGAATCAGAAAGAATGATAACAAAGGTTTGTGTCCCAGACTCTCTCCCAAGCCAGCAGGGCTGTGATTGGCCATTAATTAGAAACATCCAACATGGGCCACTAACAGATCCACCTGTTGCATTCCACAGCAGTAGATAATCAATGTTTACATTTTGTTCCTGAGGCCTCTCAGCTTCTCATGAGGAGAAATCCTAAGGAAAGGATTTTTCATAAAATATGTCCGTGACAATGGCACACGTTGGACCCTGGGCATTGTCACCCCAGAGGGCAATGCCACCCTCTGGAGGAGCCTGCAACCCCTGCCTGGACACCCAAACCACCCCACTAGCCTGGGAAATTCATCCTGCTTTGACACCCCATATTTTACCAGCTTCACTGAAGGGAAAATTGTCATGTGCTTCCACTTTTCGAGGAGCTGAGCTGTCCTTTTGATAGCAGCTGCCAGCATAAATATACATGAGAAACAGGTTTTTAGATCCTGAAAGATGTCTAAAAATTGTAAACAATCCCCAAAGTCATGTGGGGATAAACAGTCAGAATTTTAATATTGTTTATAGTTTAAAAAAGCAACAGTTGTCTGAGTCGAGTCAAGCCAAGCCCTTTTGAATAGATAATTTTCAAACATTTGGTTTCAATTCTCCCAAACCTTCAGTAGAGAAGTCCCATTCATGGAATATTTAGCTTACAATTCAAAATGGAAAAGTATTACGGAGTAGAAAACTGGATTTTCTATTTCAAAAAATAAATGGCCTCAGATACTGAACCATTTTGAAAACCCTTTTTAGAAAAAAAAAAAAAAAGAGAAACAAAACCACTCAGCCAAGAAGTTTATCCAGGCTGTTCTTCTCCTGCTGAACATTCCAGTTTTGCTGAGTTCGTTGTTTGTTAACAAAGAGGAATATTCCATCAAAAATACAGCTCTGCTTGTCAGGCTGAGAGCAGACATGGCCCTGCCTGTCCCCTTTTCCAGCACAGAGCTTCTGCAACTGGGGAGAGTGGAAAAGAGTTCTTTAATTTCCTCTTTGCATTAGAGTTCATTAGGAAAAATCCCCCTCATTGTGCCTGCATTTGCATGTCTTCTGTGGATGTTTAAATTATATTTTCCTGTGGTTGTTGTTTGGTTTTTTTCCCCATTTCATCCTGTATCACTGACACTGGATTGCTTCCCTGCTCACAATTAATTCCTGAAATAATTTATTTCACTTCTGTCACTGTTCCTCAGCTGGATGGCTCACACCAACAGAATTTGCTAGTTCTGTTGGTGGGAAATTATTTATTTAAGCTATTTGTTGGTATTAGGGAATAATCAGTCAAGTTATATGGCAGGACTCCTTTTCTCAGGCTGGATAAGACATTTCTCAGGAAGAAAGGAAAAGTTACTAAAGAGCTTTACTGGGTGCATTTTGGATGCTTCACATCCCCTCCTAAAATCATAAAGAATAAAAAATTAAGTTTGGAAAAGCCCTCTAAGATCACCAAATCCAACCATCAACCCACAACTGCCAGGCCCACCACTAAACCATGTCCCCGGGGGCCACATTTGCACATTTTTAACACTTCCAGGGATGGTGATTCCACCATTTCCCTGGGCAAAAATGCACCAGATCTCATGGTTTTTGAACCAGAATTTAGTTTTTATTCAGAGGGTGGGCAGGCCCTGGCCCAGGGTGCCCAGAGCAGCTGTGGCTGCCCAAGGCCAGGCTGGACAGGGCTTGGAGCAATTTGGGACAGTGGAAGGTGTCCCTGCCATGACAGGGGTGGCACTGGATGGGATTTAAGGTTCTTTTCAACAAAAACCATTCTGTGATTCTAACAAATCAGTTGACATTTTGGTTTGGATTATTGTTGCTGTCCTCTGATGCACACAAAGGGAGTTCCTGTGGGAGACTGGAGCAGTTGGAGCTCTGGCAAACCCTCTGTGCAGAGCATCAGAGAGTTCCTGCCCTGAAACACAGCAGAGGCAGCAGAAATAAAGGAAAAAAAGAGAGCTCCCAGATGTTCCACTTGACTTTCTATCAGGCTCTTTGCTACCTGTGTGGCCTTGGCAGAGCCCTGGGGTTTCTTGAACGTGATCTCCCCTGCTCCTGCTGGATCCATCCCAGGCTGGGAGCTGGCTGGTGCTCAGGGAGGAGCAGCCAAGCTGCAGCTATTTCCTCCTCCCTCTCCCAGCCCGTAGGCTGTGCTCCAGTGTCTCTGCTGAGAGGAGAAGGTTTTTTTTGTTCATCAAATGAAATAAAGATTGGAGGGATGAAAGGGAAGGTTCCAGGGAGCTGCAGGTGGGGAGACCTCACAGAGCTGGAGTGCAGCAGATGTCTCTGTAGGGCTCAGTCCTGCACAATTTGTGCTTCACCCCTTTCTCTATTCCAGCTCCAGGAATGAGAGATTTTTTCACCCTTCCTTTTCCCCAGTCGTTCTTCTCCTCAGATTCAGGGTTTGGGCACTGGCTTGTCACACACATCTTTTATGAAAATCCTTTCCTTAGGATTTTTCCTCCTGAGGAGCTGAGAGGCCTCAGGAACAAAATGTAAACAATGGTTATCTGCTGCTGTGGAATGCAACAGGTGCATCTGGGATTGGTCTCATGTGGTTGTTTCTAATTAATGGTCAATCACAGCCAAGCTGGCTTGGACAGAGAGTGCAAGCCACAAACTTTTGTTATCATTCCTTCTTTTTCTATTCTTAGCCAGCCCTCTGAGGAAATCCTTTCTTCTATTCTTTTAGTATAGTTTTAATATAATATATATCATAAAATAATAAATCAGCCTTCTGAAACCTGGAGTCAGATCCTCATCTCTTCCCTCATCCTCAGACCCCTGTGAACACCATCACATCCCCACGAGCCACTTTTCATAAAAGATGTCTGTGACAGGGGGACCTGGAGCTGCTGCTGCTGCTCTGAAGAGGAAAGACCAAGGGATCTGAGTCTCCCTGGAAGAATTTACATCCCCACAGCAGACCTTCAGCAGCATTAACAGCCAAAGCCTGCACAGAAAAATGTCTGTTTGTGGGTAATAAAGACAGACAGATGCCCCCTGCATGCAAACTGCCAGTGCCTCGGAGACAAGAGGCTCTAAATAAATAATAACAAATCCTAGAGCTGAATGCACAGTTCCTATTTGCATCATAAATAAATGAGGAGGCTTTTATTTACTCATTCTGGGGGCAGAGCACAAACCAGAGGAAATCCTCAGAGCTCCCAGAGATTGTCATTAGCTCAGCACAAGAGTTCTGTCCCCTTCAGCTGCTGCCCCAGGAGATGCCCTCAGTGCTCAACAGAGAGGGGGAGCCACGCAGGGCCTCCATGAGGATGGAGAGCTGCTGGAGAGCAGGGAAAGGGACCTGGGAATGCTGGACAACCCTGGGGTGAGCCAGCAGTGCCCTGGCAGCCAGGAGGGTCAGCCTTGTCCTGGGGACATCAGGCACAGCACTGGTGGCCAGGCAAGGGGGGGATTGTCCCATCTGCTCTGTACTGGGGTGGCCTCACCTCCAGTGCTGTGTGCACCACAATAAAATGAAGACATTAAACTGTTAGAAAGCATCCAAAGGAGGCCATGAAGATGCTGAAGGGCCTCAAGGAGCAGCTTGGTCTGTTCAGCTGGAGCAGGTGTCACAGACATCTTTTATTGAAAATCCTTTCCTTAGGAGTTTTCCTCCTGAGAAGCTGAGAGGCCTCAGGAACAAAATGTAACCAATGATTGTCTGCTGCTGTGGAATGCAACAGGTGCATCTGGGATTGGCCCATGTGGTTGTTTCTAATTAATGGCCAATCACAGTCAGCTGGCTCAGACTCTCTGTCTGAGCCACAAACCTTTGTTATCATTCCTTCCTATTCTATTCTTAGCCAGCCTTCTGATGAAATCCTTTCTTCTATTCTTTTAGTACAGTTTTAATATAATATATATCATAAAATAATAAATCAGCCTTCTGAAACATGGAGTCAGATCCTCATCTCTTCCCTCAACCTGAGACCCCTGTGAACACTGTCACAGAAGGCTGAGGGGAAACCTCAGGCAGCTGCAACCTGCTGGAGAAAGGCTGCCATGAGGATGGGTGACAGCTCAGCCACAGCACACTGGTTTGGTTTTCCAGTAAAACATTCCTTTTTAGCTCAGAATAAGGTTGGTTTATCTCCTGGAACCTGCACATTGGTGTGTGGTCTCCTGCTGTAGAAGGAGGATGGGTTTCCTGTGGGCCTTGGGGGGTTATTTATTCATGGAATTGCAGAATGGTTTGGTTTAGAAGGGACTCCAAGGAAGAATTCCTCTTCCCAGCCATGGCAGGGACACCTTCCCCTGTCCCAGGCTACTCCAAGCCCTGCCCAGCCTGGCCTTGGGCACTGCCAGGGATCCAGGGGCAGCCACAGCTGCTCTGGGCACTCTGGCACACCCCATCATCCTCCCTCCTAACAAACCATGCTCAAAAATTGTTTTATTTTTCTGTAAAGTTTGACCACCTCCAGACACTGGTTAGTGTGGTATTTGCTGTGTCCTTAGGACAAAGGAGGAATTGAGAATCTGACTCCATGTTCTGAGAAGGTTCATTTATTATTTTATGTACTTATATTATATTAATTATATAATATAATATTATTATATAATATTATATTAATTATACTTATTATATATTAATTATGTTATATTAAAGAAAGCTATACTAAAACTATACTAAGGAATAGAGAAAGGATACAGACAGAAGGCTACAAAGAATGATCATGAAAACTCATGACTGCTTCCAGAGTCCTGACACAGCTGGCTGTGATTGGTCATTAAATAAAAACAATTCACATGAAACCAATTAAACATTCACCTGTTGGATAAACAATCTCCAGACCACATTCCAGAGCAGCAAAACAGGGAGAAGCAATCAGATAGTTCTTGTTTTCATTCTTCTCTGAGGCTTCTCAGCTTCCCAGGAGTAGAAATCCTGGCGAAGGGATTTTTCAGACAATGTGACAGTGACAGGTCAGCAGAGGAGATGCAGCCTGGTCCCTCTGCACCCCCTGCCCCTCCTGTGTGCCAGCCCCAAGCAGAGCATGGCAGGGCTGAGACCATCCCGAGCAGGACTTTCCTTCCTTTCCTTTCCTTTCCTTTCCTTTCCTTTTCCTTTCCTTTCCTTTCCTTTCCTTTCCTTTCCTTTCCTTTCCTTTCCTTTCCTTTCCTTTCCTTTCCTTTCCTTTCCTTTCCTTTCCTCCTTTCCTTTCCTTTCCTTTCCTTTCCTTTCCTTTCCCTTTCCCTTTCCCTTTCCCTTTCCCTTTCCCTTTCCTTTCCCTTCCCGTTTTCCTTCCCGTTTTCCTTTCCTTTCCTCCCTCAGCTTTTTCATGGCAAAGCAGGAGATGCTGAAATGCCAAGGGAGCCTCCATCAGCTGTTCCTCCTCTAACCAGCCACCCCTTGACCCTAAATCTGAACCATGGGGCAGGCTCACACATTTTTCATGGTTCATGATGTCCATGTTTCATCCCTGGGGATGGTGGCAATGAGGAAACCCCCATGACCAACACCAGCTTGCCTCTGGCAGCCTGGGCTGTGTTGTGTGAGTGTGTCAGGATTTTCAGCTTCACAGGAAGAAAGCCAACTCTGTGTGCAGAGTGGGAGAGCTCTCAGAGAAATCCCCTCAGCCTGGTGTTTCTTTTATTCTGCCAGACACTGAAACAGCCCTGGGATTTTCCTTGTGAGCGTTGATTTTGGAGGTTTCCCTCAGCTGAATCATTTCTCATTATGGCACTGAGCGGCTGCTCTGCCTGGCTCTGTGCCACCTCCATGGCAGTGGCCACGTTCTGTAATGCTTTGGGTTTCCCCATTAGAGGAGAGCAAGCCTGCCCATGCTTCCTTGGCAGAAAAGCAGGCTATGACACGAGATCTGTGGCCAAAAATCACCATAAACCCAAAGCTGTTTCATTTTAAATGACAGCTCCATTTACACTGTGGTGGGAATGAAGAAAGCCCTTTCCCTACAATCCTATTTGTTTATTTTTCCATGCTTATTGCTAACAAGCACAACAGCAAGTTTTTAACACTGGCCATGTCAATCCATCCCATTACAGTAAATTCCTGTGTTGCATGAGCAGCTAGAGACCTGAATAATTTAACCATGGTTTAAACAACATTAAACTGAAAGTTTAATCAAGACCAACTACGACATCTTTCCCTAAAAGAATTACAGACCAAGGCTCTGGCTCTGGTTTCACTGCTCTAGAAGGACACACAAATCCTCAGTGAGGTTTCAAACAGACCAGGGAACATCCCCCAGGTACAGCAGGAGGAGCAAGGGGAGAGCCAGGCAGGAGCTTGGTGCTCCTGTGCTGTGCTTGCTACAAGGATGGAAATACCATGGAAAATGCAAGGAAAAGGAGCAGAGTAGCTCAGCTGGTGGATATGAAAATGGCAAAAACCACTTGGGCTAAACAGAGACCATTGGGAGGAGCAACCATGTGCAGGAGGCAGGAAAATCAGAGCCCAGGTAGGAAAATCAGAGCCCAGGTAGGAAAATCAGAGGCCAGGTAGGAAAATCAGAGCCCAGGTAGGAAAATCAGAGGCCAGGCAGGAAAATCACAGCTCAGACAGGAAAATCAGAGCCCAGGTGTCGCTATCGGACACGAAGGAACACGAGCACACCGCTCTCAAGGTGAAGGAAAAAAGGGACCTTTATTTTTCTGACTCCCATATTTATAGTTTTACAAAGGTGACAGCGGATTGGAGGGTGACAGTGACACCTCTCCAATGACACTGGTTACACCAACAGTCCATCAACTCTCTCCTCCTCCATCGAAGGAATGTAAACAATAAGTTATTTACAAGAAAGTGCGTGAGAAAGTTCCCTACAAGAATGTCAACATCAGAAGGCCTTGAGAATCTTAAAAAACCAGGGTGACACCCAGGTAGGAAAATCAGAGCCCAGGTAGGAAAATCAGAGGCTGGGCAGGAAAATCAGAGCTCGGGCAGGAAAATCACAGCCCAGGCAGTAGGAGAAACCTGGTGAATCAAACAGTGCAGAAAGGGTCATTCCTGAACATAGAGAGGACCATCCATGAGCCCAGAGATGGAAATATCATGGAAAGATGGAAACAAACACAAATGAACACACACAAAAAGGGTCATCCATGAAAAAGCACAGAGAGGATCACTCATGAACAAACAGAGAAAGACTCATCCATGAACACATGATTATCTGTGAAAAAAACACAGAGAGGGCCATCCATGAACAAACAGAAAAAGAATCATCCATGAACACAGAAAAGAATCATCCATGAACAAACACAGAGGGTCATCCATTAACAAAAACAGAGAAATCATCCATGAACACAGAGATGGAAATACCATGGAAAGATGGAAACAAACTCAGATGAACAAACACAGAGAGGGCCATCCATGAACAAACACAGAAAGGATTATCCATGGATAAATACAGGATTATCCATGAACACAGTGATGGAAATACCATGGAAAGATGGAAACAAACACAGATTAATGAAAACAGAGAGGACCATCCATGAACAAACACAGGGAGGATCATCCCTGAACACCTGCTGGTCTCACCAAAGGACCAGAGAGCCACATTCCTCTCCTTCTGTGTGGGAGCCCTCAGAGGTCACAATGTGTGCACACCCTGGCACATTTCTAATGCCATCAACACCAGGGAAAGCAGATGCTGACATCCAGCTTCTCTCAAGCAGCATCAGCCTCTGAAATCCACATTTCACCAGAGAATTCTGAAGGAGAAAAATTCACCAGTTACAAGCTGAAACTCAATGGCAGCCAGGCAAATCCTCCCTCTCTGGATGTTTCAAATCACTTTCTGAAGCCCTTGTGCAGCCCAGGCCTTACTCTGATTTATTAAGTGTTTTAAAGGACTTTATGGCTGTTTCTGCAGTGGGAGATCACCACAAAGGCTCAGGCCACACTGCTGGCTCAGGGCTGCATGTTTGTGCCTCTCCAAAATTCACAGCCACGCTGATTTTGTTCCAAGCAGCCAAGGCATCCTACAGACTAAATGGTTCATTATCTCTGGCTTTCTCTAAAAGGTCAAGAAATGCTCTCTGCTTGGCAGATGGACTAGGGTAGGAGTCGTGGAGTCTCAGGATTTGTTACATAACAAGGTTATTAAATCACAAACCCTGAGCAGAGGCAACACCAAAAAATTGCCTGAAGTTTTTAAAGAAAGGGGGAAAAAAGTGATATTTTGAGAAAATTATTTTTTTACCAAAAGAAAAAAAAAAAAAAAAGGCTCTCACAGCAACTAACTCTGCTTTCCAAGTAACTTCATTTCTCATTCTTTATTTATTTTCTGACCTGTTGCCTCCAGGCCCTTCTTCCATAGAGGTTTTTCCATAACTAGGTTTTCCAGCCTGGGTTGTGCAACCTTGGCAGCCCAAAGAGCTCTCATGCCATCTCAGCTGGGCAATCCAACCTCAGCTTGCAGTTACCAAAATGATGAGACAAGACAAGAACCACAGCTGGGGAATCTGCCCAGCAGGAGTGCAGGTCCTGCCAAGCTCCAGGGCATCCTGGGCCTCAAATGGCTCCAGGAAAACAATTCACATGAAACCAATCAAACAATGAGCAGCTGGTAAACAATCTCCAAACACATTCCAAAGCAGCAAAACACAGGAGAAGCAAATGAGATAATTATGGTTTTCATTTTTCTCTAAGGATTCTCATCTTCCCAGGAGAAGAAATCCTGGCGAAGGGATTTTTCAGAAAATGTGACAGTGACAACCTGACATGCTTGTTCCTAGGACCTTGAGGAATTTGCCCTCCTGGATTTGCCCCTCAGACATCCCAGAGTGCCCAGCAGAGCCCAGTGCTGGCTGCCCCTGTCCTGATGGCTCAGGTGAGGATGCAGCAATTCACCCTTTCCACTGCACTCATTCATCTCCAAGATGGGTCTGTGGTGTTTGAGGGTCCCCAGGACGAGGTGAGAAGATGAGAATTTGACTCCATGTTCTCAGAAGGCTGATATTATATTATATTATATTATATTATATTATATTATATTATATTATATTATATTATATTATATTATATTATATTATATTATATTATATTATATTATATTATATTATATTATATTATATTATATTATATTATGTTATGTTATGTTATATCATATTATTATATTATCATACCATATCATATACTGTACCATACCATATCATATCATATTATAGAAATTATTTTCTAAAACTACACTAACGAAAGAGAAAGGATATCTCAGAAGGCCAAAAAAGAATGAATAATAAAAACCTGTGACTGAGCAGAGAGTCTGACACAGCTGGCTGGGATTGGCCATTAATTAAAAACAATTCACATGCTGGGTAAACAATTCTCCAATTCACATTCCAAAGCAGCAAAACAGGGAGAAGCTGAAGCTTCCCAGGAAAACAAATCCTGGTGAAGGGATTTTTTAAAAAATATTACAGTGACAGGGTGTCTGTGCTCCCCATCACCTCACAGAAGACTTTCCCCTGGGAGCAAGGGCAGCTGGAATCCAGGGAAGCAGCCCTGGGAATGTCCAACCTGGCTCAGGGTATCCTGGTTCCTTTAAACAGCTCTTAAATATCCTCTCCTTTCTCCCTGCTCAGTTTCTTTTTTGTCACCTGCAAATTTAGATTAACAAGGAGGTTTGACAAAGTGCTGCTGTATATGTTAATAAACCCATTAGTGTCGGCCTGCCTGACATATAACCTGCAGAGCCTCCAGTGTTTACTAATATGATTGTCAAAGCAGAGGAACATTACTTTTTAATGACATTTCATATCACTTCAGTTGAAGTAATATCCTGGGACACGATAATCAGAAAGCCATTTAGCCACAAAACTATGTGCTGAATCGAGGCTGGTGCATGAAAAAATGCTCATTTTGTCAGAATTAAAACATTTGTGTTTGCTTCATAAGTTGTAAGTGCACTTGTGGAGGAGAAACATGTTGTGAAATATTTATTGGAAGCAGCCAGGCTCAGGTAAATGGGGCTGCAAAATGAAATGCTGGGAAGGGTTATTATTCTAGTCCCCGTCTCTTTTGCATGTGATACATCAACTGACAGCTCAAATGTATGAAATGCTTAATAAAGCAATGAGGTTTTAGAACTTCTCTTTAAAGAGCAGTTCTGAAGGGGGATGAGTGGCCATAACCAGCCCAGCTGAATTTATTGCTGCTTTCAGAGCCAGGCAATGGCTGCAAGATGGACTGAGAGGGAGTTTGATTTTATAGTGCACCTCACATGCTCCAGGTGATTCCAAAATGCTTTCTAAAGTAAAATGAGTGTGGTACCAAGGCAGCAGTGGCACAGGGAATGCAGCCCTGCTGCTCTCCATAATGATTCTCTCCCCAGCCTGGCTGTCCAGGGGCATCTCTGAGCTTTGCTCTGAGCTTGAGAGGCAGCAGATTGAGGAGCAAAGGAGGAAAACAAACTGGGAAACTCCCTGAAACACCCTCAGAACAGCACTGGAGTCACTGAACAAAACAAAGAAATTATCCTGGTTTAGATATAGATATATAAATTACCAATAAATTCATAATTTCTCCTTTTTTTTTGAAATCAAGAAGAAATAAAGGGGATCCCTCTTTCCATGTGGTCAGAACCCTTCTGATAGAAATCAGCAATTGATTTAGTTCCAGTGTCCTGTTGGATGGTGGAGAGAGCTGATTAAAGCTATGCATGTACTCCTAATAGGAGCAGGATGCCTTGGTGTCATTGTTATTAATTATGCTACTGTGATTACTATCTGTTCATCCATCCACTCATTCTCCTTTCTAGAATCCCAGCACTGGCCATGTATGTATGAATACAGATTTTTATTATCTTTTTGTTCCAGGTTTTCCAGAGAGAAAAAAGAAGAAACAAACTAAAAACTCCCACAAAGAATAAAAAAAAAACAAAACAGAAAACCAAAAAGGAAACAACCCAAAAAACCCAGAAAAATTCCCCCAAAACAGAAACGAAAAAAATCCCCAAAACCACAACAAAACCCGAAAAGAGATCAAAAAAAGGGGAAAAAAAGGAAAAACCAGAAAAAAAAAAAAAACTAAACACCAAACCAAACCCAAAAAAACCCAAGCCAAACCAAATCCCTGAATTGACAGGATTTCTTTGCAGAATGTGAGTGTGAGAGTGTCTGTGTGAGAAAGTGGTGGGAGATGTGTGGGTGAGATGTACGTGGGAGCATTTGGCTGTGACAAATGCACAAAGGGAAGGTTAAGCCAAAAGAAAAAGAGACTTTGTGTTTCATTTTGGACCCACTGGGCTCTTCCAACCTCCCCTGCCACAGAAGAATCCTGGTCTGAGCCCTGGAACCCTCTCCCACTCTCACATCCCACCTGGCAGTCAGGTTTTCTTGACTGGCCCCAAGATAGGCAGGAATTTTCCTTCACCAAATAATTAGGCTGTGATAAGAGGAAACAAAGGGGCAGTGAGGGCTGCACTAAGAAATGAATTATTAGGCCAAGATGGAAATCTCTGTTGATAAATGACTGGCCCCAAGCAAGGAAGGAGTCAGCAGAACACAGCGACACCCTTGTTGTGACACCAGGAAGGAACAACATTCAAAGGCACAACAGAGACCCTGTGCAGCCACCTTGACCAGCTGATTAATCAACTGCTATCAATACTTCCCCCTCTTTTTTTGCATCAGTTCCAGCATCCAAATGTGGTGTGCAGGATGCTGTGTCCAGTCCTGGAGCTGGTTGGAAACCATGCAGAGATCCCTGGCAAATACCACAAGGGCAGAATGAAGCTGCCAACACATCCCAAGGATTGGTGCCAAAATTCACTGGATCCTCACAGAACTTCAAAGTTAATGCTCCAGCACTGAGCCACAGCAGTCTGGGGACAAAAAAAAGCAGAGAGACACAGACTTTTTCCTTTCTTTCCCTCAGTAGGATGGGTGATGCTTGTCCTCCAAGTGCAAGTGCTGCCATTTATTAATGCTCAATTCTTGGGATATTTAAATCCTAGTTCAGAGCTGGGGAAACATTCTGGTGTCACTGAAAACAAACCTGACAGGGAGGCACTGGGTAAAGCACTGAGATCAGCAGGTTTTGAAATTGCAGCTACTCCTGGGCTTTGGGAGGGGAAGGGCAGAGTGTTTTTATGCCAATAAGGTGCAAGAAGAACCCTGGGATTGATACCAGCCATGATCAATGACACTATTGAGTTCCCTGTAGTCTGGAATGCATATCCATACAGACTCAAAAAATATCCCTGGGGAATATTTTTTTGTGGAAGAATTAAGCAGAAACAAGCAGAATGTACGTGTGTATGTTTGTTGTGCATACCTACATACACACACCTTTTAAAACTGAAATGGCTTAATCTTCCTTCCTTCCTTCCTTCCTTCCTTCCTTCCTTCCTTCCTTCCTTCCTTCCTTCCTTCCTTCCTTCCTTCCTTCCTTCCTTCCTTCCTTCCTTCCTTCCTTCCTTCCTTCCTTCCTTCCTTCCTTCCTTCCTTCCTTCCTTCCTTCCTTCCTTCCTTCCTTCCTTCCTTCCTTCCTTCCTTCCTTCCTTCCTTCCTTCCTTCCTTCCTTCCTTCCTTCCTTCCTTCCTTCCTTCCTTCCTTCCTTCCTTCCTTCCTTCCTTCCTTCCTTCCTTCCTTCCTTCCTTCCTTCCTTCCTTCCTTCCTTCCTTCCTTCCTTCCTTCCTTCCTTCCTTCCTTCCTTCCTTCCTTCCTTCCTTCCTTCCTTCCTTCCTTCCTTCCTTCCTTCCTTCCTTCCTTCCTTCCTTCTCCTTCCTTCCTTCCTTCCTTCCTTCCTTCCTTCCTCTTCCTTTCACTTTCCTTCTCCTTCCTTCCTTCCTTTCCTTCACTTTCTCTCTTTCTCTCTTTCATCTTCTTTCTCTCTTTCTCTCTTTCTATCTTTCTCTCTTTCTCTCTTTTCTCTCTTTCTCTCTTTCTATTCTTTCTCTCTTTCTCTCTCTCTCTCTCTCTCACTCTCTCTCTTTCTCTCTCTCTCTCTCTTTCTCTCTTCCTTTCTTTCTTTCTTTTTTTCTTTCTTTCTTTCTCTTTCTTTCTCTTTCTTTTCTTTCTTTCTCCTCTTCCACCAACCCCTACCAAAATCCACCTCTCCATTTAATGAGATTAGCAAGGTACCATGCTAGATCTTTATTAGTTAAAGCTGACCATGCTGCAGAACTTAGCCTGAATTGTAATGAGCTGACTGCCAGAGTGAGGAGTGCAGCCAGCAAGCAGATTTATTCCAAATGGGTCTCTGCCTTAGGGAATTTGCTTCCTTCTCTTTAACTCCCTGCAAACTGGGAGTTTTCAGGGGTAAACCCTGAAAGTTCAGCTCTCCTTGCCTGTGGTGCCACTGCTTCCTGCTCACACCAGCTTAATTCCACTGCTGTGGTGATTTGCATGAGCACAAGGTAAGAGAGAAATGGATTTATTTGCTCTGATGGCTCCCAGCAGGATTTAGCATTGAGGACAACTCTACATGGCAAGTCCTGCCTTCTCTGCTTTACTTGGCTGGCAAATTGGAGAGACCAAAATATCAAATATTAATACTGTTGGGTGTTGATATCAGCAGCACTTATTTTTACAGCCTTCTTCTGCCCTCCAGCCAGTTAGTTTGGATCCCAATGTTTTATTTTGTGAAATGGGGGCAGGGAGAAACAAGTGAGAGAGAGAGAGAAGTTCTGCTATCAAACAAACTGCTGGCTTCCCTTCCATGCTGGTGTGATCAGAAATCTTTCAGGAGATCCCATGGCTTTCCCAGGTCATGCCCAGAACTTTTAAAGGTCTCAGGAGGACCAGCAGGTGCCCTGGGGAAGGAGCAGAGGCCAAAGCACAGCCATGGATGAGCCTCTCACTGCTGAGGAGTTTCTTGCTTTGGAGCAGAAATGACAAGCATGTGCAGAGGAGATCTGGTTTCCATCAGGCTGTTATTTATAGCCCAGCTCTCACACCATGGATTATCTCCACTCATTCTTGTTCTTTGGGGCTCTCCCAGTGCTCTGCCTCCTCACCTGAGCAATGAATCCCTGAGTTTCACCCTGCCATGACCAGGCTGCTCACATCTCATTTAGTTGTGTTCAATAAATGTGCTCTGCAGAGCTTGGCTGCTCCTGAAAAGGGAGCAGCCCTGAAAAAATCCCCTGAAAGGGATTTTGCAGGCAGAGTTATCTCCAAAACATCCTTCTGAGCCTTGCAGCAGGGTGGGGAAGGCAGGCTGGTCCATCAGCTGTGCACAAAGGAGAGATCTCATGGACATCCTTTGGTACAGGGGCCCCAGAAGACAAACTGCCTCTCTGCAGCTGCATCAATTAAAATTGGCATGGAGGAGGGAAATTTGTATTTGCACAATTTATAAAATTGTATTTGCAGGAATGTCCCAACGAAGGCAGGAATGATGCATCTGAGTCCATGTTCTCAGAAGGCTGATTTATTACTTTAAAATACTCATATTATGATACAATACCATATTCAATTAATATAAAACTATAATATAATATAATATAATATAATATAATATAATATAATATAATATAATATAATATAATATAATATATATTAATATAATACTATATTAAAAATACAATACTATACTAAAGAATACATAGAAAAGGTACTTATTTCCCTAACAGGGTGATGATGATGATGATCACAGGCTGATAGGGGCTCAGTATTTCCATCTCCTTAACCAGGCAGACTCCAAACCTTTCCATGTATTGATTTTTATGGTAGCAGTGTTAGTAACAGTGCCTTGTGTACTCCACTGTGTGCAGCAGGTGATGAATAAGACCATTAAAGAAGTTTTTGCAGTTCAAGAAAGAAGGGGGAGATGTGAGGAATGGATTTGTAAAGAATTCTCAAGACCTGACAGAAAGCTCCCACAGCCTTGTACATCTGAGTGCAAACTCTGAGATGAGATGTGCTGGCTTAGGAAGGCCACGGAATGGAGATGACATTGTGGAGAGAGAGATTGAACAGGAAAAAAATTCAACAAGTTTCAAAATGTAGCTCTGCAGAAACACCAGATATTTTAGAGTATTAGAAGTGTGAAAGATGCATTGTAGCAGGACCCTGTGGGGAAAAAATAGAGGTGATTGGTGTTAAATACAGGTAAAAATAGAAGTAAAAAATATAGGTAAAAAATAAAGGTGATTGGTGTTAAATATAGTTTAAAATATAGGTAAAAATAGAGGTGATTGATGTTAAATACACGTAAAATATAGGTAAAAATAAAGGTGATTGGTGTTAAATATAGCTTAAAATATGGGAAAAAATAGAGGTGATTTGTGTTAAATATAGGTTAAAACGTAGGTAAAAATAAAGGTGATTGGTGTTAAATATAGGTTAAAATATAGGAAAAAAATAAAGGTGATTGGTGTAAAATGTAAGTTAAAATATAGGTAAAAATAGAGGTGATTGGTGTTAAATATAGGTTAAAATATAAGTGATTGGTGTTAAATATAGGTTAAAATATAGGTGATTGGTATAAAATATAAGTTAAAATATAGGTTAAAATAGAGGTGATTGGTATAAAATATAGGTTAAAATATAGGTGATTGGTGTAAAATATAAGTTAAAATATAGGTAAAAATAGAGATGATTGGTGTTAGAGTTAACAGCAGCATTGTGGGGCAATAAGCTAATTGGCTGAAGAACATTTCTAAGATATTGTTAGCAGGAAATAAGTTGGCTTCTGATGGAATGGAGTTGAGTTTTACATCCCTTACGTCTCACCCTTCATCGAGACTGATAATGGAATGAAATCTTTTAAAATGCTTCTGATTTGCCCCATCTCTGTAATAACTGGGAAAAACCCAACGGTCTGGGAGACCCTGAGCACACTGGGGGAGGCTGTGCTTTATCCTGGGCACGGGGCAGGAGGCTGATCCTGCAGAGGCTCAGTAACTCAGACCATCTGCACAATGACTGCCAGGCAGCTTCTCCCCATCCCTTTTTCCCCTCCATGGAGGACAAGGAGCAGCCCAGATCTGAAGGGAGGTGCAGCTCCAAGCAGGGCTGACGTGCCTCTGTGCCAGCATGGGATGGATTAGAATTAGTTTTTGCTAATTTGCTCCACATGGAGCTTTCAGTTTGAATTCTGTCTCCTGAATCAACAGGCAGACCACCCTCTTGGTATCCTGGCTGCTGTATTTCCCAAAGTGGGGGATGAATTTCTCATCCATCCTGTGCTTCAGGCTGTGCTGTGCCCACTGCTCCAGGGAAAGGAGTGTGTGCATTCAGCTCCCTCAAACCTCACAGCTGATCCAAACTTGGGCAGTCGTTCCAGAAAAGTCATCTGGAAGGATGGGACCTCATAACCTGCAGCTGTGATTGGACAATTAACCCCAATATCTAAATGGACCAAAACTTATAAAAGTGTGGAAGCTCATGACTCTGAGTCCATTTTGGGTCCATCTTGGGTGTAGCCCTGACTGGGCTCTTGTACTTCCCAAGGTGGATCCTTTGAAGATCTTTTTAATAAATCCCTGCTTTATTCTTTAACTCTGTCCAGCTCAGTTCCAGGCAGCCTCTCAAGGCCTCACTGTCACAGGCTGTCCACTTACACTCTGCTTTCCTTCTCCATCTGTGACTGAGCAGTCTGATTATTTTGTTTGTGTTTTACAGCACAGAAAACTCATGCAAGCTGGAAAGGCTTTACCATTATTTCCCCAACACTGAAATATGTGTCTGCAGTGTGGTGCTTTCTAGCACAGCATCCACTCAGATGGTGGGGAATTCATCACAGCCCAGGGTGAGTAATTCCAATGGCTCATTACTCTTTCAATTACAAACTGGCACTTTCTTTGCAGTCTGAATTTGTCTAATTTTGGTTCCAGCCACTGGATATTGATATGGCTTTGTCTGTTAGATTAAAGAGAGTTCTGTTATATCTCATCTTTAGCAAGTGCTCTTCATCTTTAATAAGATACTTCTTCCTCTTCTTTTGATAAGCTAAATTATTAAGCACCTTCAGTATCTCAGTGTGAGGAGCTCTGCTCCACCTCACAGTCCTCAGTTTGTACCTTTATTTTCCTCCTGAATTCCTGCTGGGATGCTGCTTGGTTGCCCTCTGAGCCCATCATGCCACCATGAGACCTCTGTGTGGAGCTGGCACATCTGCCACATCTGCAGGGGCACTAGGTGAGGATATCTGCATTTAGGCACCTGAATCAAGCCCTCAAATTCCAGAAAAAGGACAGAAGATCTATCTCCCCTAAACTGAACCACCAACAGGTGTAGCAGTAGACCAAACCTGTCACCTCCTCTCCTGAGGACGTCTTGCTCAGTCAAAGCTCACAAGTGCTATTTTTGGTATTTAAATTAACACTGATTTAAGGTGCCAGTGTCCAGAAGGTGGCTGTGATGCATCTTGTTGTGGTTATGGAGCCACTGGTGTGACTGAGAGGTTTGGGCTTCTGTCAGCTTTATCTCTGTGGGTTTGGGAGGAGAACATGCTGGTGGTGCAGGCCCCTGCCCTGCTTTGCCAGTAAAATCCAGCAGAGTTAAACTGCTTGATGCTGTTAATTGTGGCCTCAAGGACAGAGTGTCGTGTCACCTTCTGTTGTTTGGTTCTAGGTATGTAAGAAATCATCCCAGCCTTTGTGCTGGGGGTCAGACATTGGCCAGGAGCTTTCAAGGACAACCACCAGCCACGTTCTCTACCTGCAAGTCCACCTGGGGGGGACCTGAGCAGCACTGCCAGATTTCTCATGGCTCCTCAGAATGCCTGGGCTTGGGATGGCCCCTGTTCTAATGGTGTTTCAGAGCTGCTCTACAGGACTGTGGCTGTTAGTTGTGTAATTTGGGTTTGTATAGTGACTGATCATGTGCCAGGAGTTTTATTATGGACAACAAATCCCATTCAATCAACAGCAGAGCCCAAACAGCCATTGTTGAACCCCAGTGCTTAGAGCAGAGTTGGATGACTCCAGGCATGCCAGATGGGACCCAGCACCCTCACTGTGCTCTGTGTGAGCAATCAGCATGTGGATGGGCTGCAGATTCCCTCACCAGCTGTGCTGGGCAGGAGCTTGTTCCAGGCCCAGCTGGAGAAATCTGCTCTCTGGAATGGTTTGAGTGCAGGAGGTTCTGCAGTGTCCAGTGAGCCAGCCAAGGTGGGACCTGATGTGACGTCCTTGCAGTCAGAGTGCAGCAGAGCAGAGAGCCTGGCTGTCCCACCAGACTGTTCTCTGTGGAACCCAGGGCACAGGGAACATTTCTCTGTCTGCTCTGACCCCCAGAGAAACACTGCCTTTAACATGCACCCATGGAGAGGGCTTCTGAAGCTTTGAGATGGATTAGAATGTACCAAAGTGTGAAATAGATAATAGAGAGTAGCTAAGTATGTCACTTGGGTGAGAAATTTAGGTTTTGGGATTTTGAGAATGGTGTAGTCCCTGTCTTCTTCTTCTTCTTCTCCTTCTCCTTCTCCTTCTCCTCCTTCTCCTCCTTCTCCTTCTCCTCCTCCTTCTTCTCCTCCTCCTCCTGCTGACATTATGGCTCAAGATGTCTTTACCTTTGAATGCTACTGGAGAGTATAACCTACTTTATGATTTCATACAGTCTAGGACTATGTATTCTATTAACTGCGTTTCCTGAATCCCAAAAAATCTCATTGCCCAGCTGATTTGTCAGTGACTGTCAGAAGCTGAGAACCCTCAGAGAAAAAAGCAAACAACATTATCTCATTTGCTTCTCCTGTGTTTTACTACTTTAGAATGTGGTTTAGACATTATTTACCAACAGCGCATGTTTTATTAGTTTCATGTAAATTGTTTTAACTTAATAACCAATCACAATCCAACTGTGTCAGGACTCTGGAAAGAGTCACAAATTTTTCATTATTATCTTTTAACATTCTGTCTGTATCCTTTCTGTATTCTTTAGTGTAGTTTAACATTCTTTATATATAATATAACATTATATATATACATTATATAGTACACACTACATAAATTTATATATATATAAACTATATATAATACATATAATATATATATAATTTTTATATATATATAAATTATGTATATAAATATAACATTCTTTAATATAATATAAATCATGAATAAATTAACCTTCTAAGAACACAGAGTCAGTTTCATCCCTTCCTCCTCCACCCAAAAATACCACCCAGCTCATCAGCTGGAAACAGAATTGCAGCCCTCACCAGCAAAGTGCTCATCCAGCTGCCCCAGGTCCTGCCCAGCAAGAGCATCCTCTGTGCAGTGACCCTCAGGACAGTCCCTGGTCCCTGCCTGGGAGAGGAGAGGTGACACTTGTGGAAGGGCAGAGCCAAAATGTGTGCACTCACTTTCTTCAGCAGACAGAAAACTGAAGAAATGCCCAGCTGGACCAAAATAAATATGTTTGGCATCTTTCCTGCTTCTGCACTGGCACATTTGTGGTGCTGGAACTGAAAACAGGCCTGAGCTTTATTTACACTAAAGTCTCTTTCCATCAGTTTGGCAGCAGGAAGAGGCTTAGTGGTGGTACAGATTATATTTTCTTTTCAACATGTGTAAATGAGGATCAGGCTTTTCATGGCTCAAAATAGAAGTAAATGACCCTTTATGCTGTCAAAACAGTGTTGAGGGGCCTTTCTGCAATTAAGAAATCAGCCCTATTATGCTTTTATATCATGCTCCATTCATTTAGTTTTAGTATCCCAGCCCTGGGCAATTCCCCTTGACCTTGGCAATCTGTTCTGAAATTTTTACACAGCTTGGGACTAAAACCAGGGGGCTGAGGAAGGTGCATGAGCTCAGACAGAAAGACATCAAAACCTCCAATATAAACTGAGCTTGAAGAACACCTGGAAGACTCTCCATGCCCAAAGGCCATCTGAGCTAGGTTTATTCTATTAGTTACTCTGATGACTCCTTTTTAAAAATGGTGTATTTTACTGATCTTTACAAAACCATGAAAGGAGAAAAAGAGAGAGAACAACGGGACATGCTGGGTTTGGATGGCTCACAGATGGACCTGCCATGCCTCCTGCTCAGACCCAGGAGGATCCATATCCTGGGGGTTGAGAGACATGGACCATGCTATGCAAGTAAAACCAGTTTATTACACTGATCATCCATATTTATAGTTCTCTAAGTTTTGTACAACATTTTCTACTCTGAATCTTTTGTCCTTGCTCCTTTAGTAGCACAATCTTTTTGGTTATCAAGTCATTGGGCGTTGTTAAGCAGACATTGGGCACATCTGCCCAGGCTCTGGTTCTGCTGAGTGATGAGTTTGCTCTGTGCACATCAAAAGCCACACTGGTGAGAATGGAACTGGCCTTCCTTGGATCTCTTTAATTTTAGGATTAACTTTCCTTTAAGGGGTGTTCAGTGAACACTGAATAAGCAAACAGCTGTCTGAGCTACCTGAGTTGGTGGTGGTTGAGATCAGGGATCCAATTCCCATCCCTCCTGTCTGATTAGCACAGAGAAACCCATTAGCCAGCAAGAGCTGACCAAGGAGCAGATCCCAGACCAGCTGGGCTCAGGATTTACAGCCTGGCAGCCCAGGGGAAGATCTCTGGCTTAGGCAGTCCTTGTCCTTAGGCTCAGCCCTGAAGGGTCTCCACATAATCTAAACCCCTGCAAAACTCTGCTTGTCCTCCTTTTTGTCACACTGTACAGCAAGTAAATTATTAGGGACCTTAAAACAGGGTCAATATTTCCATATTGGTGTCAGTGAGAAACTATGCAGCCAAGAAGGGGATGGCTGTTATTGATTATTGACTGATGGATTACTGTGGGTGCTGCTCGCTGCCCAAACTGCCTTCTGCCTGTAGCCATGATATTTTCTGAAAAGTCCTTTCCTTAGGATTTTTCCTCCTGAGAAGCTGAGAGGCCTCAGGAACAAAATGTAAACATTGATTATCTGCTGCTGTGGAATGCAACAGGTGCATCTGGGATTGGTCTCATGTGGTTGTTTCTAATTAATGGCCAATCACAGTCAGCTGTCCAGACTGTCTCAGTCACAAGTCTTTGTTATCCATTCTTTTTCTATTCTTAGCCAGCCTTCTGATGAAATCCTTTCCTCTATTCTTTTAGTATAGTTTTAATATAATATATATCATAAAATAATAAATCAGCCTTCTGAAACATGGAGCCAACATTCCATCCCTTCCCTTGTCCTGGGACCCCTGTGAACACCATCACATTCTGCCCTTTCAGCTCTGCAAGAGAAGGGCTTTCCTTCTGCCTTCTGGACTGCTAAATCCAGATGCCATCCACCAAATAATACCAGGATAGACTTCCTGCTCCACCAAATAATGCCTGGATAGACTTACTGCTCCACCAAATAATGCCTGGATAGCCTGCACTGTTCCATTGGATTGGCCATCACCTGTGGGGACACCCTGGCAGGTCACCAGGGCCATCAGCCCTGGGAGCTGCAGCAAGTGACACTCAACCCAGCTGTAAATTCACTGGAATTTGTGTCAGCCTGTTCCACCCCAAACCAGATGCACTCTGTGGGCACAGCCCAGCACCCTCTGGATAACCCAGAACCTTTACAGGAACTCCAATTTTCTTTTCCTTTCAGAGGAATGCACGAGGGATTCTCAACACTTTCCTTACCCCCCTCCTCCTTTCCTCCATAAAATAACTCTCCAGCTTTGCCTGCTGAATTCTGCTTTGCAGCTTTGCTCCAGGAGCAGTTGCAGTTGGAAACACCCAGACAAATCTTATCCAAGAGTTTATGAGGCATAGCTCAGAGGCACCCTGAAAACTGCAGCATGCTACCTAGAGTGCTGCAGATTATTATTGCTTTTTTAATCTTGGTATAGTTCTGGGGAAGGTTTTAATTGGGCATAGTATTTCAAAGCCAAGGAGCAGGACCTATGCAAAGCACTGGATGGTTTCTGTATTAATTGACCATCAAATCCTTCCCCTTTGCATCTGCATTTTATTATTAGAGAATGTAAAGCAGTTTATAGGGCTTTTAACCTCTTCAAGCAAACACTCTGTGGAAGTTATGCTGCTGCAGGGACCATATTAGCTTTATAGACTTCATTTCTAATCCAAGGAGGGGGGAAAAGTGGAGAAGAGACAGAGCAAATGAATGATTTTTGATGGTATAAATTCAGCTGGTGTAAATCAGCACAACTCCATTAACTCTGCTAGAGTGATGCTGATTTATGGCAGTTTAAAGATCAGACATTTGATCTGCAATGAGGTCCTCATTCCCAGAAGGCCAAAACGGTATCAGACCAATCTTCACAGACCATTTATCAGCCTTCTCAAGTACATTCTTCCCTGCTCCATGGAAAAGCCCTGCTCAGATGCCAGGGCTGGCAAACTGGGCCCAGTCAGGCATGCACTGGGAGGAAAATCATCTCTTATCAGGACCCTTCCATCACCTGAGGGACCACCAGAGCTGCCAGGGTGTCAGAGGAAGGCAGAGCCTTTCTGAGCCCTGCAATCCCTCACTGCTGAGCCCTGCTTTCCTCAGGGAATGAGAGAATTGGGATTTGGAGCCCAAACTGCCCTGGGTTCCAAGGGTGAAATCTGCCCTGACATAACCAGGCAAGACCAGCCAGGTCTGAGCTCCTCTTTGAGTGCTGTGCAGCAGGATAAGAAGGGAAATTCTATAGGACAAGAAGGAAAAATCTGCAGGATAAGAAGGAAAAATCTGCAGGACAAGAAGGAAAATTCTGCAGGATAAGAAGGAAAATTCTGCAGGATAAGAAGGAAAATTCTGCAGGATAAGAAGGGAAATTCTGCAGGATAAGAAGGAAAAATCTGCAGGACAAGAAGGAAAATTCTGCAGGACAAGAAGGAAAATTCACCCCTTCACTTCCCTTTTCCCCTATTTTCTTCACACCATTTTTCCACCACCCCCAGCAGGTGGGATTCCCACTCTGCAATTCCCTGCCCTATTTTTCTGTTCCATAGTAATCCCAAATGCCACCAGACAGAGCCCTGGACAGTGATTATGAGCAGGCAAACAATGGGATAAAGGCCAGTGTAATTATCTTGTTCCTAAGCACTTCACAAGGCTCCCAAATATCTTGTATTGAGTTACTTGGTGAGGTCCTGAACGTCTGACTCCCAGCCACTGTGGTTTTATTGCTACAGAATAAGCCAGAAACCACTCAAAAGCTCTAAAAGGTCTTTTTTTTAAATAGTCAGAATGAATTTACAGCGTTGGCTGCCTGGCAAATGCAACAGGCATTTCAAGTGGAAAGGAACATTTCTTTATTGCATCTGCTCCTGGCATTTAGGGCACCCTGATCACCAACAATTCCTCAGTTCCAGAGTTCAGAATCCTGCAGGCTGGGCACAGCCAAGGGGGGAGACAGCTGAGAAAAAAGGGCCTGCACAAAAGGAAAACCTGGATTCAGATTTAGCTGGAGATTTTCATCATGGTTTACCAGAAAATGATAATTTTTCAATGAAGTGTCACAGAAATTCCTTGGTTTCAAACACCTCCAAGTCAAACCTTCCCCAGATTTTCCTGCCCAGCCTTGACTCTCTGAGTGCCACCTCACCTCAAGGGCCCAGGTCTGGAGGGGTTTGGCAAAAGCTTTGGAAGGGATTTCTGAATAATTCTGAATTTCTGAATAGACCTTGAGTGGCCCTGCTGAGGACACCGGGCTGAGGGGAACCTCAAACCAAGAGCAAACCCTTCCTCCAGCCACCTTCAGGGCTACTGACCCCCCATCTCAGCCACTTCATGGCATCCCCATCATTATTTAACCAATATTTTAACCAATTTAACCAGGGCACCTGGCCTCAAGCAGCATGGGAGGGGGAGGAACAGCAGATGACTTTTTGATAGTCTGAAAAGCCCAGAACTTTTGACTTCCTCATGGTCTGAAAAGCCCAGAACTTTTGACTTTCTGATGGCCTGAAAAGCCCAGAATTTTTGACTTTTTGATGGTCTGAAAAGCTCAGAATTCTGACTTTTTGATGTTCTGAAAAGCCCACAACTTTTGACTTCCTCATGGTCTGAAAAGCCCAGAATTTTTGCTTTTTTGATGGTCTGAAAAGCCCAGAATTTTTGACTTTCTGATATGGCCATAAAAATTGTATTTATTCTCCAGCAGCTGACAAATCTCCTACATTTAGGAAAAATGTGTAAATATCAGAGCCAAGTTCCCTGTCCTTCCCTTCAGAACTTCTGGAAAATGCAGGTTTCCTCAGGGCACTGGAGAAAGGCAATTAGCAAAGAAGAAGGCGTCAGGAAAATGCTTTAAAAAGACTAACTAGAATAATTTAAAGGTATTATTATTAATGATGCCTATTACAGTACTAGAAAGCTCAGTGATTTTTCAGACAGGACCGAAAAGGAACAAAACAAAGTAAACTCTGCAAGAGTGCAAGGGATGCATAATGAGCTCTGGAAATCAAACAATTCTCAGGACAATCAAACCAAATCCTCTGCTCCAGGACAGTGTGGGCTCAAGGAGCTCAGGGGCTGGGGAAGAGCTGTGCTCACCTGTCATGGACATCTTTTCTGAAAAATCCTTTTGCCAGGATTTTTTTCCTCCTGAATTCCTGCCTTTCTCCTGATGACCCCTAGATCTCACATATTTCCACAGCATTTAGTGTACTCCTGAACGATTTATTCTTATTTACAGTTATCCAGAGTATATTTTGCTAATGGGACCTTTGATCTGCCTGGATGTAAACCCATGAAATAATGTGCAGCAGCTTTCAAGGACTTGTTTTTCAGAAAAGGTAGCATTAAGTTATCATTTAAGTCAAGAGTTTTGCAGGTTTGCTGTGGCAGGAGAAAATCTCAGGATATCAAAGAGTCAGGGGAGGAATGTGGTACTCAGCTGAGGCAATGGACAAGAAATCAGACACAAAAGCCTTTCTGCAGCTCTGACAAACAACATCCTCCAGCCCCTGTAGGGCTTAGTTTAAACCAAAAGGACAGCAAAAGGAGACAAAACATGGAATTAAGATATTTCCCCTCTGCCCCATTAACTTCAGTAATGTGGTGGCACACAATGGCATTAGAAATCTTAAAGTTCATAAGAAAAGCTTGACTAGAAAGATACACAGAGTGAGGATTTTCAATTACATCCTAGAAATGGACAATTTAGGCATTTCAGACCTTTCAAAGCACAGCACAGGTATTCAAGACTTTATCCACATTCACCACAGGCAGTAAGAGCTGTCAGGCATCAGGAACAGACAGCAGGAGCCCAGAGCAGCTCTCAGTGGGTCTCTGGCCCCACAGGGCTGGGATTTAGCTCTGACCACAGACATTTATAACCCCAAAGACAGAGAGCTGGTTAACAGGATTTATCAGGAGCAGAGGCAAATGGCAATGGGACTGCTCAAAGGCAACCATGTGCCAGCAGCTGGACCCTGCAGTCAGCTGAAAGGAGGTGACACAGCTCTTCTCAGGATGGATGACCCAGTGTAAAGAAAGATGTCCCTGCTCATGGCAAGGATTTTGGAACAAAATTATCTTTAATTATCTTTACAAATATATATTTAATTATTGTCGCAGACATCTTTTATGAAAAAGCCTTTCCTTAGGATTTTTCCTCCTGAGAAGCTGAGAGGCCTCAGGAACAAAATGTAAGCAATGATTGTCTGCTGCTGTGGAATGCAACAAGTAGATTTTTGATTGGCCCATGTTGGATGTTTGTAATTAATGGCCAATCACAGCCCAGCTGGCTCAGACAGAGAGTCCAAGACAGAGTCTTTGTTATCTTTCCTTCTTATTCTATTCTTAGCTAGCCTTCTGATGAAATCCTTTCTTCTATTCTTTTAGCATAGTTTTAATATAATATAGATCATAAAATAATAAATCAAGCCTTCTGAAACATGGAGTCAGATCCTCATCTCTTCCCTCAACATAAGACCCCTGTGAACACCATCACAAATTATCGCTAAAAATATCTTTAATTATCTTTTGGTCGCTTCCAACCCAAACCTTTTTGTGATTCTGTGATTTCTATCCCTCAGGGTGTTGAATGCTGCACCTCTCAACACTCTGGGCCAGCTGATGTCCACCAGACACCACCCAGGGAGCTCCTGGCGCACTCCTGGCTCCCTGGCACATCCTGACAGATGTAAAAACGACTGGCCCAGAGGTAGCCCAGGAGTGAGCAAACAGGCAGCAGGGACAGAGCTCCCTGCCTTTCACCAAAACGCTTTGACCCCTGCCCTCCTGGAATGAATCCAGCCCCTCCAAGCAGCCGCCACGAGGAGCAGAGAATCGCAAACTGTCGCAGACATCCTTTGTGAAAAATCCTTTCTTGGGATTTTTCCTGCTAGAGCTGAGAAGCTCAGTAACAAATGTAAACAATTATTATCTGCTGCTGTGGAATTCAACAGGTCCACCTGTGATTGATCTTCTGTAGGTGTTTGGATTTACTGACCACTCACAGTGGAGCTGTTATCACTCTCTGCGTTGAGACAGACATTTGTTATTATTCTTTCTATTCTATTGTTAGCATAGCCAGCTTCTGAAGAAGCTCCTTTCCTTTCCTATTTCTATGTAGTATAGTTATAATGTTATATATATATATATCATAATATAATAAATCAAGCCTTCTGATAATGGAACCAAGATCCTGACTCTTCCATCCTCTAAAAAACCCCTGTAACCACCGTCACAGCAAACAACTTAAAGCGGGGTGGAAAACCCCTGAGCTCGACAATCACAAGCTGAGGCCACTAATCTTCTTGTCATGGGAGCAGACTCACCCTGCAGAAGGGAATTCCTGCCTTTGACCAGACTAATTAGAGACAGGGAACTCTGCTCCCGTTAGGGCTGAAGGGCCTTAATTGGATGTGACGCTCGCCGCGCGCGAGGGACACGGCTCCCGCTGAGCATCAGGCACCTCCCTGCTCCCTCCCTCAGCCCTGGGCTGCAGAAACACTCATCTCACCCCCAGAGCCACTGCCAGCCCTGCCTGGGGGGCTGCAGGCTGTAGAACACTCCTCCATTTCAGCAGGACAAGTATGGGCTGACCCAACATGGAAAGGACACTTGGGAAGGTGGGGATATGTCACAGACATCTTCTATGGAAAATCCTTTCCTTAAGATTTTTCCTCCTGAGAAGCTGAGAAGCCTCAAGAACAAAATGTAAACATTGATTATTTGCTGCTGTGGAATGCAACAAGTAGATTTTTGATTGGCCCATGTTGGATGTTTCTAATTAATGGCCAATCACAGCCCAGCTGGCTCAGACACAGAGTCTGAGCCACAAACCTTTGTTACCATTCTTTCCTATTCTATTCTTAGCCAGCCTTCTGATGAAATCCTTTCTTCTATTCTTTTAGTATAGTTTTAATATAATATATATCATAAAATAATAAATCAAGCCTTCTGAAACATGGAGTCAGATTCTCATCTCTTCCCTCATCCAGGAACCCCTGTGAACACTGTCACAGGGATGTGTTGGAGTTCTGGGTGCTGAGAATTTTAGATTTTCTGTACAGACAGATTCTGATTCCCAGAGAGCACTGCATTTGACCTGAAGCTGTGGAGAAGGCTTCCAAAATTAATTGATAGCACTGGGATTATGGGTGTGGAGTTGGTTAGAAATGTGTAATATCACAGGGTGGAAAACTTAGAGTTTGGGGTTTTAGAATGTAGTAATATACACATAAGATGGAGGTTTTAGGGTAGAGGCAGGTTGTTCTTCTTCCTCATGCCTCTTCATGGGTTTGAGTGGTATTTTGTAATTGGGCAGAAAAGTCTGCACTGCGGACTTCAAGGGATCAGTTATTGGGTTAAAAGTGAAAATAATTTAGATTCCATTTCTTAATTGGATAGTTTAGCCTTAAAAGATCTTGTACCAAGAGATAGTTGGCCATTTTATGCCCTGTTAATTGAAGGACTGCAGAACTCACTGCTGTGGGTCTGTAACATTGATAAGAAATAATCAACACCTGAGTTTGAATGCAAACTATTGTCTTAAGTGCCTTTAATCCTGACCCTGATAGAGGTAGAAAAAGGAAGCTGAAAACCAGCAGGGAGGGGACTGGGATTCAAAGCTTTGCTCAAGTGAAATCAAGGCAGAAGGTGCTGCAGGAGCAGTGCCTGTTTCTCTCCTGCACAGGTACAGGAACAATCAGCTGCTGTGCCTCAGGAGTGCATCGTATTTCCAAGCATGGTGGTACATGAGGCTGTAAAGGTCTCAGATTAGAGAAGATTTAGATGCAGGATCAATCAGCTGGGTGTTTGGGTAGAGTGATGTGAATCCTCACCTCCTGTTCAGCACTGGCCCCTCGAAGTGCAGAGGTGAATCATCACACTCTGCAGAATCCTGGTGCAGCCCTGGAAAGAACGTACCTTAGATACTGGCGGGAAGGAGACAAACTTCACATTTCTGAGCCAAAAGCTCTCTTCTCCACAGAGCACCACAGTCTGGGGAGCAGCACAGAGTGCCCAGCAAGGCACAGGACATTTCTTCAGCCCTCTCCAGTCCTGCTGAGCTCTTAGAGAGCAAAGTCTGCCATAGGAAGGGCACTCAGGGCAGGTGAGCAGAGATGTCTGAGCCATTGGAGCACCAGGCTCTGCAGACCTGAGCTGAGACACTGGAAAAAATAAAGCTCCCTCAATTGCACTGCAAGAACTCAACTTTTCAATTATTGGGTTTTGTTTCTTTTTTTTTTTTTTTCTGCAAAAGATTAGAAGCCCATACCTCTGTTACTTGTACTGTCAACTGAAAGTGTTGGCTTGCTGGATCGTAGGGCAGCAGGCAGCGTGTTCACATCTGAAGGCCCCAAGTTGATTTCCAGTTAATGATCCATAAGAGGAACTGCAGCATTCCTCCTACAAAGATTGCATGGAAGCTCCTGACAGACTGCTTAGTTCAGGGCAGAAAAAAAAGCTCTGAAATAGTTCCACGATTTATAAATCAGGTGAAGTCAGCAATGCTTTATAAGGAGCAGTAACGTTTGGTGCACACTAGTACCAATAGCCAGTCAGTAAAAGCTCCTTCAGAGTGCAAAAAAACTAAAAATAGACAGTAATTTCAGTACAACCAAAATGCAGAACTTGCTCAAATTCATATATAATAAAGCAATTATTGTTTATTATTGAAGTACCAATTGATTATTAAAAACACATTTATTGAGGCTGGACCACAAGGTAACAGATATGTACCTCTGGCATAGCCGTGAAACCTCAGTAAATAGTGATTATTAGAAACAGATTTATTGAGGCCCAACGATATGGCAAGATGTGTATCAGTTACAGAGCTCTTAAAACCCAATCAGTCTGTTCCTAAGCCATTTTTACTGAGTTTACAGCTCAGCAGTAGGGCTCCATGCCTTCATCTAAGCCACATCTTATTGCTGGTTTGATATGTAATTAAGGGAGTTTGATGTAATTAAGGGAGTGTTTGCAGGGATAACTGCACTGAGCAAGGAGAACCAGGATAAAACAATCTATTCCTGCTTCTAGAAATGCAGAGCAGAGTTGTTGCTGCTTGAACTGTAGTTGGATCTTTTCATACATCTCTGACCCCCCTTTCAGTGGAGTGTGCAGACCATGGGCAGTCTGAGGATATGGCCCATCCCAGTGCCCAACACCATGAGCAGAATGTGTCCTGTGCCCTCCACCATGCAGCTCACAGCTCTGCTAGGCCTGACCAACTCACATCAAGCTCCCTTCACCAAATCTCACTGAGTTCTGCTGTTGTAAAAGGTAAATCCAAGGTGCAGTGACATTAAAACTGGGCTGAGCCCAAACACTGCCTGGGAGGGGAGAGCTGGGCGTGGTGAGTGGCCATCAGAAGGTACCAAAGTGCGGGCTGTGCTTATTCACGAACAATTCCCGTCTCCTGGTCCCTTCAGGAATGCTTGAACACTTGTTCAAGAAAGCCAGCCAGCCATCCATCCATCCACCCATCCATCCATCCATTTCCATCCTTCCATCCTTCAATCCGTCCATCCATCCATCCATCCATCCATCCATCCATCCATCCATCCATCCATCCATTTCCATCCTTCCATCCTTCAATCCGTCCATCCATCCATCCATCCATCTGTCCATCCATCCATTTCCATCCATCCATCATCCATCCGTTCATCCCTCCATATCCATCCATCCCCCATTCCTCCATCATCCATCCATCCCTCCATCCATCCATCCCTCCATCCATCCGTCCATCCATCCATCCATCCATCACCCATCCATCCATCCATCCATTTCTCCATCTCACATACAGGTTCCAGCCTCCAGCACAGCCACTGGAGCCCCCCCAGTGCTGACCAAGCCTTTCCACATCTGGGATAGATCCAGGAGGCCAAACCCCCAGAGGCACAGCCAGCAAGCAAAGAGGCAGCCTGGAAACCACAGACTGAGTGAAGGCAGCAGTTTTGCCCAGATCATGCAGAACAGCTTGTGCAAAGCTCAGGGCAGGAGAAATCTGCTCCTTTTCTTTTGCCATACCCAAAGACCTCCCAGCCTCCCCACCTGAGGAGGAGGAGGGGAGAAAGGAGCCCAGATTACTGGATAACTCCCCTTGCTCCATTCTCCTCTGCTCAAATTTAGATATTCCACTACAGGTGACATCATGATTGCTGGAGTCTGACAGGTGATGCTGTAAAATGCATGAAACCATAAAAATTTCAACAGCACCAAGCTCCATTGACGCTACATCTGACAGCACTTAGCTGCCCAGCTAACACAAATATTATAAAAGCACTCGGGAAAGAAATCCAACCTGCCTGACCTCAGTTTTGGACTAATAAAGATTACAGCATGACCAGATTTCACCCATGTATAATAAGCAGACATCTTTAAAAGAAACCAAAGTAGGGCTGGTTGGTGTAAAGGGCTAAGAGATGAGTTAAGAGTGGGCAAAGTCGTGGCTGGGCTCTGCTCCACTCCAGCTCCCTGCCAGGTCTGTCTCAGGAGCTGCACAGCTATCACTGGAAAAGGGTGTTCACTGACCTCACACAGCCAGGCTGCAGTATTCTACTAACAAGGTATAAAATGATTAACCATCTTTTTTTACAAGGTCTTTCAAGGTTAAACTATTTAATTAAGAAATGACACTTAAATTAATTTTACTTTTAACTCAATGACTAATCTCTCGTGTTCTGCAATGTGGACTTTTTTGTTTAATTACAAAATGCAACTCAAACTGATGAAGAAGAAGGTGAAGAAGAAGGACTAGTCACTGCCCTAAAACCTCCACCTTAGCTTTATAGATATTGCTATATTCTAAAAGTTTAAACTACAAGTTTTCTGCTACATTCTATTACACACTTCTATTTATAGATATTACTATATTCCAAAACTTTACACTCTGAGTTTTCTTCTACATGATATTACACACTTCTATTCAAACTACACACCCATAATCTTAGTTTTATTATTTAATTTTAGAAGCTTTCTCTACGGCCTTAGGTCAAATGCAGGAGAGAACTGCAGAGTCTGTCAGCACAGAAAGTCTGAAATTCTCAGCATGCAGGACTCCAGCATGTGGGAAATGAGCTCTCCCTAAGCAGGACAGGAGAGCAGCTCTGTGTTAAACAATCCCATATCCTGCTGCTGCCAGCCCCTGGGTAATTTCCTGCCCCAGACTGCAGCCCAAAGGCAGCAGCAGCTCCTGCCTGGATTCTCCATGGATGGCACTGAGCTGTGGGAGTCCCAGGTGATTCCCATCGAGCCAGGAGCAGGCACTCCATAAATGCAGGGTAATGCCTGGGCTTTGATGCCCCAAAATCACAGAATCTCAGGATCATGAGGTTGGAAGAGCCATCTGAGATCATTGAGTCCAACCCAGCCCCAACAGCTCAACCAGACTCTAGCACCCAGTGCCATGTCCAGGTTTTTTTTAAACACATCCAGAGATGGTGAATGCCACCACCTCCCTGGGAAGAGCATTGCATACTTTATTATTCTTTCAGGGAAAATTTTTTCCTAATATCCAACCTATCCCTTCCCTGATGTAGCTGGAGCCTGTGTCCTCTGGTTCTGTCAGAGACCGACCCCACCTGTCTGCAGCCTCCCTTCAGGAAGGTGTAGAGAGCAATGAGGTCACCTCTGAGCCTCCTCTGCTCCAGGATAAACAGCCCCAGCTCCTTCAAACATTCCTCACAGGGTTTGTGTTCCCAGCCCCTCTCCAGCCTCGTTGCCTCCTCTGGATGTGCTCCAGCATCTCCACACCCTTCCCAAACTGAGGGGCCAGAACTGGGCACAGCACTCCAGGTGTGCCCTGACCAGTGCCAGGTACAGGGGCACAATGACCTCCCTGCTCCTGCTGGCCAAACCATTCCTGATCCAGACCAGGAGCCATTGGCTTTTCTGGCCACCAAGGCACTCTGCTGGCTCTTGTTCAGCCAGCTGTTGACTAGCAGCCCCAGGTCCCTTCCTGCCTGAGCACTGTCCAGCTGTCAGAATTCAGGACATCCCTCTGCTGTCCTGGATTGCCCAAACCCCTGCCAGGGGGCTCAGAGACCCCAGTACAGAGCCCAAGACCCGTGTGACTTCGATTATGACCCATGGAAAAAATTACCAACCTTATATTAAGATCTGCAAGCTACAAAATATAAGGAGAATAATAATCAGTTTGTCACAAGGTGAAAAAATGGATTTTTGGGGTTTTTAGAATGTGGGTTCAGGGGGCAAGATGGAGGAATCTGGGTATGTTCAGCCTTTCTCCTTCTTCTTCTTCTTGGCTTCCATCTTCTGCTGTGATGGTGGAATTTTTGGGTTGGTTTTGGGTAGAAGCTCACTGTCTAAGATAGGTGATAGGGATTGGGAAGTTATTGTAAATAATGCACGCATAGTTTTTAGTATAAAAAGATAACACTGCCTCTGAGGCGGGCACAGTGCCTCTGTCTGACCTTCTGAATGGACCTTGGCAGGCCAGAGAAAGAATTTAATAGATAAGAAACAATAAACAACCTTGAGAATGAGAACTGAGGAGTTCTGACTCCTTGGACTGCTGGGCTGGGAAAAGAGACTTTGTAACACATCTTGGGGTCACTGTGAGCAGCTAAAGTCCCGAGGTCCAGCCACTCTGTCCCCAGCTTGTAACATTGTGGGGCATTTTTGTCGCCAAAAACCCTCCCCTCTGTCCCTGCCAGCCATCCTTTCCACCCAGGTGAGTGCTCAGGTGGAGCAGGGCTGTTCACCAGGGGGGTGACAGCCACCACGAGGAGGGGACACAGCCACCAGCAAGAGCAGGCAGCTGTGACCAGCCCTGCTCCCACCTGCAGCCCTCCAGAGGCACCATCTGGCTGCCAGCAGCTTCATTTTGCAACCTGAGGGTCCCTTTAATGCATCCCCCCCTCTCCTTTTTTATGGAATAGGCAGAAAAAAGTCATAGTAACTGATCATAAAATTTCAAACTCATTTACCTTTCAGGAGGCAACTCAGCACAGGCTGTTATGGGGCAATTTGGAACATCATAAAGTTTCCTATTAGAACAGAAAATAGGGCTGCTTGCATGAGCTGCCAATTGGAAGTAAAATAGTAGTGGGGTCATGATCATTAGCACTGCTTTTTCTATTAGGTTTGCTTTCCACCAGGGTTGGAAGAGGAGGGAGATTGAGATGCAGGTGAAAACAGATGAGAAACAAAAAACAGAAACAAAAGAGAAACAAAACAGGTGAAAACAAGGAGAGGAGAGGAGAGGAGAGGAGAGGAGAGAGGATATGGGGTTACTCCATCAGAGTATGATGGGTCTGTTCCTGCACATATTGAATTTGTGAGAGATATTTTTCAGAGCTGCTGAAAAACATCCTTTGTGATATTTTGAACACAGCATATGTTTTCAAAAACAAAACCAAAACTTACCTGAACTGAGGTAAAGGCAGGCCAGAGTGAGAGCAAACCTGTTGGTACTGCAATCAGACACTGCTGTAAATAAAAACAGCTAATCCAAATTTGTCTTTCAGTCAGAAACCATTCCCTCTTGTCCAGTCATTGGCCAACTCTCAAGGACATCCTGGGCTGTCCTGATGCTGTCATCCCACCCATGGGGACAGTGCTACAGGAGGAAGGCTGAAGCATTTTGCTTCAGGAAAGCAGCATAAATAATGTTTTTATTTCTGTGAAAGAGGCAAAAAAAGCTTCTTTCCCCTATCAGGATTTTCCTTATGCTGTTGCTCAGGCTATCAGCATGCTGCCCCAGGTGAGAGGCTCAGCTCACCTCCACACACTGACTCAGCCACAGATCCCCATCCCAGAAATCAGAGACACCATGCAAGAACCATGGTGAAATCAGAAGGCATCAGCTCAGAGTTTGGGGCACTGAGGCCACAAATAGCTGTGGAGCCCAGGTCACAAAGCAATAACAACATGATCTGTTTGTTAATATTCATCCCATGGCTCCTAAAAAAGCCCTCATGCCCTCTCGGGAGCTCTGTCCTCTTGCATTATTCCTCACAATTTATTAAGATAAATTGTTCTTTCACCACAGTTGGAAAGCAACCAAACCCAGCAGCACTGTCTCCATCTCCTGGGGGAGCAGATCCCAGCCAGCCCATCTCACTGCTCACCAAGCTGGGTTGGCTTCCTTCTCACCCTCCCCTTGGCTTTTGGGTGGTTTCCTCTCAGTTGCACCCTCCAGCTCCTCCTGTCCTGGCATTGCCACCATCCCTGAACCATCCCTGAACCATCCCTGAATTATTCCTGAATCATCCCAGCCCTTCCTGCCCTGCTGAAGGTTCTCCTCCTTTGTGGGGTGTCCAACCACAGCTGGGCAAGACCAAGAGCACAGGAAATCCTCCCAAAACCCTGTATGAAAACACTTTGGCCAGCAGCAGCAGCAGCATCTGGACAAGGAGAGGGTGCTGCAGCTGGGATGTGACAATGCACCCATGGCACAAACCATGGAAAGCCCCAGGCTCCCACTGTGCTCTGCACAGCCCATTAGGGGATCACACCAGCATCATTCTGGGGAGCTCTGTGGGGAACTGCTCCTCTTGTGGGCAAGAAGCTGGGCCAGTGTGGTGTTTTTGGGGTCCCCTGGACACAGGAGGAACTGAGAATCTGACTCCATGTTCTTAGATGGCTAAATATTATATATTTATATTTATATTATATTATATTATATTATAGCATATTATAGTATATTATAGTATATTATAGTATATTATACTAAAACTATACTGAAGAATAGAGAAAAGATACAGAAGGCTTAACAAGATACTAATGAAAACTGATTACTCCTCCCAGAGTCCCAACACAGCTGATGGTGATTGGTCATTAAGTCAAAACAATTCACATGAAACTAATCAAACAACCACCTATTGGATAAACAATCCCAATTGTTTATCCCAAATCCCAAATCCTATTGGATAAACCACATCCCAAATCAGCAAAACACAGCAGAAGCAAATCAGATAATTATTGTTTTCCTTTTTCTCTGAGGCTTCTCAGCTTCCCAGGAGAAGAATCCTGGGCAAAGAGGATTTTTCAGAAAACATGACAGTGACAGGCCAGCTCTTCCTGCAGACACAGAGCTCTGAGCACCAAGCACCAGCCAGGTGTGACACCCACATGGGCTCAGCTGCTGCTTTCTCGGGGTTTCTGTGGTCGAGATGACCCTGAGGTGTTGGAAAATCTCTTTTTCCCAGCCCTGCAATCAAAGGAGGAGTCAGGATTCTTCAGTTCTGATTTTCAAGGTTGTTTATTCTCTGTTATCTGTTCCACTCTTTCTCTGACCTGCTGAGATCTGTCCAGCAGGTTGGGTTGTGGCACAGTCCCTGCCCTTGGGGTGGTGTTGGCTTTTTATACTAAAACTACATGTACTTTATTTACAATAATATTCCAATACCTATCACCTATGTTAGACAGTCTGTCTCTACTCTAAACCAATCCCAAAGTGCCAACATCACAGCAGAAGATGGAGGTTAAGAAGAAGAAAGAAGAAGGACAAGGCATGCCCAAATCTTTCCATCATGGCTTCCCATTTTAGAATGGGAACCCCCATTCTAAAATCCTAAAATTCTACTTTTCACCCTGTGACAAACTAACTATCATTCTAGTTAAACGCTTGTGGCTTGTAAACCTTCATATAAGGTTGGTAATTTTTTCCATGGGTCATAATCAAAGCCACAGGGGTCTTGGGCTTTGTGACAAGGTCCCTGCCAAGGGCTCGAGCCCTCCAGGGCAGCCAGAGGGATGTCCTGGGTTCTGACAGTGCTTCTAAAGCCAGAGAACTCAGCCTCAGGCCCTCACCACCCAGCAGGTGGCTGAGGGCTCTCCAGGGCTCTCCTGGGGATGGAAGTGAAAGCTCAATGGAGTGCTGCTGGGTGCTCCTGACAGCGCTGAAGACAGCACAGATTTAGCACAGACTGCAGCAGTGCTGTCCCCTCACCATCTGATTCCCGACTTCCAAAGGCTTGGGGTGACAGAATAAAACTTTGCTGCACCGTATTTTTAGGTTTATGTTGCACCAAGCAGCTCTTCACATTTATTCTGAACGTTCTCCTAAGAGACTTTGCTGCCATTAATTCACTGTCGTGGATTTGAGAGCCTGTAGCAGAGCTATCAGCCAACAGCAGGTAGCCCATGATGGAACTTTAAGTCACAGTCATCTTTTATAACCAGGATTCATTCCTTAAAACCTCTTCTTTTCCTTCTGGCTTGCTTTGATTTGGGCTTTTCTTATTAATTAAATGGCAAGTTTCAGTAGCCTGAGATTGAATTAGGAGGCTTGTTTGGAGGAAGGAGGATGATCACAGCAAAGGGTGGAAGCTATATATGTAATATATACATGCACTTAAGACATGGAACTTTGCTTCCAGACGTTTGGAACAAATTAAATAGAGGATCAAATTAACCAGTGATTGAATTAAGTGGAAAGCATCTCATTACCTAAAAGATGGAAACATGTGTCATTTTATAACAGCTAAAAATAAAGCAAGAATGGGTCGAAATGAAAAGCAGGAACCTGAAAATGTCAGCCAAATTTGGGGTCTGGTGAGCCCTCCAAATGGGAAGGCTGTAAATAAGGTGGGTTTTCTGCACAGTGCTGGGAAATGATGGGCTTGGAAACCAGATGTTGTGAGAAAGGAGCTGCTACACATCACATTTCACATAGAGGAGAGGAGAGGAGAGGAGAGGAGAGGAGAGGAGAGGAGAGGAGAGGAGAGGAGAGGAGAGGAGAGGAAGAAGGAGAGGAAGGAGGAGAGGAAGGAGGAGAGGAGAAGAAGATGGAGAGGAAGAAGAAGACAGAGAGAGGAGGAAGAGGAAGAGGATGCCCAGGACACCCTCATCACCCCTGGGCAGAACCCCTGGGTTTGGTACCTGCATTTCAATCACTCTGCATCTCAAGTGTTTCACAAGAAGGAACAAAGTTAGGGGTGCAAATGTATCTTTTTAACCCAAGATCAGGACATCTTATTGCTGCCTTAACTCAGCACCTTTATCAGAGGCCTTGCTCTGTTTTCCAGACATTCAATTTCCTTTGGAATGGATGTGAGGAGCAGAGGGAGGGTTCAGAGCCAGGGTTTTGTTTCACTGTTAGAGCAGGGAGTGTTTCACACGTCCCTTCCCTCCTGTGACATTGATGCTCCTCTTCCTTCCTGCTCATCTGGACCTTACAAATTCCAGTCACTTCTCCTGCTGACACCACATTTCACTCAGGGATGCATGGCATGGAAATTGCACTGAGCTGCCACGGAGTGCAGGAAATCAGTTTTTCACTCCACCAACCTCCAGCCTCAAATCCAGGATGAGGAATATGGCCTTAGCCCTCTCCTATCTAATGTTGTATTTTTTCCTTTTGTTCCACTTACAGATATATATATATCACGTCCTGACAAATGAAAGTGGAGCTTTTCCAAGATAAATAACATTATCTTTGCAGAACCCTACAGCACCCCATGGCAACTCATTATTTCTCAATTAAATTTACTGCTCATTGGCAGTTGCTCTGCTTTAATTTTCTGCTATTTGTTTACTGAAGACCAAAATGCATAACACAAAGCCCTATAAAAGTCAGCCTAAGTTAATTAAATGTGAAACTGGGAAACCCTAACTTTGCCTCCTGAGCAATTTTGTCATGAGATCTCCTTAAAAATGTCACTTTTCAGAGAAATTTATTTAGACATATGTAAGCACGATTAATTAAACGTGTGGTCCCTCCACAACTCACTCCAGGAGACACTCAGCTGTATTTTGTAACCACTGATTGGAGAGAAACAGGAGTTCAAAGGATTCACAATGCCACAGGAAGAAAAGATATTTCAGTCAGACCAATATTTTTTGTCTCCTTATGTTTTTCTCAGTTATTTTGCCTGAATGCAGGATGCCTGAGCACAGGTTTGGAAGAGATGCACCACAGTATTTTCCAAGAAGACCATGGATTTGATGGATTGCAAATTAGTCAAGTATTTAGGTTTATATAATCCATTTTACATATTAATAAAAATACTCTGATCAATGTCCACTACAAGCTGTTCTTTATGTGGACCAAGAAATGATAATAAAGGTAAAAAAATAACAAAGACACAAACCTTGGCTGATGATGCTCCTTACAACACATCAGAAATAATTTTTTCAGTAGAAAAAATTATTTTCATCAGAAATATTTTTCATCAGAAATATTTATTTTCATTAGAAATAATTTTTTGCATTCTGCTCTGCAACTGAGCTAGGCAGACCACGTAAATCCTACTTTCCTACCATGTAAATCCTACTTTCCTACCATGTACATCCTACTTTCCACATGCTTATTTCTCTGCATGGGTGATGGAGATCTTGGAATCATCTCAGGCATGGTGCAAATGATGCAAATCATTGTTTCTGTTCAGGTGAAGTCTGTCTCATGGTCTCAGGGTGGGGTGTCCATCACAAATCCACCACTCAGACACCTTTGCCAACCATGGAAACACAAATCTTCATCCAGCCCTGAGAGAGGAAGGTAAAATAGAGACAACCACCCCCCTAAAAATGTCCATTTTCCACCACTCTTTGTAACAACAGCCTGTAGAATTTACTAAGACAAATCATCAGATTTTAGGCTTAAATTTGGAGGCAACTTATTGAAATCTAAAAGCAGAATTTAACATTTCAGAAACATTTTCCAGTGCTAGAAGATTCCCGGCTTGGAATTGGAAACTCCAGATTTATCTCCAGACCCACCAATCATTTGAAGGAGGAGAGGAACAAGGCAAACTTTCCTGAGAGTCACAAATCAGAAACAGCACAAATAATGAACAAAGGATCCTGAAGATGGATAAAAGTCTCCATTTCACAATCTCCAAGGCTTCAATATTCTGAGACAAATTCCTTCAAAAGGGAGATGTACAAAGCTGGGGGTGCTCAGCCTGCAGAAAAGGAGACTCAGGGCTGCCCCCATCACTCTCACAGCTCCTGAAAGGTGCCTGTGCTCAGCTGGGGCTGGGCTCTGTCTCCAGCAGCACTGACACAACCAGAGCACACAGCCTCGAGCTGCACCAAGGGAAATACAGGTTGGATATTGGGAAAAAGTGTTTTACAGAAAGGGTGAGAAAGTTCTGGAATGGCTGCCCAGGGAGGTGGTGCAGTCCCCATCCCTGGGTGTGTTTAACAAAGCCTGGATGTGGCACTGGGTGCCAGGGCTGAGTTGAGGTGTTGGGGCTGGGCTGGACTCGATGATCTTGAAGGTCTCTCCCAACCCAGTGATTCTGTGAATTCTGTAGATTCTGTGAATTCTGTGATTCTGTGGATTCTTTGGATTCTGCGAGTTTTGTGATTCTGGGATCACTGGGATCAAATTCTGTGAATTCTGGGATTCTGAGATTCTGGGAATTCTGGGATTTCTGTGATTTCTGTGATTCTATGTGATTCTGTGAATTCTGCGATTCTGTGGATTCTGTAAATTCTGTGGATTTTGTGGATTCTGTGATTCTGCGGATTCTTTGGATTCTATGATTTTGTGAATTCTGGGATTGCTGGGATTCTGTGCATTCTGCAAATTCTGTGGATTCTGTGAATTCTGTGATTTCTGTGGATTCTGTGGATTCTGTGAATTCTGTGGATTCTGTGGATTCTGTAAATTATGAGATTCTGTGGATTTTGTGAATTCTGTGATTCTGTGGATTCTTTGGATTCTGTGAATACGGTGGATTCTGTGGATTCTGTAAAGTCTGGGATTCTGTGGATTCTGGGATTCTGTGAATTATGTGGTGCTGGGATTCTGTGAATTCTATGATTCTGTGGACTCTGTGGATTCTGTGATTCTGTGGGTTCTGTAAACTGCACCTCTAAATGTCTGGCTGAGGTTCTTGTTGCCAGAACGAGCAGCTCAGTGGGAAGAAGTTTTTTCCCAGCAGGATTCACAACCAGAGCCCTGCCCAGAGCCCATCAGAGGCGGCAGAGCATGTGCCTGGTCCTTGCTGCTGGTCCCAGAGCTGTGCCTGAGGCAGCAGCACCCTGAGGCAGGTGCAGGGGAGCAGCAGGGTGATGGTGCCGAGGTGAATTCTGCATCCTGGGCAAGGTGAGAGAAGCACGGTGTCAGCAGCTAATAAGTTTATAACAGGATTTCTTCCTCAAGCCAAAACCAGCCCAGATTTATAACTCTCCCACAGCACTCTGAACTTTCCGACACTCCTCCTGAAACATTTCATTATTGCTCAATTACTGTCATGTTCTCTTAAAGAGCTGCAGGGGGAAGGTGGGCTCCATTTGGAGGCCAGATGCCATTTCCATTTCCTCAAAAAAAAATGCTCAGTGCAATAAATAACCCAGTCACCCTTCAGAAACTGGCTTTGAGGCTACGATAAGTTTGAAAAAAAAAGTGAAAACCGTGACATGTTCTATGTGTAATGGAAACTAAGCAGAAACTAAGATGTTAAATTAGTGGCAGGGCACCTTTGTCTTGTGGCTGGGCCAGACTGTCTGGCTGGCTTGGAGGCAAGAGCAGCAGGAACTCTCCCCAGCCTCAGCACTGGTGCTGTCTCACTGTGCTGGGCTTGCCTAGAAAGGGAATTTTTGTGTGGGGGCTGCAGAATTGGCTTCTCTGGAAGCTGCTGGAACCTTCTCCTGTGTCTGACTGAGCCAATCCCAGCTGGATGCAGGATGGACCCACCACTGGGGGAGGGTAATGCTGAGAACAAGGACCTGAGCCCCCTGTCCAGGACAAAACCATCACCTCTGCACAAGCAGCTGCTCAGCACCCACCTAAGATGAGCTTTGGAAAATGAGAAATCAAGGATTTTCCATACTGGGAAGCAGGTTTGAACTCTTCTTCCTAGGTCTGGGCAGACTGGACTTCAGATATTACAGCCCACTCCAGCATGGGAGGTCTTAAATTCTGTAAAATTCTTAAATTTTTCTTAACCAGAAAAGCAGAGGTCCTAATGTGCTCAAAACCCACCCCTGAGCCCAGGCTCTGTCACAGGGTTTGTGAATCACCTGACAGCTCTCATGCCTTCACTTCCACAGCACATCATCATCCTAAAGCTCTTTTCTGCCTTGATACGAGTCACAAGTATCTGTTTGTACATATGGAAACCACATTTTGTATTCCAGATGGAAATTCATCCTCTATTTCAGAGAAGGAAACGAGCTATTTCATACGAGATGCATAATTTGTTGTGTGAATATGAAATATGTGACTGCCTCACATGTTGTGAGCTAACCATAAAAAAAAATTAGATTGGAAAAGGTCCCATCTGTCCCTAAATCCTATGATAGCTGCTCTCTGCTAACTCCAGCTCTGCCAGTACCTGTACACATACAGCAAGGAGAGGTTTCTGTGCCAGGGATTTAGTGAAAAACACAGGAACAAATAAAAAGCTGCAGCTGAAGTTACATCCAAGGCAGTGAGGAAACATCTCAGAGGGAATTGAGATCTTATGAGACCTTATGACACCTCCCCAGCTGACTGAAGTCATTCCCCAACTCTTCAAATTGTTCTTGACCTCCCTGTTTCATCCAGGCTCCCCTGCAATTATCTCCTTAACATAATTTCCCTGCAGTTCCCTGAAGAGCCTTAATGGGATCACTGGGAGAGCTCCAGCTGCTGAGAGCGTGGGGGCACAGAGATGATGGCAATACTCTCATTGGTGAGGATGCAAGCTCAGCCTGGGGCTTGCTGGCCTCAGCAGCAGCTCTGCCACACACATTCAGTGGCTGTGACTCAGGTCTGACCTGCTTTGCTCCTTCTGTCGTGGTCTCATTTATCTGCACCACGTTCCTGAGCCTGACATTGGAGCTCTGCTCCAGTATCGCCAAGGAGCTCTGTCGCAGACATCTTCTGTGAAAATCCTTTTGTTTGGGATTTTTCCTTCTGAGAAGCTGAGAGGCCTCAGGAACAAAATGTGAACAATGGTTATCTGCTGCTGTGGAATGCAACAGGTGTATCTGGGATTGGTCTTGTGTGGATGTTTGGATTTAGTGACCAGTCACAGCAGAGCTGGCTCTCTCTCTCTGTCCATGCCAGCTGCTTTTGTTATCATTCTTTTCTATTCTATTCTTAGCCAGCCTTCTGAGAGAAAACCTTTCCTTCTCTTCTTTTTAGTATAGTTTTAATGTAATATATATATATATCATAAAATAATAAATCAAGCCTTCTGAACATGGAGTCAACATTCTCATCTCCTCCCTCACCTGAAGACCCCTGTGACCACTCTCACAGAGCTCCTCCCCTGGCATCCAAGGAGCTGTTTAAGGAGATTATTCAATTATTATTGAATTCATTATTATTATTCTATTCTATTCATTATTATTCAGTTTTAACAGCAATATTTGCCTGCTCCTCTCAGGGCATTGCTGCAACTGCTTCAGGTTGTGTGCCTCAAAAAAATGAAACAGGTTTGAAACAGCAGCAAAAGGTGAGACCAGGTTCCCAGGCCTGATAAGACATTTTCATATAAAAGAAAAAGAAGCCCCAACTCTCAGCTACCAAAGCAGTGAGACCACTGGAACCAGGTCAGCCCTGGTCATCCCTCTTTCTCTCCACTGCTCAGGGCAATGATGCTCCACCTCAGATTCCATAGCTGAGTCCCCACATTCAATGAGATGAATCTTTCCCATCCTACAGGTTTAACTCACTTATAGGATTAAATAAAATTGCCTGGATTAAGATAATTTTGTGTCTTGGATCCATTTAACCAAGCAATGCAGATCACTGTAGATGAATCTTTTGTCCTTGCAGATTTAGCCAACCTGGATTTTACCAGCCCAGCCCTTACCCACCCTTTTGGAGAGTTCCAAATTGGGAGTTCCTTCAATACTGGATTCAGAGTCTACAGCAGTCAATTAAAGACTTAGATACACTCAACAGAGTTTAGATCTGCTCCTTTTGGACCTTTATTAGTTACAAACCATGTCCATCTTTTAATCAAGAGACCATGCATTAATGATTTAAGAATTACCCTGTCCTGGCCAGCCAGGCCTCATGGACATAATTCTGACAGGATCTGTCTTCCATCACATTCATGAATTTTACCATCTCTGTTGAGAGAAAAGCAAAAATAGGAGTGAATTTAAACTTCTCACAGTTCCCAGAGATGTCTCCAAGTTTTTTATCTCGTGCTTCCCATGCCTCCTCTGGTGGAAATCTTCCTGCACTGGGATGTATCTGCTGACTGCTGACAGCAAAAATGGTGTTAGAAAATACCCAGAATGTGCAACCTGGAGAGGAAGGAGGAGGTGGGAAAGGTGCAGGACTGGCTGGGCATCTCTCACAGCTTTGGAAAACTGCTCACTCTGGCTGTGAGCTGTCGCTGAGATTTTGAGATCCCCAAAGGACAGCTGCTGCTTTTGCTGAGGCCTCCCAATCTCAGCCCATGGCCACAAGTGCTCAGGTAGAGCCATTCAGTACAGAATCACAGAATTAACTAGGCTGGGAAAGACCTTTGAGATCATTGGGTCCAAACTGTTATTAAACACCTCCTAATCAACTAAACCAGGGCACTGAGTGCCATGTCCAGGCTTTATTAAACAAATCCAGGGATGGTGACTCCATCACCTCATGAGCAGACAGTTCCAGTGCCCAATCACTCCTCCAGTGAAGAATTTTTCCTGAAAACAAAAAAAAAAAAATCTCAGCGTTTGCTCAGATGGGCTTTACCTCTGGCTCTGTCACCTTTTCTCTGGACTTGGTTGCAAATCCCTCCTGGATCCTTTACAACAGGAGAGGCAGGAGAGGGGAGGATCGCCTGCTTTAAAACAAAGCAGCTCATTCACGAGGAGTTGTTTGCCTTGGGCAGCAAACACTGACTTTTACAAACAGCAGACACGTCCTGGGGATTTGGGGTGACTGCTGCAAGGTTTTCAGGCTGGATAGTAAACAGCTAGGTAACCACTGACACTGCCCTGATGCAGGCTTTGAGGTTCCTCTCCTCTTCCCTGGGGAACACGAGCCATGATCCTGCTGGAGAAACAAATAATTAATCATAGCAGGGCTACCTCATTAAGATTTATTACAAACCCTTGTGATAGCTCAGGAAAACTGCTTCCAGGAGTCATCCAATAAAGCAGAATTAACAAGACAGCCCCTGAGATGGAACTGTGCTGCCCAAATCCCTTTACACTGACCTGCAGCCAGAACTGCTGGACAGCCACAGAGAGCTCTGCAACCTTCAGCAGGAATCAGGCACAGAGCTATAAAGCTGATGAACAAAGAGAAAGGGGGGAAAACACAACGTTATGCCATTTGATTGTGATCTATGCCCCATTCCACTCTGCCTTTTAGGGGGAAAACAACTCATATTGTCCAGGACTGACCTTGGGTGTTGTGTGTGCCACCCTGGGCTGCAGACTGCCCTGCCAGCTGATCCCAGAGCTTGCCCCCATCAGGAGCTGCTCCGTTGTGATTTCAGGGTTTACCCCAGAACCTCGGGTCCCTCCCCTGATAATTCCCTGCCAGGTGTGTCAATCACCTCTCCTTTTCCATCCCAATCTGTCAATCCTGGAATTCCAGAAGGGCATCGAGTGATTGGCAGATTCACAGGATGCCCTCTACCCCTGGGGGGCATTGGGCCATCCAGGTGTCCTTTGTCCCTTTGTCCCTCCCCTCCTGTCCCTGCTTGGTGGCTCCCTGCCCCTTCCCTGCCCCTCTCCCAGGGGTTCAAAGGAGCAGCAGCCACGGGCTCAGGGAGTTCTGTTGGAGCTGCTGCTGCATTCAGAGGCCTGAGGGCCAGAATAAAGCTCTGGATCCAAACCCTCCATCAGAACCGACTCCTTTCCTTCATCATCACCTTAAAGCTTCTCCACAGAGGGAAACCTGAGGAGCAGCCCCTGTTATGGGGGGAAGCTCCATCCCAGCACCACCAGAGCTCCTGCAAGCCTGGACTTGTCCCCACGGGCCCAGCTGCAGCACCCAGCCAGCTCAAAGTGTCTGTGGGGTGAAACACCACACATCCCACAGCCAAAAGTGTCTCAGGGTGAAATCACCACACACCCAGCTGGCCAAAAGTGTCTGTGGGGTGAAAATACCACACATCTAGCTGGCCAAAAGTGTCCCTGGGGTGACACATCACACATCTTGCTAGCCAAAAGTGGGGTGAAAACACCACACACCCAGCCGGCCCAAAGTGTCTGTGGGGTGAAACACCACACACACAGCTTAGCCAAAAGTGTCTCAGGTGAAATCACCACACACCCAGCCAGCCAAAAGTCTCCTTGGGGTGAAACACCACACATCCAGCCAGCCAAGGGTGTCTCTGAGGTGAAATCACCACACACCCAGCTTAGCCAAAGGTGTCTCTAAGGGTGAAACACCACAGTGCTACTGCCGGACAGTCTCAGGTACGTCCCATCTGCAATATTGGTAATTATTCCAATAAGGAAGGACCAAATGCAAGTCCTGGGTGCACTGATGGCTCCTGCATGGCCACCCAGCTGCCCACACACCTCGGGGTTCTCCACAGCCTGGAACATCTGTAACACAAACCACAGCACCAGATCCCCTGAGAGCATCCCTGCCTCTGAGAGAATCAGCAGCAGACTCCAGCTGGAGGAAAAGCAGGAGACACCCAGCACAGACCTGACACCCAGCATTCTGCCAGTTCTCAGAACCAGGCTCTTTGCTGTTTCCTTTCAAAGTGAAATTTTTGTTTGCATTTGTGTTTTAAAGAAAAATGGATGCACACAGAAGACAAATAAGCCCAAGACTCAAGCAGGATATTGGGGTAAAATGAAACATGCCAGTTGTCCCAAGCTTTTGTTTTCCAGAAAAAAATAAAACCTTTCCAACAGGTAACCAGGTCTCCCCATTTAAGGAGAATAAACCCAGCACCCTGTATTGCCATTAAAGTAACTAAAAAGGTGCAGAGCCCAGAGCAGCTCCTTCCAAAGGTGAAATTTCTGTTTCTGTGCTGAGCTCAGTGACACAAGGGAAAGCTGCCCAGTGTGTGAAAAGATCCAGGACAACATTTTTCAGTTTGTTTTCCCCATTGGTGTGTAATGTTATCCAGCTCACACACAGCTGAACTAGATCATGCCTTCCAGGAGGATCTCCAGGTCTGAGGTGAAGCATCCCAGCTAGAATTCATTTCCCTCTTGTCCTGCTCAGCTGGGTAATTACTGTGTTGTTCCATAGTTGTCTTCCCAACCTAATTTCAACATCCACCCTCTAGATCTTCTGCTGGTATAATAAAATCAGGGTGCCCCCAATGAAGGAATGATTGGCATCTGACTCCATTGATCCAGAATGCTGAACAATTGCATTATATTATATTATATTATATTATATTATATTATATTATATTATATTATATTATATTATATTATATTATATTATATTATATTATATTATATTATATTATATTATATTATATATATATATATATATATTATCTTGATGCTATACTACAAAAAATACTAAAGAGTACTAAAAGATACTAAAGAAAACTTGTGACTGTCTGAGACAGCCAGGACACAGCTTTGAGTGATTGGCCAAGAAAACAAAACAATCCTCAGCAGAATCCAATTGACAAATCACTTCAGGTAAACAATCTTCCTAACACATTCCACATGTGCAAAAACAACAGGAGCAGAGAAGAGAGATAAGAATTGTTTTTCTCTTCTTCTCTCTCTGCTTCTCCAGGAAAAAAACCCTGAGAGAGAGAATTATGTCTCTCTGTTCAAAGAATGTGAATGGCACAATTTGGTGCAGGAAGGTAATGGAATTACCTTCCACTACCTACCCCACTGCCTCCAAACTTCCTTTTCAGCAAGCCAAGCAGCCTGAGCTCTTTTATCCTGACTCTCGCTGCAGACCCTTTACAACTGAGTTACCCTCCAACCTGTATCAAGAGAACAAAAGCCAAAATGCTGTTTGGAGGGTCAGAAACTTTGTGCTTTGCCAAAGAATGCAACCCACTGAAATTGCTTCAGATGTGAGCACCAGCCTGATGAAACTGAGGGGTGTGAGAAGGGCAGCATTGGAATGGCCTGCCCACACAACCACCATCCCTGGAAGTGTTCAAAAAATGTGTGGATGTGGTGCTTAGGGACTAAATTTAATGGTGAACTTGGCAATGTAGGTTGGATTCAATGAACTTGGAGGGGTTTTCCAGCCTTTAATGATTTTGTGATGCCATGAAGGAAATCCCAGCCTCTGTAGGTCCTCCAAGGCTTTTGTGAGCAGCCACTTGTGAACATTGCTGATCTCAGTTATCCATCAGCTCGTGCATGTCTGGCAATCCCCACTCTGTTGGGGAGCTCTGAAATTTCTTCTGTGCCATGGGGCTGTGCAAGTTCTCCAAGCTGTGTGTTCTGTTTGAGATGGTTTCACTCAAAATGGCACCTGCCCATGGGGAAGAGAGAATTCTCCTAACAAATGGCTCATTGTTATTTCATCACTTGCATGGGAGGGGTCCAAGGAATGGTTTTCATCAACAAAACTCTCTCTGGGTACCACTGACAGCTAGAGCTCCCAGTCAAGGCATGCTGAGGTGAAAATCCAGGGAATGCCATTCCTCCTTGGAGCCAATTCCTTCAGTGTCAAATGGCCAGCCAACGAAAACACATTAAAATCAATGCCCTCAAAAATGACAAGCTCCAAAAAAACACACCCTGGAAACAGAGATGGTCAATCCAAAGCTGTTCACGAGGCCACCTCCAGCTGCCAGGCTCCCTGTCACAATATTCCCCCACAGATTTTTCCCAGTGAAATATGGCTGGAGCCAGTGTGCTGCTGCCCCTTTGCTGAGGCAGCACTGCAGGAGTGTGGAGCAGGCTGTGCCTCAGTGTGTTTGTTCAGCCCCAAGACAGGCAAATCTCCTCCTTGACTCCCAGAGTCACTCTGCTGAAGGAGCATTCCTGTATGGAGGGGTCTCTGTTTTCCCCCAGGCTGTGCTGGTGGTCTCCCAAACCAGGCTGTGGTGTCTCAGCAGCAGTTCCAATTATGGAGCCCAAGGAAGCAGATAAACAAGAAGCTGGATGATTTTGTGAGTGAATTTAGGCTTGTGATAACAAAGGCAAGCCCTACAGCCAGGCAGAGCCTGTGGGAACACCACAGTTTCTCATCTAGTTTGATTAAGGCAAGCCAGCAGGAACTGCTGAATCAGCCAGAAGAAGTGAGCTGCCATCCTCTGCAGAGCTCCAGTGACTCCCAGGATCTCATCCTGCTCTGCCAGCACCCCTGAAATCCCCTGGGACAGCAGCACTAAGCCCTCAGTGAGCCACCAATGAACCCAGCACCACTGCTCAAAACATGGTTGGGGTCCTGCAAGCTGGCCCTGACCCCTGAGGCTCCCTGCATCCCTCCCCTCCACCCAGACCCCCTCCCTCCTGACCCACAGGACCCTTCCAGCTGAGCCCAGAGCTCCACATGTGCAGGCTGCAAAGTGCAGTGAGCCACAGGGCAGGCACAGCAGGAGCAGTAGGGATAATTACTGCTCCAACTGGAGACATTAAAAGAAGCTGTTAAAGGTAATGGTGGGTTGTCCACCTTGTGGTCTTCCCAGAGAGTGGAAAAGATGTTTGAGGCAGAAATGAGTTAGTGGGATCAGTGTTGAGGTTAATGGATAGGAGTTTATAGTCTGCTGTTCACAGGCTTTAGATGTTTCCAGCACTGGGGTGTCCATGTCTCTGAACCAGCAATAAAGAGGGTCAGTCTCCCAGGCCACCCCACTTGTGAGCTCAATTATTGAAATTGAGGCAGGTTGATAACACAGCCAGGCTTTCTGGCAGAAGGAGAACCAGCACTTCTGTGTACATTCAACACCCTGCATGACATTCCAGCACTTTCTGAAATGCATCCACGTCACTGCAGGGATCAAAACTGTGCCCACCAAGCTCATCCTCACTCAGAACAATGCCTTGAACCCAGGCTGTCCCAGGAAACACAGACAGTGGAGAGGGGTGATGTTGGTGTGAGCAAATATCTGTTTCTTATCCCAAAAAAGCTCATGGGATCACACCCTGGGCAGGCAGCAGCAGCTCCATCCACTCCCCCTGTGCTGCCTCAGCCACAGCCCCAGCTCCTGCAGCAGAGGAATCATCAGCTGGGCACTGAGAGCTCCTGCTTCAGCAATATTTCTCTGGTGCCTGTGAAGCAATTACCAATACCTCTTCCCACTGTCCTCTAATGGAAGGTGGCCTCATTAATTACATTACACTGAGTCAGCTTAACTTGCTCAGAGATAATCAAAACACTGTTAGCCCTTCTTCCAAAATAAACAGCAAACTTGCTACAACACCTTGTGTGAAAATATTTTCCACTGTGGCATTCACATTCTCTGAAAAATCCCTTTGCTCAGGATTTTTCTCCTGGGAAGCTGAGAAGCCTCAGAGAAAAAGAAAACAATTCTTATCTCATTTGCTTCTCCTGTGTTGTGCTCATGTGGAATGTGTTTGGAGATTGTTTACCCACAGGTGATTGTTTCATTGGATTCTGCTGTGAGTTGTTTTCTCTCTTTGACCAATTGGGGCCAAAATGTGTTGGGAATCTGGAAAGAGTCAAGTTTTCATTATTATCTTTTTGGCATTCTGTAAGTATCCATTCTGTATTCTTTAGTATAGTATAGTATTCTTTAATAAAATACATTATGATAAAGTAATAAACGAGCCTTCTGAGAACATGGAGTCAGATTCATCATTCCTGCCTTCGTTGGGGCATTCCCTGCAAATACAATATTCCGCCATGCCTTGAACTATCTGAACCTCATTTCTTATGAGAATCAGTTCACCCTCTCCTGAGCTGCCACAACACGCAGAAATATTTTCAAGATATTTCTTGAAGATTCCATCCTCTTCTGCTGTTTCTAGCAGAAGAGGTTGGAACACCCCAGTTAGACTCCAGTGAAGCTCTGGCAGTGATTCAGACATGCAGCACCTCAAGAGCACCAGGAGTGACCATATTTCACTGTGTGACCTCTCCTGGCCCCTGCTCGATGCTGGTTCTGAGCAGGAACCTCCTGTGCTGGCTCATCAACTCCACCTAAATTAATGTGGTTGTTAATATTGACTAATCTACATATTGCTCCTGGTGTTAATGCCTTTCCCTTAGCAGCTCCACTGTTTCTCCTTGCCTCTGCTCTGTGGCACAGAACATTTACACCCTAAAAGTGCATCTTTAAACATTGCACAACATAAGCTGGGCTTAACAGAACCCATCTACAGGCTCAGGTTTGTCCTTTCCCTTAAATTTATTAAATAACATCGTTTAGGTGACATGATTAATTAAATAATGTTATGTTTAATCCCTAATAATGTTTAATCCCTGTGGTTATTAGAGAAGGGCAGAAGGGCTGGATCACCTTCCAGAAACACCTTTTCCTTTGATGTTATTTAAGGGAACCTACAGGAATTAGGAATAGGAACCATCTCAGAGTAACTATTACATGGTAAGGAAGAGATCAAGTCTCCTTTAAGGGAGGAAGTATGGAATTTAGGAGAAATGGTCATATTTGAGAAAAGAAAAAATATTTCTGCTTAGCATCTTGAAGATATTTTGAAATGTTTAGGTTATTCCTTCCTATACATTTGTTTCAGAAAAATCCTCAGTGTTTAATTTCCAGGGAGGGATTTAAATGGTCTCAGAGCATGCAGCTGAAGGAAAATGAATCAAACTAAACATTTAGGGTCTCCTATTTGTTCTGCTGAATAATCTTCCTCTTAGTGCTATCAGAAAGAAATTAAGAAACATTTTTTAGTTTCACAACTAAAAGTAGAAATCAATTATTCAGAGTTCTAGTTCTGAGCTGTTTTGAAAAATCTACCTTTTTGATATGCTTGAGATCATTTAAAGATATTAAGAAATATTGTTGCGTGCACCGAATTAAAGGAAGCATCAAAATATCAGATGCAAAATAAAAGCTTTAAAACAAATCTCCATAACCATCAGTGAAAACATTTGACAATTATTTATATTTCAAATAAAACAGGTGATTTTTTCAATTAAAATGGAGATGCAATCTTTCTTAAAAGTAATGAAAATGCAAATACTCAGTACTAGATAAATTAGTCTGGGAAAATGCATATATACAGAAAATAGGTCATGTTGCCCTGAGTGAAAGAGGGAGGGAAAAGCAGAAAAAATTGAAGGGAAAACGCAAATTGAACTCAAGTTCTTATTTCTCAACAGCATCCTTTAACAAAACCCACTCCTTATGTTTTCTCTACAAACATTGAACCAACAAGGAAAAGGTCACTGGGCTCTGACCTCCCTTTAATAATACATTGGCAGTTTTTCCTTTAGAGGGAAAAACATTTTGTAAGAGCAAAGACAAATAATCCCAACTAGATTAATAAATTACTTAAAAGAGAGAGAGCTGAAAAAGAAAGCCCCACAAATCAGGACAGTCGTTCTGCTTTTATTTTGGTACCTTTTGTTTTAGCACTTTAAAAAAAAAAAAAAAAGAAAGAAAAAAAGAAAAAAAGGTGCATAAAACAATATTTGGAAATAATATTTGGAATACCACGGGGTGTTAGGGAAAACAGAGGAGCTGGGTCCCACTGGGCAGCCAAACAACGAGGCACTGAAGAGGCAAAAACACTGCAGGGAGAAAAGCCACTTTCCTCCTCTCCTTCTTGTTTTCAGCCCAGTCTCAGAGGTCACTGGTTCATTTATTTAATTAACCAAGTGGCACATCCAGGGCTGCAGGGTTTGTTCCCCTCTTGGTTATCCCACAGGAGAAGAGCAGCAGGGACGTTCCACTGTGGTGTTTTTTGACACCCTCATCATTGGAGGGAATGATGAATCTGACTTTGTGTTCTCAGAAGGCAAATTTATTATTTTATTATTTATATTAAGAATACTATACTAAAGAATACAGAAAGGATACAGACAGAAGGCTGAAAGATAATAATGAATTTGTGACTCATTCCAGAGTCCAACACAGCTTGGCCCCAACTGGCCATTGAGTCAAAACAATTCACATGAAACCAATGAAACAATGCCCTGTGGGTAAACAATGTCCAAACACATTCCTAAGCAGCAAAACACAGGAGAAACAAATCAGATAATTATTGTTTCCTTTTTCTCTGAGGCATCTCAGCTTCCCAGGAGAGAAAACCTGGGAGAAGAGATTTTTCCAGAAAAAATAATGGTGACATACCACAGCGCTGGAACCACAGGAAATCATCCAGGTCTGCCTTTCTGGCAGGGATGAGACCCTTTTAAAATAAACCTTCAAGGTCTGAGATCATGTTTTTGGAGGAAAAGGGGAGGAAAAGTCCAGGTCAGAAATGGGAATTGCTGTCAGATGGGTCAGACACCCCTGGCACAGGGCAGGTCCTTGAAGACCCCAGCCAGACACGAGTCCTTGGTGTGACCAGGGCATGTTGTGGCTCTGGAACCTGCACCATCAACAGTCTGAATGAGGCAAAACTTCTCACTAAAAGACCAAAATCTCAATTTTCAACAGCAGTTTCACTCCTCAGTGTGGAGTCCTGCCTCAGCAATGTCCATCTTGAAATACACCAGAAGCAAGAGGAGAATAGAACACTCTGGGCTCAAGGGAACAGATTTAACCACAGACAATGACCATGAGATGACCCAGCCCCTCTCTCTGACCCAGGCACAAAACTCCAGGGAGAAGTTTCACCCTGGCCCCAGGAGAGCTAATCCTGACCTGAGGTGGAGGCTGCAGCACCTTTGGCATCACCTCTTCTCTAATTTTGTGCCCTTGCTATAAGTGTTTTGAAAACAAAAAAATCCCAACCAACCAAAATGCAGAAATGAATTCTCACTAAAATTCTTTTCGTGATTACTGTGTAAATAATATTCCAATAAAATGAGAGATGCAAATCTCCTTTAAGGCCTCATTCACCAGACTCCTGCTCTTGCCTTTCAAACCTCAGCATCAGCAGCTCAGTCTTTCGTCTCCCACCCATCAATTGATACTTAAATAATGCATAAAACTGTCTTATTAAATGCATGTTGAATATTTATTTGGAAGCTCATCACAAGTTGAAAGATAACCTTCATTTTCAATTCCCTTTGGGATAATCAGCTAATTGGGTATCAGCTGAAGCTCAGCCTCTTCAGATTGCTGACAGCACAGGAGGCTCTCCCAACAATGCCTCAGCAGCCCTGGAGGGGCTGTGGAGCTTGGTCCAACCCCAGCTAAGCCCCAAGTTCCACCTAAAATCAAAGATAATTCACATTGTACCTATCTAACCTGAGCTAAGCCAAGTTCCATCTAAATCAAAGATAATTCACATGGTCACTGTCCAACCCCAGCTAAGCCAAGTTCCACCTAAAATCAAACATAATTCATATGGTCACTGTCTAACCTGAACTAAGCCAAGTTCCACCTAAAATCAAAGATAATTCACATGGTCACTGTCTAACCTGAACTAAGCCCCAAGTTCCAGCTAAAATCAAAGATAATTCATATGGTCACTGTCTAACCTGAACTAAGCCCCAAGTTCCAGCTAAAATCAAAGATAATTCACATGGTCACTGTCTAACCTAAGCTAAGCCACAAGTTCTACCTAAAATCAAACATAATTCACATGATCACTGTCTAACCTGAACTAAGCCAAGTTCCACCTAAAATCAAAGATAATTCACATGGTCACTGTCTAACCTAAGCTAAGCCCCAAGTTCCACTTTAAATCAAAGATAATTCACATTGGTAGTGTCTAACCTGAGCTAAACCAAGTTCCACCTAAAATCAAAGATAATTCACATGGTCACTGTCCAACCCCAGCTAAGCCCCAAGTTCCACCTAAATCAAAGATAATTCACATGGTCACTGTCCAACCCCAGCTAAGCCAAGTTCCACCTAAATCAAAGATAATTCACATGGTCACTGTCCAACCCCAGCTAAGCCCCAAGTTCCACCTAAATCAAAGATAATTCACATGGTCACTGTCACCCACACCTTCAGTACTGCCTGTGCTTTGGATTTGGGCCAGACCCAGGACACAGATGACAATTTCCTCGAGACCACTGCTTGAACCATGTCCTTAAATCAACTCTGTGGGACCACCTGGCAGGAATGCAGCAGGATCTCAGGTTTGTTTGCTCCTCACACAATTTGCATTAAAGCATCTTGTGATAAATTCAGATTTCAGAATTGCTTCAATACAGCCTGGGCTGTTTCTGGTCTGACCAGTGGAGTTGTTTCCTGTTCATCACCATCAGGTAAATGTTAAGGAAGTCAGGAGCAAAGGCAGAAACAAACACTATTTTCTGTTGGAGAATCCTCTCTCTTCTCTGAAGAGCACACTAAGGTTTGGAGCCCTTGCCTCAGCCTCACCATTGAAAATTGTCTGGTTGATAAATTGCCATTTATTCTGTTTTGTTTTATTTTTTTGTTTTGTTTGATTTTAATATTTTATTTAATTTTTACTTTTATATTTTATTTTATTTTGTTTTATTATATTATTTAACCTTATTTTTTATTTTGTATTTTATTTTAATATTTCATTTTATTTTAATTTTTTTTTCATTTTTAAATTTAATATTTTCATTTTAAAATTTATTTTTTCCTTATATTATTTTACTTTTAATTTTATATTCTATTCAATATTTCATTTTATTTTTAATTTAATATTTTATTACATCCCATGGGACACAGGAACCCTGCTCAGCATCACCTGCTCCTATAGGACATCCCATGGGACACAGGAATCCTGCTCACTTGAGAAAGTGAAAACTCAGCCTTCCTCATGCTTTATTTTTTTCTAAACTGCTCTGAGGAACCACTTCTTCCAGGCAGGCCCCAGGTAGCTTTTGGCACATTTGAAAAACTCAATGCCTGTAGGTTCCTAATTCTGTATTTCCAGCACCAAAGGTGTGAGCTGGTTTTAAATAAAGCTGAGCCTGCAGCAGCTCCCAATAAATTTCACATCCCTGCAAAAGTCCTGGTGTTGGGAGCTGCTTTCATCCTTTCATTTGCAGGCTGCCTTCATTACTCCCTTCCTTTCCATCACAGAGGAGCTGCTGGTGACATCTCCCATGTAGCAGGTGCAGAACTATAAACTCAGAGTAACTCCGCTAAATTTGATGTGCTGAACGTGGCCACTCTGGATTTGTGCTGCTGCAAATGAGATCAGAGCCCTCCCAGGCACAGGAGCCACAGGGAGGTCAGATGTTGGCTGTGCATTCCCTCCCTGTCAGCATGCCATTGCTCTGCCAGCCTCAAACACTTCTCCCCAGACCCCAGAGCTCCAGGAATGGCACTGAAAGCACTCTGAGCTCACGGCAGAGCTGCTGGAGCCTCCAGCTTCAACAAACCCTAACGTTGTGGGCTGAGAGAGGACAAGATGCAGCAGCTTCCAAAAGATGGCAACAAACCCATGCTTGCTGATGGCACCACCACAGAATCATGCTGATGGCACCACCACAGAATCATGGAATATTTGGGTTGGAAGGGACCTCAAAGATAATCTAGTGTCACAGACATATTCTCTGAAAAGTCCTTTGCTAGGATTTTTTCTTCTGAGAAGCTGAGAAGCCTCAGAGGAAAAGAAAAACAATTATTTTTGCTGCTGTGGAATGCAACAGGTGCATCTGTGATTGGTCTCATGTGGTTGTTTTTATTTAATGCCCAATCACAGTCCAGCTGTCTTGGATTCTCTGGTCAGTCACAAAATTTTATTATCATTCCTTTCTATTCCTTGCTAGCCTTCTGATGAAATCCTTCCTTCTATTCTTTTGGTATAGTTTTATATATAATTCTCTTTAAAATATATATAATGAAATAATAAATCAACCCTCTGAAACATGGAGTCAAGATTCTCATCTCTTCCCTCATCCTGGGACCCCTGTGAACACCACCACAATGTAGGAAAGCAAAACAGGGTCAGAGGTTTGGTCAGTGCATCTCAGTCTGTTATATTTAAGGCAATGAACTGGAGACTACACTAAAAATGAGACTGATGGCTCAGGTTTTGGCTTTTATATTTTTCACATTCTGAGCTGCTTTAGTGTGTGGGTCTGAGGTTCACATCAGGGGATGCTGAGCTCTGTGCACAGAGCAGGGAGACAAAACAATTCCTGCTCCAGCTGGGCACCAAGGACAAATGATCCAAATCTCAGCCCAAGAGCACAAACACCGTGGGCTGGAGAGAGAAAAACAAGGATGGGCTAAAGCTGGGATGGGACAATGAACTGCAAGATGCAAATGGAGCAGAACTGATCAAAGGGAGAGACCTTGTGTCCATTTTGGGACCATTTTGGTTCATCTTGGGTGCAGCCCAGGCTGGGCTCTTGTGCTGCCCAAGGTGGATCCATTGAGGAGACCCTGTTAATAAACCCCTGCTTTATTCCTTAACTCTGCCCAGTCCCTGTTCTAGGTCAGCCTTTCAAGGCATCAATCCAAAAAACCCCTCACAATACTCCTCTGCTTTGCCTTCTTATTACAAACATAGCTGTGAGGCATGATTATGGGTGCTCATCATTTCCATTGTAATTATGAGGAATTATTTGTAACACTGTTTTAAATTTGCCTCTCAGTAATTCACTGAAGAAAATCTGACTTCTGTTCACTTCATTATTGTGTTCTTGGTGTCAGAGAATAACAGAATTGGTTGTTTTCACCAGTTTAACAGACCCATTTTTTTGTGGGGCTAAAGGATTGCAATGACTGCGAAAAAGACCAAGAAAAAATTAAGGTTTTCAAAATTCATTAGATCCCATATTAATTACACAGTTTGGGTTTTTTTTAAAAAAAAGCACAGACAGTTTAGCAGATAAAGCTGCCTCTCACCTCTGCTACTCTGAACTTCCAGGATTTCACCAAATTGTGCAAGAAGTTTCTCCAGGTCAGTTATGGGACAGCTTTGCTTTTGCAATGAATCACAGAGCTCCAGATCTCAGAGGTCCAAAACAAATACATTCTGAATTTTAGCATATATCTAGCTTATTACATTCCTGAGAAAGAGTCCCAAGATGCTACTGACAGTGAACTGTGGAGTGTTTCTCAGGGGCAGCATAAACATCTGATTTATTCAGGCTATTCCCCTCTTACCACTTAATGCTTGACAAGGTTCTGATAGGGTATTTGAAGAAAAAAATAGTGGGGAACCATGAAATGAAAGGCAATCATATCTACATTTACACAAGGCACTAACTTCAATTCTGGCTTGTTCAAATCATAAATTTTCTTAATATTGGTTAAAACTTTTTATTTTGATGTGATGTAATTGCCTGTGAATATCTGCAGTACAGTATCAAATTTTAAAGCTGCTGAATGTTTCTCAGCCTCAGTTGTTTACACAGCTTTGCCAAACTTTAATGATTTGAGATGAGATTTTACAGGTGAACAATCTGCCTTCAGCAATATTTTCTCTTTAATTTATATCTAAAACGACCTGCCTCTTTTTTGGATGGGGATAGAAACAAAAATAACTTTAAGCTGAGTTAAACAGTTCAAGCAAATTTTTCCTTAAAAATTCTCCCCTGCCTTTTCCAATTTGGACCAGGCCTTTTATTGGGGATGTCCTTTAAAAAATATGTGCAACCTACAAGGTTTTGTAAAGTGAGGGTTTGCATGAGCTCAGAAAAAAAAAAGAGTTTTTTCTGAGCTCAAAAAACCCCAAATGGGCTGAATTTTTTGCAGACCCCTCAGCCCATTTGGGGCACATTGAGCCCAGAGAAAGGAAAGGAGTTGGGCTGCTCCCAGCCCAGTGAGCACTGCAGCCCACACCAGCCTGGGGGCTGAGGATGGGGTTGGGGTCTCCTCGTGGGATTCATTCTGTCTGAACTCCCCAGCCCTCAGCAGAGCATTAAAAAATGCTTGGATCCTGCTGATGGCTTAAGTTTGAGCTTTCATATTTTCCAGACTCTGTACTGCATTAGTGTTGTGGTGTTGGGGGTCCCCAGGACGAGGTGAGAGATGAGAATTTGACTCCAAGTTCTCAGAAGGCTGATTTATATTATATTATATTATATTATATTATATTATATTATATTATATTATATTATATTATATTATATTATATTATTATATTATATTAATTATATTATATTATATTATATTATATTATATTATATTATATTATATTATATTATATTTTAAGAAATTATATACTAAAGCTATACTAAAGAAAGAGGAAGGAGATATCAGAAGGCTAAACAAGAATGAATAATAAAAACCTGTGATAGACTCAGAGAGTCCGACACAGCTGGACTGTGATTGGCCATAAAAAAAAAAAACAACCAAATCCTTTTAATAAATCCCAGATCCTTTTAATAAATCCCTGCTTTAATCTTTAAGTCTGCCCAGTTTCTGTTCTAGAAGCCTCCCAAGGCATCTCTGCTAGCACAGAAGTTTCTGTGACCCGTCCTGCTCTGAACAGCACCAAGATCAGGTAAAACAAAAATCAGTGCTGCACATCACTGGACTCATGGAGGAAAGATCTTTATGAAACCTGCACCAAATGAGCCCTCCTTGCTCAGGCTAATGACAAAGCCCAGGACATGATGTCCATTGGATGAGGATGTGAAGTGTGGAGCTTCCAGGCTGTGGTGGGCTCAGTGTTGGCTAATCACTACAGTGCTCACTAGAATGTATTAATTTCTTTCTTGTTGTGATATAGGATTAGGAGAAAGGTAAAGCAGGCTTAAATTTTTAAAAGGGAATAAAGAAACAATTATTAACAGTAACGAAAAGAAAGAGTAATAAAAATTAGGACAAAACATTTAGGACGCTTCTCTTCTCTCTACAACATTTTCTTTCTTATTGTCAGTGTAAAGAGTGAAAACTTAAACACCAGCACCCATACACAGCATGGCCAGGACCAGGAGCTCTGATATTCCTGAATGGCAGCTCTGATATCCCTGTCCTGAACCACCCACCTGAATCCCTCAGAGGGAGATCAAGAGCCTCAAGACCAGGCATTTCCCATAAGTCAGCCCCACTGACTGTGTCAGGGCTTTGGCACTAAGGAAATCAGAATGCCTGGCTCAGAAACCCAGCTCAGCACAGCCAAAAAGAACAGACTGACCTATTAAACCTCCTCCAAACAGCCCTGCAAGAGCCTTTCCATTCCCTGAACGTCTGGCAGACCTTGAGCAAGCACTGCAGTCAGGCTGGATCCTGGAATGGGGCAGAACTGGGGGGGTTCCAACTCTGCACACACCCACAAGGACTTCTCATGGTATCTGAGACCATGGTCACTACAAACAAAGCACACAAGAGGAGCTGATGGACTGGAAAGCAGCTGGTTTTATGTTGCAAGGCAAGGCACTGAAGCATTTTTCCTTTTTTCTCCTGCCTTCCCTCTGCTTTTTTATTCCCCAATTCCCTCTGTTCTCAACCCAAATCCCTTAATCTCAATGCTGATAATTGTAATTACTCTAATACCTTGCCATCTGAGCAGCTCAGAAATGTCCATCCTGGGCTGGTCTGTTTTGTGGTGAGGAAGAATGAATATGAAAAGCACATGGGCTCCTGCAGAATTTTAATTTAAAACAAATATGGAGTCAGGTCCAGATTAATGACATTTCCACCAAAGGCTGCATTTTTGGGGGGCTTTCTCAATCCACGTTGCTCTTTAATCAAAGAAGGAAAATGATGATGGGGGGTGACAGTTGGAAAAGCTGATGGAGAAAAGCTGGATTTTCTCCAGGTTCTACTGTTCTGACCCACACCCAGAGCTGTGGTTAACAAATCAGGGCCATGATTCCCCCCTTCAGCTGCTGGACTTTGCCAAAATATTCAAGGATTGTGGGTGGTCAGCACAGGAATCCCTGCACAGCCTCTTCCAGGGAGAAATGGCACACAAAAGGCAGCTCCAAAAGTGACACTGAGAGCAGGGGTTGTGGGAGGGAACCTCTTTCCCAGGGCAAAAGAAACCTGTTTCACAAGCAGCAGAGGGATGATGGGCCTTGGGAGGAGATGATGGGTTCATTAATGCTTGGAGTGGGTCAAAACTTTGAAGTCTTTGTTGGGCAGGTCAGGATGGGAATTAAAAAGCAGCGATTGCAATCTGAATTTGTGCTGCTCCACACCTCAGCTCCACAGGACATTGGCTTTCCAGTCATGTACCCAATTAGAGATTGTAATTTTTAATTGATTTCCTTAGCAGTTCTTGAAGGACCACAAATTTGTCTAACAAGACAACCCACTTACTCTACAACCCAGCATGTTTCTGACTGCAAATATTCAGGGCTGGCTCCCTTTTTCTGTCTCCTCAGCAGTGATTCTGAGTCCACCAAATGCACAACAGGTGAGACAGGTTTGGCTGGAAATGTCAGAGCCACAAGTGGATCTGGCTGGTAGTTTTCCAACTTTCAGACATCAGCTTTCTAATTTACTTCACACTGAGTTTCCTGCACTGAGTTCTTTGCTCACTCCTACCAGATTTGGCAGAAAAATGCTCTAATTGTTCTTTAACCATCAGTAAAGTGTCGCAGACATCTTTTATGAAAAATCCTTTCCTTAGGATTTTTTCCTTCTGAGAAGCTGAGAGGCCTCAGGAACAAAATGTAAACATTGATTATCTGCTGCTGTGGAATGCAACAGGTGCATCTGTGATTGGGCTCATGTGTTTGTTTCTAATTAATGGCCAATCACAGTCAGCTGGCTTGGACAGAGAATCTGAGAGATCTGCCTTTGTTGCCATTATTTTCCTTTCCATTCGTAGCTTAGCCAGCCTTCTGAGATGAAACCTTTTCTTCTCTTCTTTTAGTGTAGTTTTAATGCAATATATATCATAAAATAATAAATCAGCCTTCTGAACATGGAGTCAGTTCCTTGTCTCTTCCCTCATCCTAAGACCCCTGTGAACACCGTCACAGTAAAGCATTAATGAGAGATGATTTATCAATAAAAGGACTTTTAATTGAGTATGTAAGCCCAGCAAGGCAGCCATCAGTGCTACCCCACCCTGTCCAAGCCCAGGGGTGGAGCAGCTTCACCTCCCCCAGCAGTGGGGACGTGGAGCCCACAGCTCATGGGAAAGCCAGAAACACAAACAAATGAAAATCCAAAGCCTAAGAAAAGCTCCAACTCAGGATGAGAATGAGGTGACCCACTGCAGGAACAAGGTGACCTGTTTTTACCCCGTTTCTGATGGTTCTGATCCTCTGAGTCCCTATGCAGCTGCACTGTGAAATCCATTTGAAACATCAGAGGGAGTTTGTGCATCAAACTAAAATGAATTCTTTTAGCCAGCCAGCCCCTTTACAGGCCAGCAAAGGGCTCCTGCTTTCTCTGCTCCACCATTTCACTGCCCTTTGCCTTGTCAGCTCACGCTCTCCACGGAAATCAAGCGAGCATTTGATTCCCTTCAAAATCCAAATTGAGATGCTCGGGTTTATTTTATTCCATTTTCTTAAGCCCAAATAGAAAAAATAGCTTTATCCACATAAATAAAAAAGTAATAAGCTGCCATTTAAATCCTGTTCAGTCAATTAGCTCAGTGCCTCGCTCTGAGCTAATGCAATCGTCTTTCTTTGTTTGCTCCTATTTATGCTGCTCTTTAAAGTTCATTAAAATCACTGCTGCTATCTCACACAGAACAACTGTTCAAAACATCAGTGTCATGCAGCTGAGAAATTTATGCTTTGAAGTTCCCTCCTTTACTCATTTTTATTCAGCTTTTTTCTCTTGTTTTCCTTTTTTCTTTCTTTCGCTGTATTCCCCCCCCCCCCCTTAATGACTAAACCAGTTTTATGCTCTTCACAGTTATTCCAAAATCTGTTCCTCCTGACACAGAGCTGATACATCATTCCTTGCTCATAGCCCTTTTTTCTCATTTCCATCATTTCTCCCCTCGCTCATTTTGGCTCTCTGCTAAGTCCATCACAGCTTTGTATTTATCTCCTCCTCGCTGAATTTTACAGCCCAGTAAAACCTAGAAAGCTGCTTCAGAAAAACACCCACATGGCAGCCCTGGGATGGCTGGGTTTGCATGGCAGCTTGCTGGAACGTGATGGAGACAAAACCCTGCAAAAACACCAGCCCTGGATGCAGCAGCAGGGCAGGGGGACAAGGGGACAAGGACAGGGGACAGCAGAAAAATGGGACAGGAGAACAAAGAAACAGGAGAATAGGGGACGGGGACAGGAGAAAAAGGGATAGGAGAACAGGAGGACAGAGACGGGGGAAAGGAGAACAAGGGACAGAAGAACAGAGGGCAGGAGAAAAAGGGGACGGGAGAACAAGGAAACAGGAGAACAGGGCACAGGGGGACAGGAGAAAAAGGGACAAGAGAACAGGAGGACAGAGACGGGGGGAAAGAGAACAAGGGACAGAAGAACAGGGGGCAGGAGTAAAAGGGGACAGGAGAACAAGGACACAGGAGAATTGAGGGACAGGAGAACAGGGGGACAGGGGGCAGGAGAAAAAAGGGACAGGAGAAGAGGAGACAGGACAATAAAGGGAGAGGAGAACAGGGGACAGGGACAGGGGACAGGAGAACAAGGGGAAGGAGAACAAAGGGAGAGGAGAACAGGAGATTGGAGAAAAAGGGGACAGGAGAAAAAGGGGACAGGAGAAAAGGGGACAGGAGAAGAGGGGACAAGAGAAAAAGGGGCAGGAGAACAAGGGACAGGAGAACAGAGGACAAGAGAAAAAGGGGCAGGAGAACAAGGGACAAGAGGACAAGGGACAGAAGAATAAAGGGAGAGGAGAAGAAGGGGACAGGAGAACAAAGGGACAGGAGAACAGAGGACAAGAGAAAAAGGGGCAGGAGAAAAAGAGGACAGGAGAAGAAAGGGGGACAAGAGAACAGGGGACAGGAGAAGAAAGAGGACAAGAGAAAAAGGGAACAGGAGAAAAAAAAAAGGGGGACAGGAGAAAAAAAGGGGGACAGGATAACAAAGAGACAGGAGAACAAGGGACAGGAGAACAGGGGGACAGGAGAAAAAGGGGACAGGAGAAGAAAGGGATGGGAGAACAGGGGGATAGGAGAAAAAAGAGACAGGAGAACAGGGGGACAGGAGAACAAGGGACAGGAGAACAGGGGGACAGGAGAACAGGGGGACAGGAGAGCAGGGGGATAGGAGAAAAAGGGGACAGGAGAACAAGGGGACAGGAGAACAAGGGGACAGGAGAACAGGGGGACAGAACAGCCATTTCAGAGGGGTGCTGTACCTGGCAGGTAACACTGCCTCTCCTGGGACCTGCACAAATGTTCACAGAAGATTGGGAGCAGAAATGTGGATTAATTCTGTATATATCCATCCAGCCCAGATCTCAGACTGCCCTGTTTAAATCAGCAGCCTACTCTCTCTTCTGCTGGTCTTCAACAGATTTTTGAGGCTTACAAAGACAAAATAACCTGTTTGGTTATTCAGCAGCACATCAGTAGATCATTTTAATTCAATACACTCCAATTTTGTTTTGAATAAAACAGTTCAAAACACTGTTCAAGCTGTACACAGGTTATACCACTCTGTAATTCTGTACCTATGTCCTTTAAAAAGTCATATTTCCCACTCCTCCAGAAGAAATGGAGAAACTTCTGAGAATGAGCAGAAGACCCCTGGCAGGAGCCAGGGCTGGTTTTCAGCCTGCAGCAATTACCAAGTGCTGCAGACCATCACTTAATATGATACAAAGTGCCCTGCCAAACCTCAGGATTATATCTGGAGCTTTACTCTCAGGTCCTCTGTGTCTGGAAACATGTGATTCCAAGAAAATCTCTGCTTTATTTATTTATTTTTTTAATGGTCTTCTGAATTTTATGTCTGCAGAGAAAATCCTGTAAACATGAACACTAAAGGCCATCAAAAGCAGAACAAAGAGTTCTGTATTAAAATTTTTGTATTTATATTATATAGTATACATTCTGCATTTATATTAGATATTATATATTCTGTGTTTATATTAACATGATGTTTTCTGTGTTTCTATTGTGTATTATTAGTATACTCTGTATTTATGAACTTTACTCTCAGGCCCTCTGTGTCTGGAAACATGTGACTCCAAGAAAATCTCAGCTTTAATTTTTTTTTAATGTTCTTCTGAATTTTATGTCTGCAGAGAAAATCCTGAAAACATGAAGAGTAAAGGCCATGAAAAGCAGAACAAGGAGTTCTGTATTTAAATTTTCTGTATTTATATTATTTATTATATATTCTGTATTTATATTAATATTATATTTTCTGTGTCTATATTATATATTATTAATATATTCTGTATTACTCTCTGGTCCTCTGTGTCTGGAAACATGTAATTCCAAGAAAACCTCAACTTTATTTTTTTTTGTAATGTTCTTCTGAATTTTATGCCTGCAGTGAAAATCCTGTAAACATGAACACTAAAGGCAACCAAAAGCAGAACAAAGAGTTCTGTTTTAATATTTTCTGTATTTATATTTTATTTTATATATTTTGCATATGTATATATATATACACAGGATATATATATTATATAGTCTGTATAATATATATATTATATATTCTGCATAATATACATATTTATATTTGTATTCTATTTTCTGTATTTAGATTATATATTATTAATATATTCTGTATTTATAAGCTTTTTCTTCTAAGCAGTCTCTGGAGCTGAGGACCTGTTTCATGGTATTTTGGTGACCAGTGGATGCTGTGAATTGTCCATTAATAGTTTTAAGAATATTTCTGCCTGAAAGTTCAGCAGGTGGCTGGGACACTTCACCCACCACCATGAACAGATGAGACACCACCCAACTTTGCTGTGCTTTCTGAAAGATGAAAACACCTTTTTCACCTCTAAAACTTGGGTAACATGAGCTGTGGGATTCTCTGATTTGTCCCAGCTGAATACAACAGGAATTAAACAGCTCCTGGTGCCCAGGTTCTGCCTGCAGCTCTCTCAGCTCATTCACCCCAAATGATGTAAGAATTTAGAGGGCAAACTCCATTTCTGGAGAGCTCAGGGACCCTGAGTGTTGGAACCCAGGAAATCCCTCTGGCTGCCCTGGAGGGCTCAAACCCCTGCCCAGGGGGCTCAGAGACCCTGGCACAGAGCCCAAGACCCCTCTGACTTTGATCTTGACCCATGGAAAAAATTACCAACCTTAGATGAAGAATTACAAGCCATTAAAGTTTAAGTAGAATGACAGTGAGTTTGTCACAGGGTGAAGGATGGATTTTTGGGGTTTTTAGAATGGGGGTTCAGGGGACAAGATGGAGGAATCTGGGGGTGTCCAGCTTTTCTCCTTTTTCTTCTTGGCCTCCGTCTTCTGCTGTGATGTTGGGACTTTTAGATTGGTTCAGAGTAGAAGCTCACTGTCTAACATAGGTGATGGGGATTGGGAAGGAATTGTAAACATTGTACACGTAGTTTTTAGTATAAAAAGAACAGAGGGAGGCAAAGTGCCTCTGTCTGACCTGCTGAACAGACATTGGCAGGCCAGGAGAAAGAATTTTATAGATAAACAATAAACAACCTTGAGAATGAGAAATGGAGAGTTCTGACTCCTTCTTCGACCACCAAGATGGGAAAAAGAGACTTTCTAACACATCTTGGGGTCACTGTGAGCAGCAGAAATTCTGAGACCTGAGGAGCCTCCCTGCCCAGCAGGGCCACACTCAGCTCTCCCCACGAGCTGCTCTTGTCTCACTCCTCTGCTGACAGCTTGGGAGCAGCAGAGAAATCGAATTTCTCACCGTCAGATTTACAGCTGGAGTGGGCCCCTCTGACAAGGGAGGGCATTGTGCTTATTCAAGCTGATCAAGAACCTGAGAGCAATTTCTATGGGAGAAAAAAAAGAGGTCTGCTTTAATAGAAAGATATTGAAAGTGAGCTCACAAATTGCTTTGGGTTTCAGGTGAACAAAGCACACGAAGGATTTGATTTTCAGCTGCTTCTCCTTTCTTCTTTCCCCAAAACCACACTGCTCTCAACAGGAGCGTGGTACACAAACAGCTCTGAGAGCCACAAGACACTGCCCAGACCTCTGTGCTCCTCATTTTCACACAACAGGGAAAGGTGCTGGGGTTTTATCCAGCCTGGATCAAAAAGAGTCTCCCACACAATGCCCAATAAAATCTCAGTGCCACCTATTACCCCAGACTGTTAAAACATGGTGATACAGCAAGAAAGCAGCAAAACACATCTCCAGGAGCTCACATGGGCCAGCACAGGCAGCATCCTCCTCAGCAGTTCTGGAGGCCAAGGGCATCCAAAAAACCAAAACCCCAGCAGACTTGGTGCCTTTTCTATACAACACTCATCCCATCTCATTTTTCAGGCTGCCACAGACCCAGCAGGACAGAAAGGGTGAACATGGCCAGAGGTTTCTGATGACAAAAACCCTGCACTCTGACAGAGAATGGACCTGGATCTTTCATGGCAGTCCAGAGTAAAAAAGCCTCCCAACACTACTCATAAAAGGAACAAGAAAACTGCTTTTCAACATAATTCTCCTATTTTCCCCCCTTTTACCTGTCATGCTCTGAAGAGTGAATAACTTCAGATTCAATGGGAGAATGGAGGGAAGGACACCAGGAATGACTCACTTACTGCTGCCATTCTTCCCACTGAGTTTTCCTCCCTTTTGAGCATGGCCCTGGCTGCTTTCCCAAGCAAGAACTGAGTGAGCTGACTGTTCATCCATCCCTTTCTAAATTACTTCTGCACTGCATTGAATAATTGTGCCTCCATTTTACTCCAGGGCTAAAGGTGACTAACTTAAAGGTGATTATCTTTTGTTAATAGCCCGCATTAGTGAGAAAGATCTCAGAATTACCTTTGTAATCCTTCCCCACACTTTAATGTTGCTATTATTATTAATAATGCTCTTTAAAACATTTTTCTCCTGTCGTGTGGAAGCAGCAAGTGCTGTTGCTCAAAGAGATGGTGGAAAGGCTGCAGGAAAGAATCCAGGGCATCACATCCTTGGGATTCAAGTCCAGTCATGAACCAGAGGCATCATTTCATCAAATTGAAGCAGAATGGCTGCAGCCAGGTTTCCACAGTCAGTATGGATACCACTGATCTGGGAGCATGGAGGATTTGCACAGTACATTTTATCTCTTAAATAAACCCATTTATTATTATTTTATCTCTTAAATAAACCCATTTTCACCCTGGTGCCCCAGTGGCAGCCCTGAGGGTACTGGTAGCTTTTCTTTCACCTGCTCCACACATTCCCATTTGGGAATGCCATCCCAAATCAAGAGTTTGCAGCCCAGCTTCAGAGGCAGCATCAGTGACTGCAGGTTTTCCTCTCCTCAGGTTTCATCAGCATTGCTCCAGGAGCTCCTTACCCAGGCCAGGTCACCCAGGACTCCTCAAACACTCCGTCAGGAAATCCCAGCACACCATGAATAATCGGTATTAGGCTTCCATTTTTCATGGCTCTGACTTTCTGCAGTGTCTGCTCTAACAAATCTCATTTGTCAAGCTTTCTCCACATTGTCTGCAGAGCACTGAGCCCCAACATGGCTGGATTGGTGTTTGTGAGCACTAAAAGGAGGCTCTGCAAGGACTCTGTGCCCAGCACCACCCTTCCTGTGAAGAAATCTAAAATCTAAACTGTCGCAGACATCTTTTATGGAAAAATCCTTTCCTTAGGATTTTTCCTCCTGAGAAGCTGAGAGGCCTCAGGAACAAAATGTAAACATTGATTATCTGCTGCTGTGGAATGCAACAGGTGCATCTGGGATTGGTCTCATGTTGGTTGTTTCTAATTAATGGCCAATCACAGTCAGCTGGCTCAGACTCTGAACGACAAACCTTTGTTATCATTCCCTGCTATTCTATTCTTAGCCAGCCTTCTGATGGAATCCTTTCCTCTATTCTTTTAGTATATATATTTTGAGTACATTATATTATATTGATATACTAAAACTATACTAATTATACTAACTATACTATAATGATATGATATGGTATAATAATATAATATAATAGCATAATATAATATATGTAATATAATATAATATAATATAATATAATATAATATAATATAATATAATATAATATAATATAATATAATATAATGCAATAAAATATATATAATGTAATATAATATATATAATATAATATAATATAATATAATATAATATAATATAATATAATATAATATAATATAATATAATATAATATAATATAATATAATATAATATAATATAATATATTCAGCCTTCTGAAAACTCAGTCAGATTCTCATCTCTCACCTTGTCCTGGGGACCCTCACAAACACCACAGCAGACCCCAGTCCAGGCTGGGAGCAGTTATTGAACTGATGAGTTGTGCAGTTATTGAACAGCTCATGTCTGTCACTGCCAGCAGCTTCACTCACATCCACACCTTCCCCAGTCTGCTGTGCACATCCTGGCCATGCTGCCAGCAAACCAATGGCCATGGCTGAGGGCCTCATTTCTAAGCAGAAACTCCACTCTGGGACTGACTGGAGAATATTTAAGATTAATCATTGCACTTGTCAGATGATTAAATCCACTCAGCATTTGGCCTCTCATCTTGTCATACCCATTTATATTAAAATCATCAGGGCTTGCCCTGCCCAAAGCACTGGATCATCCAGCAGAGGCTGTGCTCAGGTGGATAAAGTGCTGCTATATATCTCAGCCCTGAAAATAACCTTTCAGCTGCCTTCCACGGGGAAAGCTGCATTTTTGTGGCTGCAGTCAGGCCAGAGAACTCTCCAGGATGTTTGTTAAACTGCCCAAAACAGTGAGCCAGGCAACAGAGCCAGTAACACAAAACCCCATTTCTCATCCTGGTTTTCAAGTAGGGTTAAACAAGTCAAGGGAAATGGTCTGAGAGGCAAGAGGGAAGAAAAATATATGAGAAACGAGATGTAAAAATGTTTCTTTGAGAAAACAGTGCTTAGTTCTGAGAATAAAAATCTTACTAGAGTCAGAATAGTCCTTCCCTGAAGCAGAAATTTTTCCAGTGTTCCCATAAAAATGAAAGCCATAAAACAGATTTTCAATTCCAAAACATACACATTTTCAACTGAAAAGCTTTCAAATGTAAATAGTTCTGTTGAGCCATGATGTTCTGGCTTTGAGTTACTGCTAAGGCATGGATGCTTTTTGAAAGCAGCAGATATATTCCACAGAAACTTGTATTTAATTAAAATACTTATTTTATTTTATACGTTTTCATTGAAAAAAAGTTTTGGCAGGGAAGTTAGAACAGGCTTAGCTGTGGTAAGGACATTTGAGTGTGTCCAGGACTGACTTTTCTCCTCTGAATGATGTCTGTCCTTAGGCTTCAAAGGGACATTGCCCTGCACAAAAGTGGTTTTAACCCACAAAAACCCTATTAGCTCCAAGTTTGACACCCAAATATATTATTAGTGCCAGGAAATCTTCAAGTAGTTCACTAATTCAGTTCCACATCTACATTTTGATAAGTTGTCTAGAGCTAGAAAGCAAGACTGAAAATCTCGAGAAATATTCCACATGACTTCCCCTAAAGCTTGTAGCAAAACCACAAGAACAGATTTTCTTCAAGGTATTTGGAAACCTCAGCTCCCAGCTGGATTGGAGAAGGGCAGAGACAGGAGGAAATGAAAATCATCTGGGGAAATGTCAATTTTATATCTGCTTAAGGCCTGGTGGAAGCCTCTGTCTGGATTTGGGTGGGAGAAAGAGGCAAGGGCAGGTTCAGGAAAGGAATGAGATCAGAGGCAGAAATGCTGTTTGCATTTCAGCAGAAAGCTTCAGCAATCTCGGATTTCAAAATGGCTGAGAAAGGTGAAATTAGACCAAAGATTGTGCTGGTCTGAATTGGTAAAAGCTCTGAATCAGCTGAGTTTGAGGTGGATGAAGAAGGATTCCCAGCTCTATTCCTCAGTCTCACATCCAGCCTTCAACTTCAGCACAACAAACTGAACAAATGAGCAAAATTCTCTCTGAATGGGGCACAAAAGGAAAGTTGAGCATCACTGTCACATTTTCTGGAAAAATCCCTTTGCCAGGATTTCTCACCTGGGAAGCTGAGAAGCCTCAGAGAAAAAGGAAAACAATTCTCATCTCATTGGCTTCTCCTGTGTTTTGCTGCTTTGGAATGTGGTTGGAGATTGTTTATCCAACATGTGAATTGTTTTGACTCAATGACCAATCACAGCCAGAGCCAGCTGTGTCAGGATTCTGGAAAGAGTCACAAGTTTTTCATTAGTATCTTGTTCAGCCTTCTGTCTGTATCCTTTCTCTATTCTTTAGTACAGTTCAGTATAGCATTCTTTAATATAATATAGTATCATAAAATAATAAATTAACCTTCTGAGAACATGGATTCAGGTTCATCATTCCTCCCTGCCACGAGGGTCCCTGCAAATACAACACCCCACAATGATGGGAGGCCATAAACTGTCCCCAAAATGCTGGCAAAGCCCATCAGCTCCCATGGATCCATCCCAGCTCACACTGGGGCAGATCTAACTTTGCTCCTGCACAAGACAGAGTAGAAAAATATGAGAGCCTTGCTCATAAATCAGTGTCAGCCTGTGATGAGGCTTGTCCAAGCTGCAGAGAGATTAATTGCTGCCGTCGTGATTCCCTCTCCAATCCCCTTCCTGCCCTCTCCAGAAGTTGAAGGATTTGGAAGCCATAATCCAGCAAACGTGGCTTTTCCTTCCCTTTAACTTGATGGTATTTCATGTGGATCAGCTGCAAAAACATTTCAACCCCCTGCACAATCTTTCAGAAACTCATGGAGGGGGCTCGGGGTCTCCTGGGGAACAAATCCTAATTATGGAGACAAAGTTGTCCTGCAACACCATGACCAAGTCACTGTAACGTGGTGGGTGCCCCTCACAAATGACTCCTGCTGCTGATTTTTATATTTTTCTCTGTCTAATCACCACATGCAGCCTAAAACAGAGCAGCATGTAAAAAAATCAATGCTGTAAAAAAATCAAGTCCTAGGAGCACTAGGACTCCACATCAGGGCAGGAACTCACATGGGGAATGGAGAAAATACTGCAAAGTTCATCAATAGCAAAAATCAGCCCACTATGATTCCTTTTTGGCTTTAAATTATTTAATATACACCTTAACATTCTACAACAACATCCAGTAGTTGAAATGGAAAGAGAAGGGTTGAGATTTCCCTTGTGGATAATATTCCACGTCCTTTTTCTGCTCTCCAGGAGATAACATTCCATGTAGATAATATTCCACGTCCTTTTTCTGCTTTCCAGGAGACAGGTAACCTGCCCTGAACTGCGTCTGTGACTGTCTTAAAACAACCAGTAAGAGATGAGAAACTGGAAACAACTCAAATGCACCTCAGCAAATGAGAGAAAATCTGATTTGCTTCAACCTGAGCCCAGGTGTGACAAAGCTTTGAGCAGGAACCAAGGTGAGGATCTAAAATGCAGCACTGTACAGTGATGTACCACAAATATTTGAAATTATTGTTGTTTCAGCCACTCCCTCTCTTCCCAAACCAACAGCTCAGCTGTTTCCCAGTGAGTTTTCTGTACAGTGATTTTGGACTGCAACTAGAAACATCTGATGGCACCAAAGTTGTGGAAAGTCCAAGCACAGCCCAGTGTGAGAGAGCCACAACTTCTGCCCATGCAAAAGGAGACATCAGCTCCTCAGAGCCCCAGGTCTGGCAATGATGCTTCAGGGGTCCCCTCCATTTTCCACAGCCACACAAAACTGCAGCTGGCAGGCAAGCAGACAAAACTCCAAACCCAACACAAAACGTGATCCTCTTCGAGGAAAATTTTACCTTCTCAGCCAAAAAAGAGCAAACTGTGTCCCAGAGTGCTTTGAATTTAATAAGGCATGTTATTTTTAGGTTTTATAGATGAAAATGTCATTAAAAGCAAACATATTTCTGGAGGTGGAGGGGGGGTGGAAATCTAAATTATTTGCAGTTTGGAGTCTTTTGAAGGCCACATCTACTTTCAAGAGAAGATGTTGGGTTATAACAATAATAATAATAATAATAATAATAATAATAATAAAGCCAAACACATCAAGCACATTTTTCCTTTCCACACTGAGTGCTGCAACATTGCTTCCAAACAGATAACAATATCATTTCCTCCCATTTAAAAATCCATTTATTGCCAGCATGTGAGTGAGAGCCTGGCCTTGTCCTGCCAGAAGGACCACCTGAGGTCAGGCAGCACGTGGAATCCCAGCACCAGGCAGATGGCTCTGAACCCACCCAGGCACAGCAATGACCAGCCCAAACCCACACTCAGAAATTGAGATAAAGAGAAAACTCTCTATCAGCAAGGAGGTCAGTTCATTTTGGGGTCATTTATTTGTCCTAAGGGCTGCAGGCACAGAGGGTGAGTAGGAAACTTGAACTCAATCTTCATGGAAAGCTTTCACACCTCTTGAAAACATCTATGAGCAAAAAAAGTCATCTGGTGCCTGGGTTTCAGTTATAGGAGCACAAAGCTGGGCTCTGACTCCATCTCTGGGCACTCAGGCTCTCAGCAGCACTCACAATTCAGAGATGCAGCTCTTCTGTGCCAGTAGAAATCACTTTTCTCTCATGACAGGACCTAAAGCTGGATTTAGGAACCATTCTGGGAGCCACATGGTGAAGGTTTTTGCTCAAATCTCTGTCGATCTGAAAATCTTCCAACAGTCCTCAAGAAATATCTGTCAAAGCAGTGGGCCTTGCCACCTCCTTGGTCTGGTAAATTTGGGTTCTCAGGAGTCACAAGGTGAGGAATGTGGAATTTTCTCCAGGATAAACACACCCACCCAGCAGCTCAGGGGAATGTGACTCAGCTGTGACATTAACAAAGCCCCTCTTGGACAGGTGTGAAGGTGGATAATCAATGTTCTTCCCTGGGTCTAATCTGCTGCTGCTGGTCCAGAATCCATCCCAGCAAGGTCATTGCATGAGGTGTAGCTGGAGGAGGGTGAGAGGCTCCAGCTCTGCCTGGCAAACCTCTCACTACGGGAGCTGAAACCCCTCACAACCAAAAACCTCCAGATTCTGCTGTCCCTCAGCCCCCCATATCCCTGGAGGATACAATTCAGAGTTTACTTTACTGCAAAATTAAAAATATCACTGGGAAACCTTTAAACCAAGCCCACATTGCATTCTCAGGTGTTTACAGTGAGGGCTCCATGTTCTGTTTGCTCTTTGCAACCAAACTTTCCAGGATCTAAATATTTATCCAGGGTAAAGCAAATGTGAGGGCTGGAAAGAGCAGCAACTCAAAAACTCACAGAACCTGTACATCTGTGTGCCCAGGGAGCCTCAAAATGTTTATGGCTTTCTCCTGAAACAGCCATGCAATGCAGCCTGCTCAATATGAGCTCAGGAAAATAACATTCTGACAAGGGTGGGCTCTAAACCAGAGCTCTAATACTATTCATTTTAATCTCTGCCTCTCTGGACTGTCTTGATGAATTTATTCTAAACACCAGCATAGATTCCCAAATGGTGCCAACCAGATTTTCTTGGAGGCCAGTGGACCTCTGCCAACCTATGCTGACTCCATATTTACAAGGTTCTTTAATAGATAGAATTCAGATTTTTTTGAGAGGTCCAAATAACAGAAAATAGCACTAAACTAGGGGACTGAAAAGGAGGACAATGGGCTGAGAGATTTCAGAAGGCCATTCATGAGCCTTTGCTTTGGAAAAACGTGGGCCAGAGTCAGAACAAAACCCTCATGTCCCCACAGCCTAATTCAGAGAAACCACAGTGAGGTGACAGACCTGATTTATCAGTGTCACAAGCAGATGAAGATCCAGAGGATGCTTCAAGAGACAAAACCCTTTGATGTTAAAAGAGAAACTGCCCTCAACTTCCACCTGTAGCATTCACATTCTCTGAAAAATCCCTTCACCCAGGATTTTTCTCCTGGGAAGCTGAGAAGCCTCAGAGAAAAGGAAACCAATTCTTACCTGATTTGCTTCTCCTGTGTTGTGCTCATGTGGAATGTGTTTGGAGATTGTTTACCCACAGGTGATTGTTCCATTGAATTCTGCTGTGAGTTGTTATCACTCTTTGGTCAATCAGGGCCAAGCTGTGTCAGGGGTCTGGAAAGGGTCACAAGTTTTCATTATTATCTTTTTAGCATTCTGTAAATATCCTTTCTGCATTCTTTAGAATAGTTTAGTATAGTATTCTTTAAAATATAATAATGTATTGTAATGTAATGTAATGTAATATAATAAATATAATATCATATCATATCATATCATATCATTAATATAATATAATATAATATAATATAATATAATATAATATAATATAATATAATATAATATAATATTATGATATAATATAATATTATGATATAATATAGTCATAAAATAATAAATTAGCCTCTGAGAACATGGAGTCAGATTCATCATCCCTCCCTGCCACGGGGGCCCCTGCAAATACAATATTCTACCCTCTGTGGATCAGAGGAATCATTTTTTTAGGAGTTCTGGGGTAAGGAGCAGGCAGGTTGTCAGATCAAGCAGCTCCATGTCTGCAGGATTGATGGGCAGTTGTGGAAAACCTTTCCCTCCCCAGAGTGGTACCAGGCAAGAAATGGCTGAGGAGAGATCCCAGAGCTCCCAGTTTGCTTCTGCTGCCACTCAGCTCCCTCTCAATCCCTGACCTCCACCACAGCCCAGGGAGAGGCAGCTCTGCCCCTGCTCAGCCTTTTTTGGCCACACAAATAGGACAGGAGAATTTTCAGGCCCTAAGTACCTTGCTAAATAGCCTGTAATGGGTAGAAACAGCTCAACTCACTTTTCAGTCTGCTTTCAGTGCAGATTAACTCACAAATTCTCTCTCTGAGCATCCCAGCATGTCCCAAGCTTTACTGCAGGCAGAGGGAGTTCAGCATTTGCTTGATGTGGTTTTCCAGAAGGGAGGAAAAAATTACATTTAAGGATTCTATTCAAAAAGGGGTCAACAACACAACAAAACAGGTCATGTCATCTTAATTGGGAAATCATAAATTTGGGGCTCTCCCCCTCCTGGTAACACAGCAAGGATCTTTGTTCCAAGCATTAGGCAAAAGCCAGCACCCTTAGCCAAAATAACTTTTCAAGCAAACTCTCATTGAATAAATCTTTCACACCAAGGGGAACATTTTTCAGTACTCTGTTTTTTAACACCATTAACTTTAACTGTCAAGCCTGACAAGTATGGAAAACTGTTTTCTTACAAAAGTTAACACAAAAAACATTTTCCACTAAAAGGAGTTTTATACACTACACATTAATTCTCCATTTTACCATTAAACTCTAATTGCTATTTTTCTCCATTCCAAATTTATTTTCCTCTCCAAGATCTGGACTTTAAAGAGTCCAAGAAGCCAGACATCAGCACTTGTTTATAGAAGTTCTGTGACATGGCTGTGCTGTAATGAAGTAATTATATTAAAAAGAAAGATCTGGGAATAACCATGACCCGTTAATCACATTCATTCACATGCTGCTATTCTTTTTTTCCCTACTGTTTCCAAGTGTCTAGGTGAGTTCTTGAAAATATTTAGGAGATTAAAAACATTTGGTCACTTTCAGAGCTGAATCAGAACGTGGATTAGCAGCCACATGGGTTGTAAATTCCATTAGAGGAGCAGTGGGGTGTGCACACAAGTCTTCTTCACTTCTGAACATTGCATTTAGTCTTGGGCATCTCCTCACTCAGTGCAAAGCATCAGCACCTCCTGGGGAGGGAGTGGAGCTCTCTTCTGTGTGGATCCAAAGAAGGGGAAGGAATCAATAAACTGAGTGAATTAATCTGTGTCCACAATGCTTTAGTAAGTAACAAGGCTTTCAGAAAACTCCATCAGGTTCATTGCTTATTTTCTTAAAATCCTCATCTAAGCTGGTAAGGAACAAATAAAACTCCTTAATTTCTTCCAGATCAGCCTGGTTTTGTGAGCCCTCCCTTGTGCTGGACACAGCTGAGCTGGAGCACACATCGTGTCAGAGGGCCTTGGAGAAATCAATGACAAAACCACTGGATTTTGACTTCTGACCCCTTGGATAACACAGGTCACAAGATTTCCCAGAACTGAGTCCTTCTAAAACCAGAGCAGAAATACCAGGACAAGAAAAACCATGTAAAACCTTCCAATGAAGCAGAGATCTCCATATTTCTCAGTGTGCTGTTGTGAGTGGTTAACTGCCCTCACTGCTGACTGTGGTTTATGTCCAGTCTGAGTTCCTCCACCTTTGCTTTCTCTCCATTGGGGTTTGTTGCCTTTATTTGCTGGACTGAACTCAGCTTTTTCACTGTATTTATGTTTCTGTCCATCAGAGTGCTCAAAACTCTCTGTTGGATGATGCAAAGTGTCTCCTCTGGTCTCCAATCATTTAACAAATCCTTGTTCTCCATCCTCTCAAACTGCTGATGACATTTTCCTTGAGCTGCCGAAGTCACAACTGGAAACTTGAGGAGGAGTCCCTTCCTCCTTATCTCAAATATTCCTGGGTTTATACCCCCAAAAATGACATTTTTCTTCTCTGTCACACTCTCACACAGGGGTCTGTGCTTGCTGATGGTCCCACACCTCCACATGTTTTTTTAATGTCAACAGCTCCCTGGACATGGCTCAGCTCTACCTGGGTCCTACTATAACATGTTCCTTGTTTTAATTAAGGTTCTCATGGGACCCAAATCATTCTGCACTGGTGATCTGCCTTTCATTTCAGTGATCTTCAGATTTTGAAGAGGTAGATCTGTGATAACCCCCAGGACTCCATTAGAAGCATGTCCATTCACTGATGAGTTCCATTTAAAACTGGAGAGTGCAGCAGTTTCTTATCTATTCCAGTGGTGCCTAATTGGTTTTCTATCATCCCAGACTTGTGTAAGAAGTTGTTTGTAGCCAAAGGCAATTCTTGCAAGGGACCATTGGGTGTTCCAGGAGGTCACCCAGCCAACCTTCAGGGTCAGCCTGAGATCACATCAGGATCCTCAGGCCTTCCCACAAATTTATCATATCAATACTATTACATTTATCAACACAATTTGTAATCTTCCCTGAAAAAAAAGAGAAAAACTAATTAGACAAGGACTATATTCTATAAGCCCATGCTGATTGACACTACTTGCATTAATCCCTTTAATTCTTTACTAATTACATGCCCTATCAGCAATTCCATTATTTTGTCTAGGATTAATGTCAGGCAGAAAAATCTGTAGTTCTGTGAGCCATCTTGTTTATCCCTTAAAAAATAATGGCACACAGCTAAAATTTTTGCACAGAGATGTAACTTGCTGGTATTTATTATCTCTAATTAAGAGCTGCTATGCAATTCTCATTCAGTATAAAAGGTGTTTTATTGTTAAAGGACATGATCACACAGTCTCTCTTTTTCCCTTGTAAGGTCAGAAATATTTATTGAACTCTTCAAAATTCTGTTCAAGCTCACTAACAACACTATCATTTTCATGTAGCACTGAGCTGTTGTAAACACAGTTATTCCACTCAAGAAAGAGAGCTGCATTTCTATGGGGATTTCATTTTGAAAGCCATATGTTGGAGCCTTGTGCTGCAAATACTAAAAATGTGCTCGGAATTCCTAAAATTATACTTGAAAATATCCAGACACAAAAACAATTGCATCTAACATAGAAGAAATTCTATATTAGACCTCATTTTTGCAGATCAAGGGGAACTGATGACAGAATGTAAAAATATAGCAGCAGCTTAGGTACAAGAGACTGATTTGATTACATTTGTTATGTGCAAATAGAATAAAGTCCAAATGAGTAATGTATCTACTTGATGATTTCCAATGCCAGCTTAACAAAGCTGAAAATAATTACAAAGCAAAACAATTGAAAGAAAGAATTTGAGCAGGAATATGTGACTGATAATTGGGAACTGTTCAAGATCATTTTCCTCTCTTCACAGAGGAACCACAATCTCATGGAAAAGAAAGAAGGCTGAGCTGGAAAAAAAGCTGCTCTGGCTTGGAGGACAAGCAAAAGCCAAATCATGGAGTACAAAATAAATGGGAAATTCTTCTCCACAGAAAACAAGAAATGGTAATGGCAATGAATAGAAGTCAGCAGTAAGAAATTTCACAAAATATATGAGGGTGCATGGGTGTGACAGGGTTCACAGGGGTCTTGAGGGAAGAGACAAGGATTTGACTCCATGTTTCAGAAGGCTGATTTATTATTTTATGATATATATTACATTAAAACTATACTAAAAGAATAGAAGAAAAGGTTTCATCTCAGAAGGCTGGCTAAGCTAAGAATAGAAAATTAAAGAATGATAAAAAGGCAGCTGTCTCAGACTCTCTCCCAAGCCAGGTGGACTGTGATTGGCCATTAATTAGAAACAACCACATGAGACCAATCCCAGATGCACCTGTTGCATTCCACAGCAGCAGATAATCAATGTTTACATTTTGTTCCTGAGGCCTCTCAGCTTCTCAGGAGGAAAAAATCCTAATGAAAGGATTTTCCATAAAAGATGTCTGCGACACATGGGTTGAAGGAAAATAAAAATAGGGAGGACAAAAGAGGGAATGAAAGGTTTCTCTTCTGTGTGCAGGTCACAGGTTCAGATCAATAGAAGCATTCTCCATGAATGAGGGTCCAAGTCAGTGCTCCCATGGGGGACAGGACACCCCAGAGCAGACAGAGAAATATTCCTGATGTGTCCTGGGTTTCTACAGAGCCTGAGGGAAAAGGAGGTGCCTGGAGCACTGCTGGCCTGGCTTTTTCCTAAGTTGTGTGCCATTATTAATGATGCACATCATGATTCAGCTTTCACAGCACCCATAATTAACTCTGGAGAAGGGAAGGGCTGTGTGGCACTGAGGTAAATTTAACCCTGGAGGTGAGCAGAATCCCCAAAACAACAAGCAGAGCAGAGGGCTGCTCCTGGAGCCAGGGGGAAGGGTGTGATGGTGCTCACAGGGGTTCTTGGATGAGGGAGAGATGAGGATCTGACTCCATGTTTCTGAAGGCTGATTTATTATTTTATTATATATATTATATTAAAAATATACTAAAAGAATAGAAGAAAAGATTTCCTCAGAAGGCTGGCTAAGAATAGAAAAAGAAAGAATGATAACAAAGGTTTGTGGCTCAGCTCTCTGTCCGAGACAGCTGACTGTGATTGGCCATTAATTAGAAACAACCAACATGGGCCAATCCCAGACCCACCTGTTGCATTCCACAGCAGCAGATAATCAATGTTTACATTTTGTTCCTGAGGCCCCTCAGCTTCTCAGGAGGAAAAATCCTAAGGAAAGGATTTTCCATAAAAGATGCCTGTGACAGAAGGGGGGGTGGATGGGTGCCTCCCCAAGATGCCCCTGCTCAGCAGCATTTCTGACCTCAGGGCAGCTCCAGTTACCACAGAGAAACACCTGGGATGGGACAGAGCCATTCTGGAGAGCCCAAAGGGAAGGTGCAAGCTCTTCAGCATCTCAGCCAAAATCCTTATAAATGAAAAGACTGCATTAAACTCATCAAATTACTGCCTAGAACGTCCTTCTTGCCTTTTCCAAGAAGCAGGGAAGGAATTTAGGGCCACGTGTTGCTATCAGACACGAAGGAACACAAGCACACCTGCTCTCAAGGTGAAGGAAAAAAGGGATTTTTATTTTTCTGACTCCCATATTTATAGTTTTACAAAGGTGACAGCAGATTGGAGGGTGACAGTGCCACCTCTCCAATGACACTGGTTACACCAACAGTCCATCAACTCTCTCCTCCTCCATCGAAGGAATGCAAACAATAAGTTATTTACAGGAAAGTGCATGATAAAGTTCCTTCCAAGAATGTCAACATCAGAAGGCTTAGAAAATCTTAAAAAACCAGGGTGACACACATGAAGTTTAAATGCAGGGCTTGGAATCAAGAGACTTGTTTGGGTTTAGATTCACAGATTCTTATCTCTCCAGTTGTGGTAGCCTGAGCTCCTGCATCATCCAGGTCATGGCAATTACATTTTTAAAAATCTGCACTGAGCCCCTTAACTTCTGTTTGAGCTATGGAGTATTTGAAGAAATACTCCATACTGCATTCTTGATTTGAAGAGATCAAACCATGGAGAATCCATCACATAATAAATCCTGATAAAATGTTCCAGAGTTTAATTACTCTCACTGTTAAAAATTTGTACCTTATTTCCAATTTGGATTTTTCTGGCTTCAGTTTGCAGCCATTGGGCCTTGTCATGCCTTTGAGAGCTCAATTAAACAATGCTAAAGCATCAGATACCATTTCCATCTGTCAGTGCTTAAACACAGAAACCTCAGTAGCTAATTCTCACAACGTTTTTGGCAGGATCTGAGCTACCAGCAGTAACTTATCTGCCTGTCTTCAGGACTGACTTGGAAGCCAAGTAAAAATGGTGAATGAAATTGGTTTTTCATAATTAGCGATTCTTGAGAAAGCTGGGAAATGCATAGATCTGATTAGAACATCTTGAATGAATCTTGATTTTTTCAGAATTCATTCTTTTCTTTGCTGAAATGTTTCACTGGAAGAGCTCAGCTCCAAAGGAGGGCATTGAAGGGTTCATTGCACCCTGGGAGCTGAGTGTGCCATGGAGCCCAGACCTCTGTGGCACTGGGAATGAGAGAGAGCCAGACGTGTGGTGTGGCTGAAAAGCTGGAATTGGACAATTAGCTCCAATATGCAAATGGAGCAGAACTGATCAAAGGGAGAAACCTTGTGTCCATTTTGGGACCATTTTGGTTCATCTTGGGTGCAGCCCTGGCTGGGCTCTTGTGCTGCCCCAGCTGGATCCATGGAGGAGATCCTTTAATAAATCCCTGCTTTATTCTTTAACCGTTCTAGGTCAGCCTAGGCATCACCACCACAGCTCCTGCAAGTGAGATGTTTGTTTTTTGCTCCTCCAAAACGCTGCTCAGAGGCAGCTCTTGGGTTGAACTTCCTGCTGAATGGAACTTCCCTGCTTGAGGAAAAGGTACCAATCTCTGCCACTGAATTAATCTGCCACCTGATCTCGGGATTTCTGCTGCTCACAGTGACCCCAAGATGTGTAACAAAGTCTCTTTTCCCAGCCTGGCAGTCGAAGAAGGAGTCAGGGCTCTTCAGTTCTCGTTCTCAAGGTTGTTTATTGTTTCTTATCTACAAAATTCTTTCTCTGGCCTGCCAAGGTCCATTGAGCAGGTCAGACAGAGGCACTGTGCCTGCCTCAGAGGCAATGTTATCTTTTTATATTAAAAACTATGTGTGCATTATTTAAAATGATTTCCCAATACCCATCACCTATGTTAGACAGTGAGCTTCTACCTTAAACCAATCTGTAAGTTCCACCATCACAGCAGAAGATGGAGGCCAAGAAGAAGAAGGAAAGCTGGACATGCCCAGATTCCTCCACCTTGGCTCCTGAACTCCCATTCTACAAACCCCAAAAATCCATTTTTCAACCCATGACAAACTAATTATTATTCTCCTTAGACTTTCGTGGCTTGTAGAACCTCATATAAGGTTGGTAATTTTTTCCATGGGTCATAATCAAAGGCACAGGGGTCTTGGGCTCTGTGCCAGGGTCTCTGAGCCCCTGGCAGGGTCTGGGCAATCCAGAGCAGCAGAGGGATGTCCTGAACTCTGACAATATGACAGCAGACAGAGCACAGAATACACCCAGAGCCCAGGGAATTTGGCTCTCTGTCACCAGGGGAGTTTCCTCTATGCAAGCAGCCTCCAGCATGATCAGGGAAAAAAGGAACCAAGTTTATGTGCTGGACAAATACATATTTGCAGCCTGCCAGCAAATTATTACTTCAACCTGAGCTATTACCTTCCCCACTGCTTTTCTTATTGAGCCTGAAAGCAGAAGGCACAATCACAAAGAATTCTGAGGTGAAACTATGTATGAGCTTGGATAAATACTGCAGCAAATACTCCAGGTGTGTTCAATTCAGCTACAGACACTGTTTGTCATGGTAAGTGTTCAGGAAATGAAAACAGGTTACAAAGGTCTATTCCCTGCTACAGAACACTAAATGCTCACCTGAGGGAAACAGATTCCAGCACCTGACATTTCCTTCTATAGGGCCAGATTCAAAATGCTGCAGGGAAGAGGCTCAGGCAGGAGCTCAGAGGCATTTTTGGAGGATGATAACTCATTAAAAATCCACTGCAAAACCAGAGACACATCTAGAAATGGGGAAAGACCTCACAAGTTCCCTCAGCTTTCCTCTGGCCAGCACAGGGCTGATCCCAAACCTTTATCTGTCCACAGAAGGGAACCCCACAAAAGGCACTTTTGTGACCCAAACTGGGTCCAGCCCACCTTTGCCTGCTGCAAGCTGGGACCTCTCTCAGAGTGAGATTTTCCAAAGAAAAGAAAAATCAGACAGAAAATCAGACAGCAGGAGGTCAGGCTCTCCTCCCACATTCCTCAGGTCATCTGTCCCACAGATTCCTGTTACTATTTCTGACCCTGTAACTTTGGCCAACTTAAACTTTCTATTATCAGGAGGAAATAGTGATAGTTTTTATTACATCTACCTGTCTTAGATTTATTGTACCCAGAAGGATGACTGTGTTTTCTATTAAGAAGTATCTTTATTTTACCATATCACTAAAAGAGAGAAGTATGCAGGTCATGAAACCTGTTCAGCCCAACCATCTGACACTTAATATTTTTCTTTGCTGAAAAAAAAAAATGGCAGGAGTTACTAAGGCCCTAAATTAGCAAAACTCCTAAGTATAAATGTAGCTTAAAAATACATGCTTAATTTCCATTTAGATCATGGGAAATTACAGCCCAATCTCAGCAGGCACCTCCAGTTTTTTATATGTACATTTATAGATCTATAATTACAGGTTAGTGGGATAAGCACACCTCAAAGCACGTGCCTGAATATGTTGCTGAATCAAATCTCCAACACCTTCCACACCAACCCTGCAGCAAAACATTATTGGAAACACCATTAGCAGCAAGCACGTTGCAATAAAATGCAATTTTAATGCCAGGAAACATCCTGTATTATCAATAAAATGCAATTTTAAGGCTAGGAAGCATCCTGTGTTATCCAACCCAACCGAAGCACCGGTGGCTGCTGCATGACAAGACCTGCATTTGATCTTGCCTTTACACAGACAGCAGCAACACCAGCTCATAAACAGGTTAGGAAACACATTTAACCAACAACCCACAACTTACTTGCAACGAGCTTACCGATGTCAGCACACAGGATAAAATTAGCCCGTTGGAGTCTGTGATTTTGGCATGATTAGCTGCTAATTACCCTCTGCAAGCTGAGAGGGGTGGGCTGAGCAGCTCGCCGGGGGCTGCTGGCTGCCTGTCTTCCCACAAAATTTGCTCACAAGGCATCTAAAAATAACTTTATAGACAAATCTTGCTCTGGAGGGAGAGGCAGGGCAAAACAAAAGAGTGTAGACAGCTTAACCTCTTCATGCCTGTGAAAAATGCGTGTATTTTGTGATTGGCTTTTTGCAAATATTAAAATGAATATTGTATGTGTTGTGTAAGAAAGTGATGCTGTATTAATTTTCTTAAGTACTGTGTTAAATATGGTTTTAGGTTATAAAAATTGTTAAAATAGAAACGATGCTATGTAAGATACTTTTTTTAAAGAAAGGACTCACAGAGAGATAGCAGCCACAGGACACCTGAATCTTTCAGAGAAAAAGAATTTATTGCCCCATTATCAGAAGAAACGAACTTCTTCCTGCCTCAAAGGCACTGTCAGGATTCAGAGGAAGAAGTTGACAATGACCAGACAGAATCCTGTGTTTGAATGGAATTTATGCTTCATGGATGAGGTGTATAAATATGCAACAGGTTGTTGGTTTTAATGGTTAATCCTCTGTTAATGTGGGTCCTTTTTCGGGCTCCTGCTGCCCAGAAAAGGTACCCGGACGTCTGTAACTCTTTGTATTTGTTGTCTCATATTGTCCTAATTCAAAATATCCAAATTATTATTACTCTAATTGCATTACTATTTTTATAACCATTTTATTACTATTAAGCTTTTAAAATTTTAAAAACAAGTGATTGCCGTTTTTCACAATGCCCAAATATCCAACACGTGTAAGCAACACCCACCTTAGAACAGAATCCTTTGGCAGCTTCACATCAAGGACCCAAGGTGCAAACCCTGCTGGGGTTTTCCTCATTTCCTCCAAATTCAGTTTCCAATATCCTCACATCTGTCCCTACAGTACCTCACACTGCTCATTGCCTCTGTCCCACCAGCTGGATGCTCTCAACCCCACGTGGAGCTTCAGGGCTCTGCTACAACATACCTGTGAGCTGAGGATGGCCAGAGGTGACAGGGTGAGGTGGCAGAGGTGACAGGGTGAGGTGGCAGAGGTGACAGGTGTCCTGTGCTGGTGGCAGCCCTCAGAAAACACCAGCAGAGCTTTCTTTCCCCTTTCCAGCCTTCCCTGCTTCTACTCCCCCAGCATCAGCTGCTGATTTCCACCCAACTCTTATTTTATGCACATCCATTCCAATTCTTTTCAAAGGCTGGGAGTTATCTCCATGCTGGAGTACAGGGGGGAAAATATGATGATGTTTATTGTCACGGGCATATGACAAGCATGTGATCATTTTCACTGGCTCTCCTGATGAAGCAAATCTATCAGAAGGCTGAAATAAGCTAAGTGGATGAAACACAAGCAGAATTTTATCCACTAAGCAATTCTATTAGGTTACAGACCAAAGGAGGTTATTGATTCAAAGAGCACAGCGTGAGGGACTAAATACTTATGAGCATCAAAGCCCCACTGCAGTCAATTACTGCTCACAGCCAGTGCCTGGAGCTCCACATTAGAAAAGGATGTGTTGTTCCAACAGCAGTGATTTGGTGGAAAATGTGCTGTTAAGGCTAAATATGATAGAGCAAATATAAGGACTACAGACAAAAGATTATGCAGGGGATGTTTAAGCTGCTCGACAAACTAATTGTGCTGCTGGTGAAAAGCAAGGCAGGAAAAAGCACAGAAACTCAAATACAGGCTGCACACAGCACTGGCCTTTATATAAAGGTCAAATTCCCACTTTTTAACACAAAATTCATGAGAGGCCAAGCTTAAATTGGTTTAGAGTAGAGACAGACTGTCCAACATGACCACATCTTGGTCATGTTTTCCATTGCAAGTTCATCCTCACATTCAGTCTGATGAATTTTTCTGTTAGTCCAACAGCTGTTAGGGTTGGAGTCTCCCTGACACAGCAGGTGGGTGACATCCACAAACAATGCACAGGTAAAAGCAGAATTACAAGGAGCAAAAATACTGTCAGCTTCCCAAAAATAAGAGCAACCCCAAAGAAGCAGTTAGAGGCCAAAGCTGGAGCTAAACTGTCGCAGACATCTTTCATGAAAAATCCTTTCATTAGGATTTTTCCTCCTGAGAAGCTGAGAAGCCTCAGGAACAAAATGTAAACAATGATTATCTGCTGCTGTGGAATGCAACAGGTGCATCTGGGATTGGTCTCATGTGGTTGTTTCTAATTAATGGCCAATCACAGTCAGCTGGCTTGGACAGAGAGCCGAGCCACAAACCTTTGTTATCATTCTTTCTTTTTCTATTCCTACCTAGCCTTCTGATGAAACCTTTTCTTCTATTCTTTTAGTATAGTTTTAATGTAATATACATCATAAAATAATAAATCAGCCTTCTGAAACATGGAGTCAGATCCTCATCTCTTCCCTCATCCAAGAACCCCTGTGAACACTGCCACACTAAACCTCAACAAGGATCCTAAACTTTAAAAATTCCTTCCTACTGCCATGCAGACAAGATGTATTTCTTTAAAGGCTTAAATTTTTTGGAGATTGTTGAAAAACAAATTAAGAATTTGTACATCTTGTTCCCTTCTTCTGCCTTTTGAGCCAGAATGAAGACATGAGTCAGGCCCATTATGCATTAAACCAGAAAAACACACTTGCAAGTCTCCTGATGTTTGCCCATCATTATGTTTCCACTCCTAAGGCTAAGCTCCAGAAGAACCTCAGCTCTGCTGAGGGAAATGCACAATATTGCTGGCAGAATTGAAGTACCACTTCTCTTATTCCTCAATAATCCCCCCTTCTGTGTATAGCTCCTCTGTGGATAGATTAAATTATTTTTTAAAGCTAGTTTTTCTTCCAATAGTGTCACCACTGCTTTCCACTGGAAACAAACGCACATCAATAGGAATTCCATGAGTCCAAGCTGATTTAACAAATCCCCCTGCTCTCCAGCCCCATTATTGCTCAGCCAGGCTGGCTAACATCAGCTTCCAGCAGCCACAAGGAGCTGCCCCCTCCCCACAGCGTGGGACCCACCAGGAGCTTTGTTTGCAAAGTGTGTGGTTTGTATTCCTCTTTAATCCTCAAACGCTAAAAATGAGTTGAGGAGCTAGGACAGGGGCTGCAGGCTGTGGTGAGGTGGTAATTTGGAAGGGTTTATGAAGCCAGGCACCCTGCCTCCTACAGAAAACATTGTGTTCCACAGAGACATTTTAAAATAATAGGCTAGGAGAGGATGCAGCTCTAATATTTTCTCATGTAAATTGCTTTCCTTCACCCTTTTTTTATCCTGTTGGCTGATGCCAAGGATTGAAAGTGTCAGCATGGGGAAATCATGCAGACAAACCCTCAATAAACCATTTTCACCCAACCTGCAGATCCTCAGGCCTCAGTCTGTGAGCTGAGAGACAGAAACCAGTGGGTGCTCTGTCACCTGAGCTGTTTGCAACACAAAATGCCACAAAAATAACAGCCAGCTTCTATGATTGATATGGGATTGATATTGGGATTATTGGCATCCAGTTCTTTCCCAGGCAGCTGGTTTGGAGCAGGGGTGAGGCTGCTGTGTGTGAGCACTCAGAGCCACACAAAGCCAGGCTGTGTCCTCCTGGACCTTGTCCTGCCCAGTTCCAGGCTGTGGGAATGCATTTCCACCTCCAGAGAGGTGGGCAGGGACAAAATTCATGCTGTCACATCTTGTCTGGCTGGACATGACACAAATCTGCCCCAGGAGCCTGATCAGGAGTCACTGGGAAAGGAAAACCCCTGGTGCACACAGTGGAGCTGCACTTCCACCTCCAGCTCCCCCAGCCCTGCAGAGCTCCCTCCTTCCACCCTGCTGCCCAGCAGAATTCCAAATTCCATCTCTGTGCCATGGCCAAGAGGAGGAGAGGACAAGAGGGCAATAATTCTGCCCAGCAGAATTCCATTCTGAATTCCATTTTGAATTTCATTCTGAATTCCATTCTGAAGTCCCAGCAGAAACCATCTCTGTGTCGTGGCCAAGAGGAAGAGAGAACAAGGCACCATCACCTCACTGCTCTCTTGCTTGCAGGTTTTGCAGTGGACCTACCAGTTCTCTTAAAAAAGAAAGACAAAACAATGTTAAAAGGTTGTAAAGGTTGTAGCTTTGTGGGGTACAAAACCCATCAGGTCACGAGTTTTTTGAAAACATCATTTTCTCCCCAGTGGAGGGGTGTGGGTGATGAACCACAGGCACAGCAAATTAGAAAAACATCACATTTTGTTAAGAGCAAAATGTTTAATTGGAATGCTTGATCAGAACCAGATAAGCCAGGTTTAACTGAAGCATTGCCATGATCTAGGCAGGATTCCCTTCAAGAAGTTCTAGATTTAGAGCAAAGCTATCCTGCATGGGTTGGATGCTTTTACCACCCACAATATAAAATATCCTGAGATCTGAGACCCACCAAGGACTTGCTGAAGCCCAGGGCACCACAGCCAGGCCTGAGGCTGCCCATGAAGCCCATGCCCACAGCTGGGGCAAAATTCAATTTGTTGTTATCAGGAAGGTCACTCTCCCCAAGAACCTCCTAGATTCCAGATTAATTTTGCATCATAAATACTTTGTTCAGAACAGATCAAATTAAAGAGCAACTGAATATTTAAGGAACTCAATAAAAATTCTTCCCATGGGAGAGGGGGAGGTCAGGATAAAGGAGACAACTTGTACAGCTCTTCATTAACCCCTGAGGTGGTTCTGGGTCCCAGCTGGTTTGATATCACCCCTTTCCACATGTTTCCTGCCACAGCCTGACTGAGCACAATGTGCATGACACATCCAAAGCATTCCTCACCCACGTGGCATTTCAGGAGTCTGCAGAGTCCCCAGCCAGTTGTCCTCCTGCTGGCAATTTCACAGTGTCTAGACTTCATTTTCTCCACTATTTCACTCACTCATCAATGCCCAAAGTCCTTCTTCCCTCAAAACAAGTGTTTCATTTTATTTAAAAAGACAAAATCAGCCTGCTGATGGTTTGGTACCAATTCCACAGAACGATCCACTACATATATAAATTTATATTTCCATTAATCAATACTTACTCATAGATGAAATGAAGGAGCAGCTGTCTGGGCACATATGTTTAGCATCAGTTCATGAATATAAGCTAAATATACCTCCCATGGCTCCCAAAACCTCAAACAAAGAGCTGCTGTTCTCTTGAGATGCACAGCCAGGGTCAGGTAAAGGTTATGAGTTATCCCTATCTCAAGGTTACTTACACAGAACATAAACTCCAGGATCAAGTTGCAGAGTCAGCAGCAATTGCTCACTCAAAGTCAATCACCTTCAGCAGAGGCCAAGCAAAAGCAGAGGCCTTTGGGTCTGCCCAGCTTCCAGCAGTGAACTTGGCTGTTATCAGCTCTCCTCCTCCAGGGAGCCTCCGTGGATGTCAGGGCTCCTGCTGCAGCACACGCCAAACAGCATCACTGATAACATTTCCTGGCATATTTTGGGGTGGGCTCAAGTTCAGCAGGGCAGGAGAAGAGAGGTGAGGTGGGGATGGGAGGTGTCAGAGGGTTCTGGGAGGGTCTGACTGACCAGACAGGGTACAAGACATTATTTCAGCCCACTGCCCAAGGGAGATGTAGGGCACAAGGAGCACAGTCCCCACATTCCACTCTCAATTAAAAACCAGCATGCCACAAGGTGTGCTCAGCTCATCTGTTGCACCAAGATAGAAAAATTATAAAGAAAGGCTTTATAAAATCAGGCCTGCTCTGTTAAAATCAGTGGTTGGCCCTCTGCAAGTTCCAAGTGAAAGCAGTCCTGGTGTGAGCAGTTCATTAACATAACAATCTATTCCTGGGTGAAAATAGCTTAAACCTGTATAAACTGTTTTTACACCATTAGAAAAATGGAAACTATCTCTCACAAACTTCTCCTGCACGTACACACCAAGAGTTTGAGTGAGCAATCAACACAGAATAACAACTTGGTACAGACCAATAAAGTGATTGGCAAGAGAGCTCCTGATCAATTGGAGTCCCACATGAGGTCTGTAAAACTGTATAAAAAGGAGTTATGTGACTAAAGAATGGGCTTTTTCCACCATGAAGAAAGTGGAGTCCTGTGTGATTTATTCCCTCATTCATCCTTCACCCAAAGGTTTGGTAATTTAGAACAATGTTGTCTTTCTGAAGGACAGCCAGGAAACCCAACAGACCAAAGTGCCCATGATTGTCACATGTATTTAAGAAAACACATAGCCTAATAATAAGATAAAAGAAAATAATAACCTAATGCTACAATAAAAGGATAAAAGACATGAACCACTGCTATGCCTTAAATCTGTGTACTCAGTGAGGCAAATACTGAGATTTCCACTTGCAAGTCCATTTTTCAAACACAGGGCCTTCCCCTTAGGAACATCCACCAAGACTTTCTTTGTTTTAAAGTCATTTGTTCTGAAGTGCAGGTTTGAATGCACTGCCCACATTCACAGTTTGAGAATCTGATGGGCTGCTCAGTATTTTGAAGATGATAACCCATCTTAAAACTGAAGAGCCAGACTGCTCACACCCTCAGAAGGGAGCAGAGCACACATTTGGGAGAAGCCCCATTCTCTCCCAGCAGCAGAAGCCTTGGACTCCTGGCCTGGCTCACAGGACAATTCAAGGCTCAGGTCTGCATTATCTGCAAAGTGCTTGGAAACTCTTCTGTCACAGCTTTAAATAAATACCAAGGATTGTTGTATTACTGGCAGAGATCCTCCAGGTTGTGTGTCAGAACCCAGGACATTGCTCTGGCTGCCCTGGAGGACTCCAGACCCTGGCAGGGAGCTCAGAGACCTTGGAACAGAGTCAAAACCACCTGTGCCTTTGATTTTAGCCTATGGAAACAATTACCAACTTTGTGTGAAGAGTTACAAGCCACAAGGGTTTGAATAGAATGATAGTGAATTTATCATAGGGTGAAAATGTAGAATTTTGGGGATTTAGAATGGGGTTCAAGAGACAAGATGGAGGAATCTGGGCCTGTCCTGTCCTTCTTCTCCTTCTTAGCCTCCATCTTCTGCTGTGATGGTGGCACTTCTGGATTGGTTTAGAGCAGAGACAGACTGTCTAACATAGGTGATAGGTATTGGAAAATTATTGTAAATAAAGTACACGCAGTTCTTGGTATAAAAAGCCAACACCACCCCTAGGGCAGGGACTGTGCCACAACCCGACCTGCTGGACAGATCTCAGCAGGTCAGAGAGAGAATGGAACAGATAAGAGAAAATAAACAACCTTGAGAAAGAGAGCCAAGGAATTCTGTCTTCTTTTTGGTCTTGGGGCTGGGAAAAAGAAACTTTCTGACACCTCAGGGTCACCTCCACACCAGAGACCTCATCAGGTGTGGCTGTCCTGGATAAGACTCTGAGCCAGCTGAAGAGGTCCCTGCTCATTGCCAGGGAGCTGGAATGAGATGGCCTTTAAGGTCCCTTCCAACACAAACTCTTCTGTGATTCCATGGCACATTCCCTGTGCTTTCAGCCAGGCTGTGGGGCTCTCCACATCCCACATTTTCCATGTCAAAGGGAGAAACCTTTCCTCCCTTACCAGATTACTCTAATTTCTTCACTTAAATCAGCACTCATCAGCTTTGATGTGGTTGTAGGAGCTGCTCAATGACATCCCTGCTGATCCTGGCTCCCTCCCAGTGTCAGGAGCAGAGAAGGGGAGCTGTGACAGTGCCACAGGGGACTGAGGATGAGGGAAGAGATGAGGATCTGATTCCAGGTTTCAGAAGGCTGATTTATTATTTTATGATATATATTACATTAAAACTATACTAAAAGAATAGAAGAAAAGGTTTCATCAGAAGGCTAGGTAGGAATAGAAAAAGAAAGAATGAATAACAAAGGTTTGTGGCTCGGCTCTCTGTCCAAGCCAGCTGGGTTGTGATTGGCCATTAATTAGAAACAACCACATGAGACCAATCACAGATGCCCCTGTTGCATTCCACAGCAGCAGATAATCATTGTTTACATTTTGTTCCTGAGGCCTCTCAGCTTCTCAGGAGGAAAAATCCTACGGAAAGCATTTTCCATAAAAGATGTGTGCGACAGGGAGCAGCTCCTGCTGATGCAGAGCTCCATCCTGCATGGAAAACAAAATCTTGGAGCCCAAATCCTGCATCTACCAAGGGCTTTGTGCCCCTGGTCTGAGGAGCACAGCCCAGCACAGGGTGGAGGAGCTTCACCTGCCCCATGTATTGCACTTCCCTTTTATTCTGTTCCTCCCTTTTTTAACAGTGGTAGGTGGGAAAAACAGAAAAATAATCTCACATTGACATCAGAAGCCATCAGTCATCTGCTAAAAACAGATGAATAATAGAACAAAAAGGAGAAAGAGAGAGAGGAAAGGGTCAAGGCTGGTCCTTCAGTATGAAAATGCCTGTCCTGGTGAAATATACTGTAAATTAGTCTGAGGCAAGGGAATTTGGAGCCAGCAGGATCTCCAAAGCTCACTTAATATCAACTCCAGAAACATTACACTAATGGATTTTTAAATATGATTTACAGGATGCTCTATCTGGGAGCATGGAATGAATGGAGGAAAATGAAGAGCTGCCCTGGCATGAGTGATGTGCTCTGGGATGGGCTCCTCTGCTGAGGAGGAAAATTGGGTGGAAGGAAAGAGAAGCCTTTTGAGGGCAGCACAGCTTGCAGGTGTGTGGCCACCTTGGAAATGCCACTCCAAGTCCCCAGTCTGCAGATCAGAGCAGTGGGGATTTAGGCACACACTTCCCATCAGCAAACACAGTTTGAATATTTGGAAACCTGCACCCCATGGAGCTTTAATGACCTGAACACCACACACAGCCTAACTGCAAGGACAAAGTCCTAAAGTTCTTTTGGGGTGTGTGAGATTGAACCACAGGTACCTCTGTGCAGGGATGGAATTGTGCATGGGCTTCTGTGCTCCCTGAATAAAACTCCTAAAATAGATTAAACCCCCTAAATACATTAAACTAAACCCCCTAAATACATTAAACTAAACCCCCTAAATACATTAAACTAAACCCCCTAAATACATGACACATCTCTATCAGGATGAATCCCAAGTGGTTCAAAGGGAGAAGATGAAGAAGGCCTCTCCACAGGCTGAATGCCCTCAGAGGGATGGAGGAAAATCCCCTCCCAGCAGCACCAGGTGCTCCTTTACCAGCACTGGAAGGGAATTTTGGATGGAGAGCAAAGAAGCCAGCTAAGCTTCCCTTACACCTGGGAAGAAGAGGAGACTGGCAAGGGTTTGGAATTAAACACTGATGGACATGGCCAGGTTGCTGTCATTCCAGTAATGTTCATTTGCCCAGAATTCTTTTTTTTTTTTAACAGTTCATTTTTTAATTAAAATGTTCTTCTGGAGAGAAAATAAATACTTGTTCAGCTTCATGCTCTGTTTCTAATCTGGGTCAATTAAGAGGGTAAGCAAATAAAACAAACACAAATAACACCTCTGTAACAATCTCCTACAGCATCATCATGTGATTCTGACAATGTATTTCAAATTATTAACAACTCTTAGCAGCTCTATTCATCATCATCTTCGGTGTCAAGGTACTTCAAGAATCAAGTGAGCTTTTAATGAGCTCTCAGCCTGAAAGAGGAAAGGAAACATATATCCAGTGCATAGAGTTTAATGATCACCTAATTCCTTTTATTGTATCTCCTGTTATGATTTATGAATTAGGCAGAGAGAGCAGAGACGTTTGAAAAACATTTGTGTACACAACATCCAGAATAAGATAAATTTGCATTTATACAGCTTGACATGTATTATATGTATTTATATATATATATATATATATATTTCTATATGCATATATAATATAATATATAAAAGTAATATATGTTTTTATATATTATATTATATATGCATATAGAAATATATATAAAATAGAAAATATATATATTTTATATATTATATATGCATATATAAAATTATATGGTTTTATATATATTTCTATATGCATATATAATATATATTTTTATATATTATATTATATTATATTATATGTGCATATAGAAATATATAAAATATAAAATACATATATTTTTATGTATTATATATGCATGTATAAAAATATATGTTTTATATATATTTCTATATGCATATTTAATATAATATATATTTTTATATATTATATTATATTGTATTATATTGTATTATATTGTATTATATTGTATTATATTATATTATATTATATTATATTATATTATATTATATTATATTATATTATATTATATTATATTATATTATATTTGCATATAAAAATATATTCTTTATATACTATATTTATATGTATGAATATATAATATATTTTTTATAGAAAGATATATGTAAAATATATATATATTTAATATATATGTCTGGACTTTATATATAACACTGGCGATTCATGCTGACGTTTGTTTTCTCTCATAAGCCCAAGATGTTCTCAGTGCACAAGTGGCTGTGTAATTATGGATTTGTCATATTGATTTAAACTCCTCCAGCCTTTGTGTTTTACACCAGCACAAAGAAAACAGCCCAGAAAGGTGATTCTCTGGCTCTGGGGGTATTAATGAGCTGTTCCTCACGGGCTCTGCCTCTCTCCCTCGCTGACCCCAGCTCACACCCCCCGGTGAAATGATTTCCATCTGTTGGCAGCACGGGGGACAGGAGGCACTGGATGTTTCACAAATGCAGCTGACCCCTCTGACCCCCTCGGTGTAAGCACTTAAAACTTGCTCTCACTTTTTATTTCCCCCGCAGTCATAGCCCATGAATAAAGGGAACAATTTCCTCTCTGAGGCAATGGCATCACCCCGAGTTAGGTGGATATTCCCTGCAGATGCCTGTGGCAGGGTTTGAGGAGGGATTGGTGATTTCTCAGTGTCCTCCTGGAGACCCTGCAAAGAGCCTGGAGCTGCAGGGCAGCACCACACTGGGCTCTGTGTAACACCAGGGCTCAGGAATCCAGCACAGGGAATAAAACAAAGAGCCACAGCCTCAGATCAGCACACATCTGAAATAAAACCTTCCCTTTGTAGAGAATAACACAGACTGAGGCTTTGTGGAGTGCTGGGAAGCAGGGAACAGATGTGTGGTGTCACACCTTGCAGGGCAGGAGCTGGGTGGAGGGCAGGGAGAACACAGGGGTGAGTGTGCTGGGGGCAGCACCTGCCCAAAAAACTGGCCAGGAAACCTGTCCCTGAGTCCCCATGACCTGGGGAGAGCAAAAGCAGGGTGATGGACACCCCCAAGATGTGTCTGGAAAGACCTTTCCCAACAAAATGTGGCTCCCAAAACCTGAAAGCTTGGCCAGGAAATCTGTCCTTGTGTCCCCATGACTTAGGAAGAGCAAAAGCAGGGGGATGGACACCCCCAAGATATCTCTGGAGAGACTTTCCCCAAGAACCTGTAGCTCCTAAAACCTCAAAGCTGATCCCTTGGCCAGGAAATCTGCCCTTGTGTCCTCCTGACTTGGGGAGAGCAAAAACAGGGCAATAGGCATCCCCAAGATGTGTCTGGAGAAACCTTCCCCAACAAAATGTGGCTCCCAAAACCTGAAAGCTTGGCCAGAACACCTACCCTTGTGTCCTCATGATGTGGGGAGTGCAAAAATAGGGGGATGGACACCCCCTGGATGTCTCTGGAGAGACTTTCCCAGCAAAATGTGGCTCCCAAAACTGAAAAGCTGATCCCTTGGCCAGGAAATCTGCCCCTTTGTCCCCATGACTTGAGGAGAGCAAAAGGGACAATGAGCAACTCCAAGAGATCTCTTGAGAGACTTTCCCCAATTAACTGTGGCTCCTAAAACCCGAAAGCCTGGCCAGAAAATCTGCCCTTGTGTCCCCATGACCTAGGGAGAGCAAAAGGGGCAATAGGCACCCCCTGGATGTCTCTGGAGAGACTTTCCCCAGCAAAATGTGGCTCCCAAAACCTGAAAGCCTGGCCAGGAAATCTGCCCTTGTGTCCCCATGATTTGGGGAGAGCAAACAAGGGGGATGGACACCCCCAAGATATCTCTGGAATCCCTCCAGGGTAGACTGTGGTGATTCTCCCACAGGCTGGATTCTCCCCAGGTGATGTCTGATGTCAGCTTGCACATGATAAATTAAATTGCCTCTCTCATCCCAAACATACATTTGGGATCCAACAAATTGAAACCAATTTTTACATTATTATATTAAATATGGATAGATAGATGTATATAAAAATTTAAAAATATATAACATATATAATTATATATATTATATTATTAAAAATATAATATTTTATAATAATATATTATGTTATAATTACATTATATATGTGTACATATATTATATATATTTATATTTATGTATATAAATATATATATGTATATATATGTATATATATATTTATGTATATAAATATATATATTATAAATATATATTATATATATAATTTACATTATTATACAAGCTAATATCTGTCATGTTTTTCCAATGGCCTGGAAGTAACAGCAAATGTCCTTTAATCTTTACCTTCCAAATGGCAGCTCCAGCAGAACAGTCTAGAATGGTTTGTTGGTTTGTTCCTTTCCCACCAAGCACTATAATTCCTCCCAAATTCAGTCCAGCACCTCCATAAGTGCAGTTACACTCCTCTTATCAGGAATAACCTGCCCAGCAATAAAATTTGTTACAGCTTCAAGCCCAAAGGAACACTTTGAAGTGCTTCATGTGGGTCATTTTTATCTGTGCCCTGCTCTGGTACCTGGCAATGAGGGAGACATTTCCCACTGCTTCCATCCCTTCTGTTTTACCTGGTGTGGTTTCACAGCTCTCTCTGCAAATATTCTCTGAAAGAAGTAAAATAGAAATAAAATTATGGACTTTGCTGATTGTTCAGGAATCAAACAGCACCTGAAACACCCCTGAAGTAATGGGTGCAGCTAGAAAACCCACCCCAAAATGGAGTTTTTTGAGGCAGACACAGCTGGATGGAGTTTGGACATGATCCCTTGGAAAGCAGCAACAAAAATCAGTAGGACTGCTCAAATTGATCAGTTATCCTGGCTCTGCTCTCATGTGAAAAATCTGAAAGACATATTGATGCCTGGTAAGCAGAATACTCACTGCAAATATTTTCTGAAAGCAGTAAAATATAAATTAAAAAATAGCCTTTGCTGATTGTTCAGGAACACCCCTGAAGTAATAGGTACACCTAAAAAACCCACCCCCAATGGAGTTTTTTGAGATAGACACAGCTGGATGGAGTTTGAACCTTTAGAAAGCAGCAAGGAGAATCAGTAGGACAGTTCAAAGTGATCAGTTATCCTGGCTCTGCTCTCATGTTTAAAAATCTGAGACATATTGATGCCTGGTAAGCAGAATCCTCACAGCAAATATTCTCTGAAAGCAGTAAAATATAAATAAAAATATAGACTTTGCTGATTGTTCAGGAATCAAACACTACCTGAAACACCCCTGAAATAATGGGTACAGCCAGAAAACCCACTCCAAAATGGAGCTTTTTGAGGGAGACACAGCTGGATGGAGTTTGGACATGATCCCGTGTAAAGCAGCAACAAAAAACAGCAGGACAGTTCAAAGTGATCAGTTATCCTGGCTCTGCTCTCATGTGAAAAATCTGAAAGATATATTGATGCCTGGTAAGCAGAATCCTCACAGCAAATATTCTCTGAAAGAAGTAAAATAGAAATGAAATTATGGACTTTGCTGATTGTTCAGGAACACCCCTGAAGTAATAGGTATACCTAAAAAATCCACCCCAAAATGGAGCTTTTTGAGGCAGACACAGCTGGATGGAGTTTGGACAATCAGCAAGGAGAATCAGCAGGACTGTTCAAAGTGATCAGTTATCCTGGCTCTGCTCTCATGTGAAAAATCTGAAAGATATATTGATGCCTGGTAATCAGCCAATTCAATGAAATTCTGTTCAAGAGAAGAGGCACACAAAGTATTGTAACTGCCACAGCAAGCCTCTGATGGTCAAGCATAATTCAAGGCATGTGAAGTAAATGATAGAAGCAAAATTAATGCCACCATCAGCTGGTTCCTGAGATGAAAAAGACACACATGGGGAAATTAAAACCATCCTTCACATCACTGACAAACCTGAGTTTCAGCAGCCACTGGCTGTGTTTTTTACAGGCTGCTCAAAACATCCAATACATCCCTCTGTGTCATGAGACAAAGGAACTCCAGAGCACCTCACCAAATTCAGTGTGATCTTATCAGCAACAGAACCCATCCCCAGGAAGAACAGCAGTGACCAAGAGGGTTTGAAGTGACACACAAATTCTGCCACCTCTGCAGCCTGTACAGCAAATTTATCCCACAGCAAGCCTGGGTGAAGTGGAAGCAGCTGGTGACTGCCCTGGCAGACACCCATTAACCTGCATCACACACAGCAATGACAGCCATAGCTCACTGCTGCAGCCCTCAGGAATCCAAAAAAAGAGAAAAGAAAAGGTTATTGATGAGGATGGGCTGCCCTCAGGCACGGTGAAACAGGTGTGTGTGCATGTGGGTGCAAGCTGTCAATATATCAAAGGAACTGATGACTTTGATTATGTGAGACCACAGAGGCAGTTCCCAAAAAATCCAGAGCTCATTAGGAACAGCTTCCATGGCTGTGGCCTCCCTCCTGAAAATGTGAAATAACTCTGCAGAGTCTCAAAATATTTAAGGGTTTGATGAAAAGTTTAATTTTTCCCTTAGCAATTTATGGATATGAATCATGGGGAAAGAATGCTGCTGACAGGGGGAAAAAACTGAAGCTTTAGTGATGTGGTCCTGACATATCTTTTAGATTGAAAAGAAGATGAATGCTGATGCTAGAAATATTACTGGAGAACAAGCAGACTCTGCTGTCAGAAATCAATAGATTCAGACTTATGTACTTTGGTCACATCAGACACTGAGATGAAAATAAACCTCAAGAAAGTAATTAGAGGGGGGAAAGCAGAGGATGACTGCAGAAGAAAATGAGCAGTGGGAAGATGGAGGGGACAGCACTGCAAGGGGTGCTCACACACAGAGAAAAGGACTGGGCTTTGCTCAGATCCCAGAGCAGCAATGGGACCAGCAGGGAGAGCCAGGGTAGGAAGGCAGAGCAGAGAGAGCCAGCAAGGTGAGAAAAGGAAAGGTTGCAATATGATCTACATCCACTTAAAACAAGATTTTTGGGCTTTATCCCAAATAACTTTTTATTTATATAAAGACAAAATGTAATTTTTTTTCTTTAACCTTTCCAGAGAACCATCATAACCCTTTCCTTGCCATAACTTCACAAGGAAGGCAGAGGGAAAAACCAAAAGGTTTTAATTTTGTATGAGTGGCTCTTTCCCATATCCCTCCTGCCCCACCATCACCACCCACAAAAGGTGACCAGCACAAGGTCTGTGTGCTGCAGAACTGACCAGACTGTGGGGGATGTCCAGATTGGCCTTCAAAGAAATTCTTCAAGAGTCTCCACCCCATGCACAGTCAGGGAACAACACGGAGCTGTGCCCCTGAGCTTTGCACTCCAAATCCTCAAAGGAAAGAGTCAGGACAAGACTTCATCTTGCTAGAGAGAGCAGGATTTGTGTCTGTTTGGGTCTGCATGCCTCTGTGTGTGCACAGAGCCACCTGAGATGCACAACTTGGAGTGACACGAGGCACCCAAAGCTGTCCCCAAGGCAAGCCAGCCCCTCCTGATGTTGGGAAAGATGAAAGTTTGACAAGAAAGTCTCATAGATATGGATGCTTGGCAGAAAGATTTTTTTAATGTAGAATCTGAAGAAAGAATAGAGATGGAAGCAAGTTTTGATACAGAAGAAAAGAATTGCTGAGCCAGTCTCACTGGATAACCAAGGAGGCAAAGGCTGTGTTGGTTAGAAGGGTTTTATGGCTTAGAGCAAAGGATAAACCCACCTCAAATAAGATGTTTTTACCAAGCAGAAAGAGAGCACAGGCAAACAAGGCAGCAAATGTGGCAAGTAGAAAGAAGGTCTCAGAATTTTCCACTGCAAGAAAACTGAAAAATAACTTCTAGCTTAAACTGTAATGTACTGACTGTTAGTGACTGGAGAACAGTAACATGAATATGGTAATTACAGTAGTTATAACAGGCTGTAGGTAATAGTTAAGGGATAGTTTGGTTCTACTGTATTAAGATGCTCATCAAAGAAAAGTCTATAATGCATTGTGACCAAAAGAAAAGTCTATAATGCATTGTAACCTAAACTAAGGGTCTCAGGCCTGCCTGCAGCTGGAGCTGACAGCTGTGGGCACAGCTCTGTCACCCACAACCCTGGACTGCTGTGACATCCTGGGTACAATAAACTGCATTTTGAAGAGCAGTCTGGAGTCCCACATCTCTCATTTTAGCTCATTTTACATCTTGCCTTTCCTCCCATCCCTTCCCAGTGCCACTGCAGGTCTCTTCACCTTCCTTTGAACCTGTTTTTTCCCAGTTCAGGAGCCTCCTCATCGTGCCTGGCTGTGGGGATGGAGCAGAGCACACTGCTTGAGGTGTGTGCTCTGTGCATGCATCCTCCAATCCCACACTCAGCCTTGCAAATTGCTTCTTGTTTGCCTTTATCGTGGAAAGGATTTGGATTCTTGTCAAAATACTTTGGTGCTTCAGAGCTTCCCAACAGAGGGTGGGTTTTAGGCAAGTGGGTACTTGATCCTTCCCACAAAGCTGATCCTAGCAGGGCTCTGGGAGCAGCAGAGATCTGGAAATGCATTTTGGGTTCATGGTCTTCCTTTCCAAGCAGCAGCTCCTGATAGTGGCAATTCCTCAGCTGGATTAGGCTCCTCTCTCTGCCACCTGTGCTGTTCACCATACTTTTAAATCACAGTTTCAAGAGCCTGTGTCAGAGATTTCATCCCTGGAAATCCATGAGGAGCTGCTGCCTGTTGTGCAGGGGTGGTTTTTGACAGCCCCAGTGCAGATCCCCGTGCCCTGCAGTGTGTCTGATTTCTCCTGGCCACAGTGTTTGCAAACAACACCAGTTCCTTAAATCCAGACCATAATTCAAGGTAAGACTGAGCCAAGTCCCAAGCCAGCAGGTCAGGGAGGGGATGCCCCTTTCCACAGGGCCTTTGATCTTTGCTGCTTGACCTTGCTTTTGGCAGCCTTGGGAGGTCAGGGAAATTGTTTGGGGAGCCCCAGAGCCCACTGATTTCCTCACCAGGGGCATTGTGATGGTAATGGCAGAGCCCCGAGGGCTTGTGAGGTGCTGCAGCCCTCTGAGATGTGCACAGGCAAGGACACGCCTGGCTCCTTGCATTGTTGGCTTCTTTGGAGGCCAACAATCTGCCAATCAGTTCCACCCCATGAAAACTAAGGTGAATGTGAGGAGACCTCACCACCTGTATTATAATCTGCAGCTGTATTGAAATTTTCCTGGCAGAGCTGGAATTTTAATGTTTAATTTACTTGAACTAATGTGTCGCAAAATTCCCATCTAGGCTGAAAACTCTAATGAACCTTTGGGTGGACGAAGAGACCTCCAAACTTTGATCCTTTTCATCACTGTATTTTAAAACAAGCAGCTCCTTAAGAAGGTTAAGGAAGCAATAATAAAGACTTTTCAGTGTGCACACATGATCATTCCATACTGATGCACTTCAGCTTTAATAATATTGTATTAAATTTTATTGTAACCTCGCTGACATTTACTGCAAGGGAAAGTGCATAAGCTTAACAGCCTTATAAAATACAGCCCAGTAATGTACCTATAAAGCATAATATTTCTATACAAATGATGAGCTATTGCAATTGCATCCAATTTAGTGGCTCATTATTAACGAGAGCAATCACCTTCTCAGTCACATGCTCTGAAACACAGCCTGGTGTGTCGGTGCCATTTCACATTTTACAAGGCAGCTGCTCCAATTTCCCCCAGCAGCACAATGATCTGACAGTGGAAATTCTCCTCTCGTTATGAATCAGCTGCAAAATGCACCTGATGATGAAGAGGTGAGTCCATGCACACCACCATGACAAGAGTTTATTCAAAGCAGGGAAACTGCTTTGCACTGCCTGAGATCAGGGTCATTTAAGCTGATGGGACTCCTTCCACTCCCAAAAAAAAGCCTTTCACTAAAAACCTCTTCTGGTAGCAAATATTGGTGGAATTTAAGTTGGACTGTGGTGGAATTTAGGAGCTCCTTTCACAAAAGAACATCTGAAAGTCCCTGCATCCACAACCACTTGTTCCTACAAGCCCTTCAAACTCTCCAGTGAGCTCTCTGTGCCTGATCCTTTTCTAACAGAAATTCCCAGGTATTCCTAGACAATTCTGATGGGCCAAGGACCTGCTGGGATGCAAAGACCTGGCAAAAAAACCCAGATTAATTGTCTTTATAATGCCAAAAGAGGTCTCCTAAGCAAGTCCTCTTGATCTTTCCCAAAGGCACTGAGGACAAGGTGATGCTTGAAGTCAGAACAGTTGTTCTTATTGAAGAAAAGATGGACAAGGATATTGCCCCATTCTGATGGGCCAAGGACCTGCTGGGATCCAGAGACCTGGCCAAAAAACCCAGCTTAACTGTCCTTATAATGCCAAAAGAGGTCTCCTAAGCAAGTCCTCTAGATCTTTCCCAAAGACACCAAAGACAACGTGATGGTTGAAGTCAGAACAGTTGTTCTTATTGAAGAAAAGATGGACAAGGATACAAGTTTCAGCACAAGCAGCAGGCTCAGTTAATCAGCATAAGCACCTCCAACAAGCACAATTTGTCTTTTCTTCAACAACCCTTTCAAAGCTGAGCAAAACTTGATGCTTTCACTGTCAAGCTGCAGATTTGCACCATTTAAAGATCAAATCCTGAAGGGGACAACTTTAAAATAGGCAGAAGGGGAACTCACTCACACCTAATACACCCCCAAGCTCCATGAATGTGGATTCCACACCTCCTTCATCTGCACTGAGACAAACCACAACAAAAAGATGTTGGGACAAGACTCTACAAGATGTGAGGGGTGCCCCTGGCATGACCCAAGTTCAGAATGTCTGAGGACCTTTATCAGACAGGAAAATGCCAGGGCAGTGAAGTCCTCAGGAGCAGCTGGGGATTTTCTGAGCTGTCAAGGTGACACAGCCTCAAAGCCATCAGCTGCTGCTCAGCAGGATGAGACAAACACAGCTGGTACCTGGGAGAGATTAATTCAGGGAGTCATCCTGGCTGGAAGACAGGCAAAGATTTGGAGACAGTGTGGATGTGGTGTAAAGAAAATAAGTAGTTCATTTTCTTGGAGCATTAAGCTGTAATGGCTGTCAAGGGGGATTACTGATATTGTTATGCCAGTGTCAGCACATGTTGTAGAGCAGCTATATTTTGAATTTCCATACTTGCTTAATTTAATGTTCAGATAATCTGGCAAATGAAAGACGAGCCTCAAAGAGTCTTTCTCTCCCCCTCTCTCTTTTAAAAAATCATTCTATTAAGAATGTTAAATTCTTGGGAGCAAGAGCTGGCGTACATGGAGGGCACATACTAATCTCATTTATGCTGAGATTTGCTTTCTGTTAAGCAACAGAAAAACAGCTAATCAAGCATAATTCAATAATACATCATCTGCAGATGCAAAGCCTCAGAAGATTGCTGTGGAGCTTTGCCCATTTACATGAGCTGGTGATCTAGGCCAGGTGCAATTGATTGCACGTGGGGTGTGGGTGCACACCTCAAAACCTCCTCTGCTGGCTCCTCCTCAGCTTTGGGTCCACTGGAATCTGGGAGAGCTGCCAGCACATGGCTGAGTGGGAGCTGTGCTCCTCTGCATGTGCCATTGCTCCGTGGCAGCCAAGAGAGCCCAGCTCCAGTGTCCCCACTGTCCCCAGTGCCACCAGAGGCACTCATCAGGTGGGACCTGTGATCACCTGGTGACACTGGCCTGTCCTCTGCACCACACCACAGTGTCACCATGATATTTTCTGAAAAATCCCTTCACCAGGATTTCTTCTCCTGGCAAGATGAGAAGACTCAGCTTCTCCACGTTTTGCTGCTCTGGAATATCTGGAGATTGTTTATCCAAACCTGTGAATTGTTTATAATTAATGGCCAATCACCATCAGCTGTGTTGTACTCTGAGGAGTCAGTAATGAGCTTTCCTTATCATTCTTTTCTAGCCTTCTATCTGTATCCTTTCTCTTTCTTTAGTATAGTTTTAGTATTGCATATTATATTATATATTATAATAATATAATGTATCATTATATTATAATGATATAATATATTATAATATTTAAATAATTATATATTAGGTATAATAAAATAATATAATATATTATAATATTATAATGAAATATTATATTATATTATATTATATTATATTATATTATATTATATTATATTATATTATATTATATTATATTATATTATATTATATTATATTATATTATATTATATTATATTATATTATATTATATTATATTATATTATATATCACCCTTCTGAGAACATGGAGTCAATTCCTCATCTCTCACCTCATCCTGGGCACCCTCACAACACCACACCACAGAGCATTTCCAGACATCCTCAGGACTTTCTGCTCCTTGCAGAAAACCAAAAAGGCCAAGCAGGGCCAGCTCAGCCTCTGCTGGGAGGCTCAGTGTGCATTTCCCCCTTCCATGTCTGCAGCCACCACCCAGCAGGAGCTCAGGAGAGGTGACCCACTGTGTCAACACAGAAAATTTTTTAGTTGTTTTCTGGATAATTTTGATGTTCCTTTTCTTTGTTTCACTCATATTCAAGCAGAAATGAAAAGTGTTTAAAATTCCCTACCCAAGGGAGCAGAGCTGTAGCCCAGGGAGAGCTGCTGGGTTCTGGAGACAGTCCTGGAGCCCTGGGCTCAGAGACACAGAGCCAAGGGCTGACAGAGAGCTCCCTTCAAACCTCTGAAATCCAAAACATCCTCACTAAACAGGCTGTTTGGCAAGCTGGCAGATTCTAATCTCTAAATACTTTTTCTGTAGCGTTACTGTGATACAACTTCACAGATCACAATGCCACACAATAGGGCAAAAGCCTCATATTTCAGAATAACTCAGAGGAGTCCAGGTTACGCCTTTTGCCAGTAGTAACTAGTATCTGATATATAAAGAAAAAGCATTTTGAGAGGTTTTGGAATGTAAAACCTAGCAATACTAATAAAGAGTAGCAGAGAGAGTGCTGTGCACGAGGGCCATAGGCAGACACACCAACAGAAACCCACACAAACAGCAGAGAGGCCAAGAAATATTTCTCTTTGTTCCCCATCCCCTGTTTTGTTGTTAAGGCTCTGTGCTAACTTCCATGGAATTGCTACAGCACATTTGTAAACACACATGAAAGGCAGCCAGCTCTGCAGCCACTGCTGCCCTGCACTATTAAGTGCAATATTTAGCTCAGCCAGATGCCACCAGGAGTTTGCCAAGGCCATAAAACAAGCTTGATCACATCTTTTGGAAAATGAGACTGTGAAGCCATTCTGGGAGAGTTTACATGTATGTTTGTGGATTTGTTTCCTTCCATCTGGCAAATTCCCTCCCCAGGCAGCAAGATGGAGCCCAAGGGAGGAAATGTTTGTGTTCAGTCACCTCTCAGCAACACTCTCTGAACGAGGATTGCCATGACAATCCCATTGTCTCCATCCTCTTCTCTGGATACACTTCAACCCCTCAGTGCCTTTTTCAGTTTTCTCCCCTTGATCCTCAAAAAGGATAAATGTTGTCCCTCAAAAAGGACAGGGCAGAGCAAAAGGAAAACACCCCACAGCATGTCTGGGTACCCAGAGGAGTGGCCAGGGCACAGGACCTCCCTGTCCCACTGATGCCTTAAGATTTAACTTTTATATTTTTCAGATCCTGTATTGCATTAATGTAGAACTCTGATCTCCATATAGAGGGTTAGTTAACTTTCTTTTCATTTTGGTCAGACAAAACAATCCTTCCAGGCCTGAGAACCAAGGACATCCTACACCCTCAGGCCCCAAAAAGTACAAATAAAAGTGAACTGGGGAGAAGCAAACTGGGAGAATATGACTTCATTACCTGAAGCTGTAATTGGAGAATTAACCCCTGATATGCAAATAGACCAAACTTATATCTGTCTGAAAAACTGGTGACCATTTTGAGTGTAGCCCCTTGTGGCAGCTTTGTCTGCCCTTAATGCACTTCAAGGCCTTTCATTAAATAAATTAAAATCATTCAATTTTATTCTTTTAAATTTGTCTGGCCTCTATCTCAGGGTAAGGCTGAAAAAGGCATCACCAGGACCAGCAGCTCCCACTCCCATAATCAGCAGGTCCTTGTCCCATGGCCAGTGGGTCCTTGTCCCACTGATACCTTAAGACTTTAACTTTTATATTTTTCAGATCCTGTATTGCATTAATGTAGAAGTCTGAGCTCCATATAGAGTGTTAGTTAACTCTCTTCTCATTTTGATCAGACTAAACAATCCTTCCAGGCCTGAGAAGCAAGGACACCTTACACCCTCAGGCCCCAAAAAGTACAAACAAAAGTGAACTGGGGAGAAGCAAACTGGGGGAATGTCACTTCATTACCTGAAGCTGTAATTAGAGAATTTAGCTAATATATTTGGCTCCCAGTGGCACTCAGTGAACTGAATAAGCAAATAAATGTTTGTTTTCTGGGTTTTTAACACCATTCTATCTACCTGATATGCAAATAGACCAAAGTCTTATCTCTCTGAAAAAGTGGTGACCATTTTGAATGTAGCCCCTCGGGGAGGCTTTGTCTGTCCTTAACATACCTGAAGGCCTTTCATTAAATAAATTAAAATCATTACATTTTATTCTTTTAAATTTGCCTGGCCTCTGTCTCTGGGTAAGGCTGAAAAAGGCATCACCAGGACCAGCAGCTCCCTGTCCCATGGCCAGGGGCCAGCCCTGTGCACTCCTGTTCCACTCTGAAATAACCAGAGATTGGTTGCTAAGCTCAAAGTTTACCCACAGGGTTGGAAGCCTGAGGTGCTTGGCCCTGCCCAGAGCCAGAACACATGTTTGTGGGATATACAAAGTGCTTGAAATAGAGGCCACAGAGGACCCATTAGAAATTCAATATTAGCTTTGTAAAATTGCTAATAATTAGCTACAGCTCTTTTCTCCATCACAGCAGCTGGTGACATGAAAGTGATTAAGTTTCTAATGAATAGATTAGGGTTACTGAATATATTAAATAACAAGGTTTTTAATCAACTGTTTATTGATTCCAGCAAGACAGTTCTGACGGCAAAAAAACCACTGGGTAGCAGTGGAATTTATTTATGGGCCAGTGTTCTACATCAGAAATAATTAAAAATAGATTATTTTTCACCAAATCTAGAGCTTTTTTCTCTTTGAGGCAGGTCAATATGGATTAAATTAACTGCAAATAATAAATTAAGGGAGAATTGAAAGCTAAATTCAGAGCAGAGAGGTGCTCGCAGCTTGGCAGTCAATCTTAGTTTGCAGTTGCTGGGGCAGAACCAGCCACATATTTATTGTCTGGTTTCAGCCAGGAGAGACAAAAAAGGTTGGACTTCTTGGGCAAAGGGTTTCTGAGACATTACCCCTGTTGTCCAGTCTCATGGGAAGGAGTCACAAGGATCCCATCCCAAAAGCCACCAGGGGATAGAAAGGTGTTAAATAACCAGAAAACAAACATTTATTTGCTTACTCAGTTCACTGGGTGCCACTGGGAGCCAAGTGGGCTCCCCTAGGAAATTCCCAGGGAGCCAAGCAATAGTCTGGGGCCCTGAGACTTTATTTTTTTTTTTTTTTATTAAGACAGCAATCCCACCTTGTAGCCTGGTGTTTGGTGTGACCGTGTTCACAGGGGTCTGAGGATGAGGGAAGAGATGAGGATCTGATTCCATGTTTCAGAAGGCTGATTTATTATTTTATTATATATATTACATTAAAACTATACTAAAAGAATAGAAGAAAGGATTTCATCAGAAGGCTGGCTAAGAATAGAAAAAGAAAGAATGATAACAAAGGTTTGTGTCTTGAACAGAGATTCTGAGCCAGCTGACTGTGATTGGCCATTAATTAAAAACAACCACATGAGACCAATCACAGATGCACCTGTTGCATTCCACAGCAGCAGATAACCATTGTTTACATTTTGTTCCTGAGGCCTCTCAGCTTCTCAGGAGGAAAAATCCTAAGGAAAGGATTTTCCATAAAAGATGTTTGTGACAGTTTGGGATGTAGCCAACACAGTCTGGTGGATAAAACCAGCTTTTCAGCATCTCCACTCAGTGTCAGGGCTTGTGTGAAGCCCAGGATCATCTGGGGGGTCACTGTGAACCTTCCAGCCACATCCCAGGCCCCAGCCCTTGGAAACGAAGCTCAGGAGCAATTTCTCCCTGCTCATATTTCCCTCTGCTCATCAGAGACCTTCCCAGGGCAGCCCAGTGATTGCCAAGGCCAGCCAGGAGACAAGCAGCACATTCCCCATCCTCTATAAGCAATTTCCATTCCTGCTTCTGTCAGGTTCAGAGGACCATGGCTGCATCCCTTCTTGCAATGGGATCCAGGATGTCCTGCAGTTTTAAACACTCGCAGTGGAAACTGTAGGAAAAAGAAGAAATCTTTAGGAGCTCCAATTTTTCCACGGCTCCAAAGCACAGAAAAACTTTCTGCCAGTAAATATAGCTACCTTGGGGTCTATTATTTTATTAAGGGATATTTGAAGTGCTCCATGACATAAGCAAATCCATAATGTATATAAATATACAGTGCATATGCATATGGAGCCATTTATAGAGCAAATCTTTCTAGCTCTGATAGTTTATAAGGTAGAAGACCTTTAGTCTGGCATTGAACCAAGGCCAAAAGCTTCATGTGCTCTTTAAAGCAGCGTAACACAGAGAAGATGTTTTTCTTTGCAGCCTCAGTGGAAGCAGGATTTCATGGAAGGTTTTGCTCTCAAAGTGGCATCTGTCTGAAGGGTTTGGATTAGTGTGAGCAGTACCTGTAAAAAAGTGTGCAGAGGAGCTGTTGAGGTCATCAAAGGGCCAGGATAAATCAGATTATTGTGTTTGTCTCTGGGGAGCTATGGAGTTACCCCTGCTGCACAGGGATGTGGGTTGGATTTGGGGGCAGAGCATGGCAAACAGGATGGACCCTCATGGTCTTCACAAGGAGCACAGCCAGGCCATGGCAGGGCTGCAATCCCTTCTTCCCTCCTGTTCTCACTGTCTGCTAAGTCATCCTTCCTTCAAGAAAATGATCATCCCTACCAGCTCTCCTTGCACTAATGACACAGGTTTAAGACCAATGAAATATGATTTGCAATATTAATATTGATGCTGATACCAGCACTCCAATTACCCATTGGTACCATGTAATTGATGCCTTGAGAAGGCTGACCTAGAACAGAGGCTGGACAGAGTTAAAGAATAAAGCAGGGATTTATTAAAGGATCTCCTCCATGGATCCACCTTGGGCAGCACCAGAGCCCAGCCAGGGCTGCACCCAGGATGAACCAAAATGGCCCCAAAATGCACAACTGGGCACAGGATCTCTCACTTTGATCAGTTCTGCTCCATTTGCATCTTGCAGTTCATTGTCCCATTCCAGCTTTAGCCCAGGCAGTCCCACCCTGCTTGTTTTTCTCTCTCCAGCCCACGGTGTTTGTGCTCCTGGGCTGAGATTTGGATCATTTGTCCTTGGTGCCCAGCTGGAGCAGGAATTGTTTTGTCTCCCTGCTCTGTGCACAGAGCTCACCATCCCATAATATGAAGCTCAGACCCACACACTAAAGCAGCACAGAATGTGAAAAATAGAAAAGCCAAAACCTGAGGCATCATAGTCATTAGACACAAAGATCATATACATCTCAAAGTTCCAATGCGATTCCATCAAATTCTCCTTTTTTTTCCTTGTTTTTCATTCTGCTGTCAGTCTCTCAGCTCTCAAATACAGGGAGTGATGCCCTTTGGAGGAAGGGAGGAACTCTGGAGCATGGTTTGCCAACAGGGATTCCCTGAGGGCTGCAGGGACATCCCTGGCTCATGCCCCAGTCTCAGATACACCCTGAACAGGGGAAGCTGGACAAGGTGATCAGAGCTTATTTTCCACACCACAACCAAAGAGCACCCAGAGCTGATCTGCAGTCAGCACCCAGGTGTGGGGAGCAGAAAAACTTCATCAGAAAAGAGAACAAACCTCAGAGGAGGAGCCAGCATCTCCTCTGTGTACCAGGAGTGCTGCAGGAAGCAAGTCCCAGCTGGCACCAGCACCATTGTGAGATAAATGAAAGTGCCTTCAAGGCATCCTCTTCCATCCCAGCATCAGCCTGGATTTTCTCTCTAAATCATAAAGCTGCTCCTAAGCAGCTCTCTGGGAGAGCCCTCTTTCCCAGAGGTGGCTGGAAAATCAGCAGGAGGGTCTGGAAACTCTCACAGATCCAAGTCTGGAAAGAATCCTCAGCATGTTCCACCAGGACCCAGCCATGCTGGCACCTGCCTGCACCTTTCTGTTCAGCCCCTGGGCTGGATGGGGGCCCAGGGACTGGGTCTGTAGGAGATGTGGGGCACAGGAGCTGTGGAATCAGGCTCTGGGGTTGTGGGGTCACTCCTAGAAGCCTTTAAGCCTGGAGCTGAGCTTGGTGGGACCAGGTCAGATGTCAAAGGTGCACCACAGGAACCATCAGGAAACCCCTCTCTGATAATTTACCCCCTTTTCCTTCCTTTCACCACTTCCATCTGATGAGTTCCTGGAAAGTGCAAGGTCAAAAATGAAGAAAGCAGTAAATACTTCCAGGGAGACCCTGCAGGGCAGAAAGACACTGGGAATAAATCCATCCTGGTGCAGCATCTGGTGCAGCATTCCCTCAAATACACTCCTTGAGGGGATTACCCTGTCACCTTCAAGCTCAAGTTACAATTTATTAAGAAACTACAGGAAAATATCACATCAAAGCTCTTCAGAGAAGGCAAGCATCACTGGGCTGCCTCAGGAAAAATCTCCTGCTCTGCCTTTTCCTCCCCACTGTGCAACATCAGAAAGGTGCCAGGCATTCATCCACAGGCACAGCCCACCACCAATGCACCTGGGTGCCCATCCCTGCTCCAGGCTGCCCTCATTGCACCTCACCTGCATGGATCCTGAGAGCCCCTGGCAATCTGAGCTTTGTCAGCATTTCCCACCTCCCATTTCCCACTGGAAATCCCTCCAGCAGAGGAGATGCTGTAATGGGTCTTGCTTGGCAAGTTAATTAAACCCACATGTAATTGTCAGAGAGGTACTGACACATCAGGGCTCTGAGAGGTGCATTTGGCCTTTTTGCAGTTTATTTCTGCTGCAGGGAGGGCAAGCAGGCAGCATTTAACACTCCTGAAGCTGTGTCACCTTCCCCCCTACCTGCCTGGAAATCTGCTTTAATATGGCACAAGGAACCCACTTAGCCCTTGTCATTCCCACCTGCTGCTGAAGCTGGGACCATCCTAAATATTTTTATAATCTGAAAAATCTGTCAATTCACTCTTCATTTTGAGAACTCCATGAATGTCAATTCTCCAGCAAGAAAACTGAGCATTTGTTGGATGGATGGATGGATGGATGGATGGATGGATGGATGGATGGATGGATGGATGGATGATGGATGGATGGATGGATGGATGGATGGATGGATGGATGGATGGATGGATGGATGGATGATGGATGGATGGATGGATGGATGGATGAGGGATGGATGGATGGATGGATGGATGGATGGATGATGGATGGATGGATGGATGGATGGATGGATGGATGGATGGATGGATGGATGGATGGATGGATGGATGATGGATGGATGGATGGATGGATGGATGAGGGATGGATGGATGGATGGATGATGGATGGATGGATGGATGATGGATGGATGATGGATGATGGATGGATGGATGATGGATGGATGATGGATGGATGGATGGATGGATGGATGGATGGATGGATGATGGATGGATGGATGGATGGATGATGGATGGATGGATGGATGGATGGATGATGGATGGATGGATGGATGGATGGATGGATGGATGGATGATGGATGGATGATGGATGGATGGATGATGGATGGATGGATGGATGGATGAGGGATGGATGGATGGATGGATGATGGATGGATGATGGATGGATGGATGGATGATGGATGGATGGATGATGGATGGATGGATGGATGATGGATGGATGAGGGATGGATGGATGGATGATGGATGGATGGATGGATGGATGGATGGATGGATGGATGGATGGATGGATGGATGGATGGATGAGGGATGGATGGATGGATGGATGAGGGATGGATGGATGGATGAGCTGCTAAGTTTTTGGTCCTGTAGCAAATATCTCAGACCAACTAAAATCAGCAACAATTCAACAAATTTTCACTGACAGCTAACATGTTCCAAAGCAAGGAGAAAAAAAAAATAAATAAATAGCCAACAACATGTCAAGCCCATAGAAGGATGAGGCTTCATCTCCCACCCCACCTTAATGTAAAGAATTTTTGGTGAGAGCACTCCAGTAAAGGTTTTTGGAAATCCAAGTAGATTCTGCAGTTTTGTTTGCCAAAAATATAAATTCTGTGCAATCAGCTAAAGCACATTTTCCACAGGTTGAGCAGGAATGTCCCTCGGAGGAGGGAGAGCCAAACCCACCACATGGATCTCCACATCCAAGGCCCGTGGTTCAGGCCAAGGTGTGGCTTTAAAGGAGATCCTCTGACTTTCTGTAGGAGCTTCTCAAAGTGTGAACACATTTCCAGACAACCACAGCACATTTGGGATGGGATGCTCATCTGGAAATCATTACAGAGCACAGAGCTGCCCATGGGATTTCCTGCCCTTCCTGCCTGATGAGGAACAGCCTGTTCCTCATCTGGGGCTGCCCCTGCTCCTGCACACAGCCCTGCAGGCAGCAGAGGCACAGCAAGTGTCTCCACACCGTGAGCTGCCTGCTCCTCCTGCCCTTTTGGATCATTCCTTTGTCCCTTTGGAATCATTCCTTTGTCCCTTTGGAATCATTCCTTTGTCCCTTTGGAATAATTCCTTTGTCCCTTTGGGATCATTTCTTTGTCCCTTTGGGATCGTTCCTTTGTCCCTTTGGAATCATTCCTTTGTCCCTTTGGATCATTCCTTTGTCCCTTTGGAATAATTCCTTTGTCCCTTTGGGATCATTCCTTTGTCCCTTTGGAATCATTCCCTTGCCCTTCTGGGATTGTTCCTTTGTCCCTTTGGGATCATTCCTTTGTCCCTTTGGGATCATTCCTTTGTCCCTTTAGAATCATTCCTTTGTCCCTTTGGAATCATTCCTTTTCCCCTTTTGGGTCATTCCTTTGTCCCTTTGGGATTGTTCCTTTGTCCCTTTGGAATAACCCCTTTGTCCCTTTTGGATCATTCCTTTGTCCCTTTGGAATAACCTCTTTCTCCCTTTTGGATCATTCCTTTGTCCCTTTGGAATCATTCCTTTGTCCCTTTGGAATCATTCCTTTGTCCCTTTGGAACTATTCCTTTGTCCCTTTGGAACTATTCCTTTGTCCCTTCTAGATCATTCCCTTGTCCCTTTTGGATCATTCCCTTGTCCCTTCTAGATCATTACTTTGTCCCTTTTGGATGGTTCCTTTGTCCCTTTGGAATCATTCCTTTGTCCCTTTTAGATCATTCCTTTGTCCCTTTGGAATCATTCCTTTGTCCCTTTTAGATCATTCCTTTGTCCCTTTGGAATCATTCCTTTGTCCCTTTGGGATCATTCCTTTGTCCCTTTTAGATCACTCCTTTGTCCCTTTGGAATAATTCCTTTCTCCTTTTTGGACCATTCCTTTGTCCCAAGCTCCCAGCAGAGCCATTCCCCTCTGGCATTCTGTGAGCAGTGTCCCTCCTGTGGCCTAAAATCAAATGGAATTGAGAGGTTTGGCTTTCCACGTCTCTTTTTTTTTTTTTTCTTTTTTTTTTAACATATTTTGCTAAGCACAGAACAGCGCAGGAATAGCACAGAATATAAACTTCTTTCCTTTTTCAATTAATTTCACAAACTAAACAGGATCCATAGCCTTCCTGAGCTACCTCAGGGACTCCCTGGAGTGTCTCATGTGTTCATATTTCAGCCTCCTTTCTGTCTGCATTTTATGCATTCCTCCTCCCAAAATTCTGAGCTCCCTCTTCTCTCTCTTCCCTGCTTTTAGAGAGATTTTTACAGGCATTAAGAGGCTTCAGATGAAACACAAAGAGCCAAACACTCTCTTGCTGTACAATTTTTGCAGTCACTTCCACTATTGAAAAGCAAAATATAATGTCAGCAAGGGCATTTCTGATTTATACACACTTTCTGATAACTAATGGAGATCAAAAATTGCTATTCAGCTGCATATTCTGAGTGATTCTCCTGATTTAGTCACACATTGAAGGTGGAGAAGCAGCAGGTCATGTTCTAACAGCTTTGATAATTATCAGATGACCTCCTACACTGCAGAAGGGAAATCTGACAAAGCAGGAACATCTGGACAGAGCCAGAGCAGTTTGTGCATAATTACTGAACAAGCTTATTTACCATCCAATTGTTTCCAAGCAGTTTAATGTTCTTAAGGCCATGTCAAGAGCACAGACAGAGCACTCTACATATTTAATAACTGACTTAAAACCCCACTGTCAGGAGTCACTCAGTGGTAGGAGAAGCATTGCTATTCTCTGAGCTTCCAGCCAAGCAGAAAACACCTCCAGAGAACTTTCTGCAATGAGTAAGGAGCTTGAAAATGGAGACCACAAAGCTGAGAGTCAATGAAAAACAGAGAAATTAGATTTTTTAAGAACTCATCTGTTGGGGAAGATGAAACAGGAAAACCTTATAAATATGATTGCTTGGCAAAAGATTTTGAGAATATGGAAACTATAAGTGAGATTGAAATGAAAGCAAGATTTGAGATCCCTCAGTTACTGAACAACTGGAAAACAATGGTGTGGCCAGCTGAAGGTGATCCCCTTGTGATGGAACAGCACCCTCTGCTTGCAGACAGGCCCAAGGGTCAGAGCAGACCCTACAGCTTGGCAGAAGGGGCCCAAAGAGGAGTTTTTAGGGTATAAAACTACTGAATCACATTGTGTGATTCTGCAGAGGATGGATGGATGGATGAGGGATGGATGGATGGATGGATGGATGGATGGATGGATGGATGGATGGATGGATGATGGATGGATGGATGATGGATGGATGATGGATGGATGGATGGATGGATGGATGGATGGGGGATGGATGGATGGATGGATGGATGGATGGATGGATGGATGGATGGATGGATGGATGGATGGATGGATGGATGATGGATGGATGGATGGATGGATGGATGGATGGATGGATGATGGATGGATGGATGGATGGATGGATGGATGGATGGATGATGGATGGATGGATGGATGGATGGATGGATGGATGATGGATGGATGGATGGATGGATGGATGGATGGATGGATGGATGGATGGATGGATGGATGGATGGGGGATGGATGATGGATGGATGGATGATGGATGGATGATGGATGGATGGATGGATGGATGGATGGATGGATGGATGGATGGATGGATGGATGGATGGATGGATGGATGGATGATGGATGGATGGATGGATGGATGAACAGATGGATGATGGATGATGGATGGATGGATGGATGATGGATGGATGGACAGATGAGCTGCTAAGTTTTTGGTCCTGTATCAAATACCTCAGACCAGCTAAAATCAGCAACAATTCAACAAATTTTCACTGACAGCTAATGTGTTGCAAAGCAAGGAGAAAAAATAAATAAACAACCACCAACAACCAACCACATTTTATTGCCACTTGAATGTCAGCTGGCACACTCTGCCTTGGGAAAATGCTCCCTAATTATACAGCCAGCCTTCCAAACACACTCCTCAGCTGTCCCACATGTGGCATTTACAGTTGCAGTAATAGCCCAGCAGCCAGCCAAGAAGCAGAGGCTGAGCACACCTCTGACCTGCAAGTGACCCTCTAATTAGTGGGTGCACGGGGTTAACGAAGGCAGCGCTTCTCCCTGGAAGGAGCGTTAGCAGCCTGAACCCCAGCCCCAGGAAACTGGGAAATCTATGCCAGCAGGTGTTTACACATTCATTAATGGCCTTGGCAAAACAAAACACAGCAGAAAAGCTCTTTCCTGGGCATATTTTGCTCGGAGTAAAATGAGAGTTTATTTTTCCTTATTCACAACAATTCCTGCAGAGGCAGAAGGGTAACAATGGAATGAGGTATGGTGGTGTTTGAGGGTCCCCAGGATGAGGGAAGAGATGAGAATCTTGACTCCATGTTTCAGAAGGCTGATTAATTATTTTGTGCTATATATTAAAAGAAAATTATATACTAAAACTACACTAAAGAAAGAAAAAAGAGACATCAGAAAGCAAGTAAAGAAAGACTAGTGTAGCTAGAGAAGTGGTAATTTTATTTTGTAATCCATAATCACTTTAAAAAGTCTATAAATATTAAGAGTTAAAAAATAAACAACTCTCTTATTGTTCATTTTTAATGAACAATAAAATCTTGTGCCTGCTCACAGCTTCGACACAGCTGGCTGTCATTGGTTATCAAGCTAAAACAATTCACATGCTGGGTAAACCCTTCTCCAAATCACATTCTAAAGTAACAAAACATGGAGAAGCTGAAGCTTCCCAGCTTCTCAGAAGAAAAGATCCTATGAAAGGATTTTTCAGAAAATATGTCTGTGACAATGAGGTGTTGTGTTTGGGAGCTGCAGGCAATCAATTCCCCAGTTGGCCCTGGATGCTTTGCCAGGGTTTGCCTACCATCACTACCAAGTCACAAATCCCTGGTTTTATTCCCTTTGTTGGCAGTAAAATGGTTCTGGATGCTTGAGATTTCAAGTGGATTAGCACTTCCAGAGAGCTGGGAGCATTTTGACTCGGATTAGGAGGGCACATCTGGCCCAAGACAAGGGGCAGAGACTTGTTCTGCACTGGGGCAGGCAGAGCAGTGATTCTGGAGCATCCCCCAGACCAGGGAGGCTGCAATTCCACCCTCACTCCTCCTCTCCTCCCAGAGGCAGAATTATATCCCAATAATCCAGAAAATCAGCACATCAGATTTCTCCCCAGTGCTGGATGGGCAGAGTCATCTCAGCCCCAGACAAGGAGCTGTAACTCAAGCCCCCAAACCAGAAGCTTCAGGGTAAATGGGGTGAGATTTTCCAGCTTGCTCCTATCAGGGAAGGCTGCTGCTGTCTCCAGTCAGATTTATCAAAGCAGCTCCTGGCCCTGTACTTGTAGCAAATCAATAGCAGGGTTATTACTACAAACTGCTGATCCCAGTTTCCATCAAACAATGACATGGGCATGTCCCAAGATGTGCTCAATCCTCAGTTAAACCTCCCAAGGCATGATCTAGAGCTGACAGGAAATATAACAGGGGAAAATTGCAGGGAAACTGATGGGAGTGAGGCAATCACACCTGGGGGAGGGATGGAGCATGAGCAGCTTGTTATTAGCAAAGTGGAGTTTGTTATTAACATAAAAACCAAGAAAAACAAGAAGCAGCTATTTTGGTCAAAAGAGTAATTTTGGTGGGAAAATTATTTTTTTTTTTACAGAGCACCAGAAATCTGGAAGCTATTCTTGAATTTTCTTTTTAAAGAAGAATAATGTAAATATTTCCAGCCTCAATCATCAAACCCCAGTGGGCTCTTAGGATCTCTCATTTGAGAAAGGGAGTATCACCTCTGTTGACAAAAGTGATCATCTAAAGTTCTGTTAATATTTTCCCTACAGAAATGAGACATTTCTTGAGCAGCCCATCCCTCCCAGAGCTGCTGGAGCTGCACAGCCCAGCAAGGGAGCAGTGCCAGGTGTCCTGGCTGAAACCTGCATCCTCCATCCCTCCTCACAGAGCAGCCAGGGAGGAGGATTTTACACGTGAGAATCCTCTCTTCTTCAGGAGAGAGAAAAACAAAAATCTGATTTTTCTGGCAAATCCATGAGCTCTATCTGAGAAGTCAATCTCTCTGTTGCTGCCAATGTAAGGAATGAGTTCCTGTATTGCTCCTGTGTTGTTTTGGGTTTTTTAAGTTTTTCTAAGTTTTCTGATGTTTGCATTTTTGTCATGGAGTTTCTCACGCACTTTTTATGTAAATAAAAATTGTTTTGCATTCTTTTTTATAAGGAGAAAAATTTGATAGACTGTTAGTTTGACTAGTGTCGCTAGAGAAGTGGTAATTTCATTTTTGAACCCATAATCACTTTTAAAAGTCTATAAATATTAGAGTTCAAAAATAAACTACTCAGTTTTTACCCTAGAAGTTTCAGAGTGTGTTTGTGCTGTTCATTTCATGTCCTATTGTGACACTCCTGCAAAAACCTCAAAAATATCTACAATATATTGATAGCATCATTGTGTGAGGAAAAAAAAACAACAGAAAAATGTTTGAGGAAAGAGAGAAAATCATCCAAATTCTCCTAAAATGCAACTTCACCATCAAAAAGAACAAAGTTGAAGAACATACTCAAAAAATCCAGTTTCTAAGAGTGAAATAGCAAAATAAACAGCATCAAATTGTCACCAATATCATCAACAAAATCACAACAATGTCTCCACTTTGCAGTTTGCCACTCTCCTGATCCCAAACAAGGATGAAGCAGCTGAGTGGGTTTCCCTGGTCAGGACAGAGATAATACACCCAAAACCAACCACCCCAAGAGTAAAAACACATCCCCATCATCTCCCCTAAACTAATTCAGATTACACAAAAAAAAATATAAAACTCCAAAACATCTACAATATATTGATAATATCATTGTATGAGAAAAAAGCAACAGCAAAAGTATTTGAGAAGAGAGAAAATTGTCCAAATTCTCCTAAAAACCAACTTCACCATCAAAAAGAACAAAGTTGAAGAATACACTCAAAAAATCCAGTTTCTAAGAGTGAAGTAGCAAAATAAACAGCATCAAATTGGCACCAATATCATCAACAAAATCACACCAATGTCTCCACTTTGCAGTTTGCCACTCTCCTGATCCCAATGAGGATAAAGCAGCTGAGTGGTTTTCCCTGGAGAGTTGGAGTTGAGCTGTGACTGTGGTTATTGACTCCACTCCAGCCCAGCAGGCACAGAGCAGCCTCTAGAGGGGAAAAGAAACAAAGAGCTTTTCCCTCACTGTTGGGAGATGAGGGGATTTCTGTCTAATCCCTAAACAAACCCATTTAATGCCATTAAAGACTCTGTGGCATTACTGACAGGGATCATTCTCGTGCTGCTGCATGCACAGCACAGCCTGGATTTGTTGCATTGCATTCACAACCTGTCCCCCGTGGTAAAAGCAGCTCTTGTGTCACTGGTCACTAGAAACAGGGGAAAAGTGGGAAATTAACTTCAGGGAAATGGATAATTTTAAAGATTTTATGCCCCAATAGCTCTAATTAATTTCAACAAACCAGTGCAAATCTCAGACCAAACTAACTCCCTCTTCTTTCCCTTCTTGTTCTTTCTCTCCTTTATCCCAGTTTGCCTCTGCTCTTCTTCCCAACAATTAGTCCAGCACAGAAAAGAGCATCTCTTCTCTTGTAGGGCAATGAGGAAGGAAAGCACAAGGAAAAGGATGACAGCTGAACAGGATATCTCCAGGATATCTCTCTCCTGAACAGGATATCTCCAGGATATCTCTCTCCTGGACAGGATATCTCCCAGCTCCTGACACTTCAATACCAAATATTTTCTTTTTCCCATCTTAAAACTGAAGGCACACGCACAAAAACCTAAAAGCTCTATGAAGTTGCCCAAGCCAACATCACCTGAATTAAGCAGATGTCAATATAATTTTTTTTTCTAATGACACTAAAATAGTGTTTCTTCTTTTTATTTAAAAAAAATTAACCTGTATTTTTAAATTTAAAATTAGTAATAATGCCAAAGCAACACAGCATTTATATGTGTTCAGCATTGCTGAAGCTGGGAGTATTTCATTCTGTAACACAACAAAAGTCTAATAATCCTTTAAAATGATCCCTTTCTCATTAAGGGCTATTTCAAAAACTACATTTCAAGACTTATATTTCCCAGACATTCCTGCCCAGCTCTTCTCTGAGCTGCATGGGTAGGGATGATGCTGGGGTTAGGAATTCAGATCCCTGACTGATGAGTGGGGCAGGGTGGCCCAGCTCCAGCTTGCACTCAGAGCCTGCTCCCACTTGGCTCCTGCTCATGGCCCCAGGGCACAACGAGCTCTGCAGATGCTCATCCTCTGCCCATCACTGTGGTGGGTCCTCTGCAGGCTCCAGGTGAACCTGTGATATCACACTGATAAATACCTGCAGAAAAATGATTTGGGAAATGATATGAAATGGCATTTTACCAGACTTACACAACACCTCTGCACAAAGGGCATCTCTACCCCTGTTCACCATCTCTGGAGCACGTGGGCATGGATCCACTGGGCAATTCCAGCCTTCATGGGAAGGCAAACACAAAATTCTCCCTCTAGGACAAAAAACCACAGTGCAGCTCACCCTCCCTGGCTCCTGAGGTCTGTGCCCATCCCTCACCCTCCTCCTGCTGCTGTCGTCCCTCCTCACCGAATCCTGCCCCTCTGCCCTCCCTGATTTCAACAGCACAAAGAGCAATTTGTGTATTGACAGCATAAACAGCAATTCCTCCCTGGGCAGAGCAGTTCCAGCCCTGTCGGGTCAGGGAGCAGTCACCAGAGCAGCTCTGCTGGTGGACAGGGGGGGAGAGGATGGACAAACAACCAGGAAAAATAACCACTGCAGGCAGCACAGCTGAGGACACATCCCCAGCCCTGCAAACACCCTCTGCTTTAGGGCACAGACACTTTCTTTAGGGAGTCTGATGGATTCTGGCTCTGTCTCCTCACCCAGCAACCTGCAGAGGTGAAGGAGATTCCAGCACCTCCCTGTCCCCATCTCCTCCAAGCCCAGCAGCTTCAGGAACAGGAATTTCTGCAGTAAAATAAAACACAATGAATCTGTGGCACTGCTGCAACACTCCTGCCATTCACCTGAGCAAAGTAAAGCCACAGCCCTCCCTTCAGAAAAGGAAGAAAATGGTTTTGTAGGACTGTAATGATGATGAGGAGTTCAAATCTAACCACATATATAAAACTTTAAAACTCTCATAAACAGATTTTGAAAGGGAGCCAGAGGCACTGGTGCAAATGTGAGCAGCTCCAGCACAAAGCAATATCAAAGACACAACAAAAAACTTGGATAAGGAGAAAGAGAGAACCAGCAAAGGGTTTTCCAATTTTGTGTGTGCAGAAATAGCTTGAAAACAGGATATTTTATAAGCAGAGGCAGATCAGGTTTATTTTCTTATTTTATTTGATTTTTTGCACCCCTGATTAATCGGTAAGCAGAGCCAGAGCACAGACACAAGCCAAATGCAGATGTGTCAGGTCCTTCAGGTGGCCCCGAGCCAGGTAAACATTTGACCACAGAGCCCACCTAATTTTAGAGGGCTGAAGTCTGGAAAAGTGATTAACTACAGAAAGGCCAGTGTATTGCTCTGTACCTGGGGAATGAGGGAGCAAAGCAAAGGCTCTCAGGTCCTAATTAAGAAAATGCCTTTTCACTCCGTGGAAAGCCGTGAAATGAAGGAAGCTGGTGCTTTTCCAGCAGTGCTCATAAAGCTGTCAATAAGTGAAGAAAGTGGCCTTGATGGCGTGAAAAGCCATCTCCAAGAAAAAAAAAAGGAGGGAAAAAAACCCCTCTTTGCTGTCCAATAAGGCCTAACAAATCATCTCTGAACATATAAATGGCAAATTTAAGTGCAAATTAGCGGTGTTTAGGAAATCCAGACAGCCAGCTAGAAAATATGAAAATCAAGAGCAGGAAATTCAAATTCAGCAAATACTTTTGGGTTTGTTTTTTTTTTTAATCCTGGGCTTCTCTATTGGTGCTTAGGACAGCAGTAGGGAGCTGTCCTTGTTTTGGAAGGAAAATCTTCCTTTTGGGAACATAATGCCAACAGCAAAGCTCCCAGGCATGGCCAAGGTGGGCATGGGGGAAAGGGGAAACTTCACTAGAGCATGAAAATGGGGGAAGGTTTTGTTTCATCTTTATGTGGCTTGTTTGTCTATCTTTACTCAAGATGCAATTTTCAGCCCAAACTAGATTTTTTAAATCTGTTTTAGGAGATTTTGCTCCTAAGCCATTTAGGAAGCTAACCAAATACAAGAGGACAAGAAGAAAAGTCCTTGCAAGGACAAACCCTGTTTAAAATGCAGGAAACTGGGCATGGTCAGATGGATCAGACCCTGGACCAGTCCCCTTCCAAAGGATCCCACCCTGGGGACATTTCTCCAGCAGGAGGAGGTTTTGAGGGGTTTTTAAGGTTTTTTAGGGGTTTCCTACAGATCCATGGCATGGCACAGTCCTGGATTCCAGATGTAGCTCTCCCAGCTGTGGGAAAAGTCCATCCCCTTATCTTTACAGACTCCAGAGCTTGCAGAGCACTCAGATGGCCACTTCTCTTCATAAAATTAATGGTGTGCTTTTTATGGATTTCAGCTACAGCTGGGAGCCTGATCCTGCTCAGGAGGGGCTGTTAATACAATTACCAGGCTGCTTTTGCACTGTAAATTCTCTCTCTCTGTTGTTTTCTTTGCCCTGTTCAGGAGTTTCACTCAGACGTGCTGTGGAAATCAGCTCGGGTTGTTACCACAGCTGTACTGAAGGCTGTGCTGGCACTTGATTTATAAAAAACATATTTTCAAGGTTTATAATAGCAATGAAATTTTCCCCTCTCGCCAAGACTTGGCATTGACACTTCAGCAGAGCTCCAAGGACACTTTTTTTGGGTAATTTTGAAGAAAATAGGCACACACCCCATGCAGTCTTCAAGTCCAGAAATTTTAGGGGGCAGACAGGACTTGGGAGCTGTAATTGGGGTCTGGGGCCATTTCTACAGTGTCCACTGTACAGGTTACCCTGCCAAACACAGGCAAGCCCAAAAGGGACTTTAATCATTTATCCTCCATTAGGAAGTGGTACCACATTAATTTAATTGCAAGCTGATAAATCTCCTGATGTGAATACAGCAATAAATGCAAGGTTTTGAGGTGGTTTTCATCTTTCTTTAACTCTGTTTCCTCACAGGAAAAGTAAATTTTACCAGTGTAAGTTATAATTATCCCAACACAATTTTGAACGTGCAGTTATTTTTTAAGAAATCACAGTTTTGTCCAGTGTGACCATATTAAATATTAAATATAAGCCACACTTAATCAAATGAGCAAGGAAGGGGGAGAGAGGAAGCACAGCTCAATTTAAGCTTATTTATTTACCACTAGAAAAACAATCAGGAAACAATTTTCTCCTCCCAGAAGAGTTTGATATTCCCAGGCAAAATCAGATGAAAAGTTAATCTCAAGAATATTCAGGTGTTGAAAGACAGGAAGGAAAGAGGAAACTTCACTAGATGCATGAAAATGGGGGAATATTTTGCTTCATCTTTATGTGGCTTGTTTGTTTGTCTTTAGTCCAGATGCAATTTTCAGCCCAAACCAGATTTTTTAAATCTATTTTAGGAGATTTTGGCTTAAGCCATTTAGGAAGGTAACCAAAGACAAGAGGACAAGAAGAAAAGTTCTTGCAAGGATAAACCCTGTTAAAAAGGCAGGAAAGTGGGGATGGATCAGACCTTGCAAGGAGCAGAGCTGACATGGAGCCCTGGAGAGATCTGTGCCATGAAAAATTCATGCTCACAAATGATCCAGAAAGGGGCATGAGCAGTGAGCTGGGAAAGTTTGCTGACAATACTAATTTTGAGAGCATCATAACGAACTCCTAAACAATTTCATGATATATTGCAAGGTAATTAAATGGCAGATGAAATTCGATGCACATAAATGTAAAGGGAGTCACCTGGGGAAATAAACAATCCAAAATTCCTGTGTGAAATGATGGGCTCTAAGTTGGCCAGAACCACAGAGGAGCAAAGCCTTGGGTAGTGAGAGATGGAATTGTGGAACATCAACCCATTGGTCAGCAGCAGTTTTTTTAAAAACATCATTGGAAATTACTAATTTTACATGATATTTTAATAATGTATAATAGTTATTAATAATTATTTCTCATTATAATTATTATATATATACTTATTAATAATTATTATTATTAATTTAGTCCTTAATTACTAGGACTAAAGAACAAAGCAGGGAATAAATACCTTTATACCCCTGTGTAAGTCTGGGCTTCACCTGCAGCTTCATCACCACATCCAGGTGTTGTTCCCTGGAACAGCAGAAAAAGAGATTGTGCAGTTCAACCCCTCCCACAATTACTGGTGTAAGGTAGGGGTTTTGTAACCAGGTATGCAGCAGGTCAGAATTTCCCAAATATTAAGATTTCCCTGAATTTTAAACTTCAGGACAAAGATCAGCATGACAAATCTATAAAACAACCCTGTGTCCATGATTGCACCACATTGTGCCCAGGACAGCACGTGGTGGTGAAGAACAGCTGGGCAGAGTTCAGAACTGCCTTGGATGGAGCCACTGCAGACAAGACACCAGAAAATCAGACCAGAGGGCTCTGCATGGGAAAAAGTCACAGCCATTTCTGCTCTGTCCCTCGTTCTTTCAATAATTTTTTTCCCTTACTGTGATTTTCCTTCTCATTTAGCTCAATCAATCTCCTCTCATTTCCAGGCCAAAGACAATTCCCAAGGGATTCATTGCAGTTGTTATTTTCACGGGACAGCAGCCACGCCGAGTGCTAAATTAATTAGCCATCACCTTCCACTTCCTCTGCTCAGGGCAGACTGGAACAATTACTCCTTTTTTAAAGCCCACCTTCACCCCTGCCATCACCAACCTGCTCAGCCTGGCAGGAAGGAAGAGTGAACCCTGCAAAGTCTTTGCCATGGTATTTTTAGGATCCAGACCCCCACATTCAGAATATGCAGCCACTGTGTGTCCATTGATTATCAGGTTTGGAGTTTAATTTAAAGTGTGAGAGCTTTTGACAGCATTGACACAATGAAGGAAGAGGTGGATATGATCTCCCAGGTTTATGAAGAACATTCTTTCCTGTACATTGTGGTTTAATGAAATAGCTTGGAGATTTCTATGCCTGTTCCAGGTTTTTTTACCCCTTAGAAATGAATAAAAGAAGTGTCTGGTTTGCACAGGCAGTTCCACAATGGAAAGGAGAGGATTTGTAAGGCAGCCCTGAGGCTGGACAGTGTTGGAACAGCAGCAGAACCTCTGGTGCCTCACTGGATGAACTTTCTCCCTGTATCAAAACCTGGCACTTCTGAGTGAAGCCTGAGCTTCAGTGTGCCCAAAATCCTTCTCCTGACACCACTCTAAACTTCAGTGTGCCCAAAATCCTTCTCCTAGTCCCAGTCTGAGTTTCAGTGTCCCCACATTCCTTCTCCTGGACCAGCCTGAGCTTCACTATGCCCAAAATCCTTCTCCTGGACCAGCCTGAGCTTCACTGTGCCCAACGTCCTTCTCCTGGACAAGCTTGAGCTTCATTGTGCCCACAGCCTTCTCCTGGAACAGCCTGAGTTTCATTGTGCCCAAAGATCCTTCTCCTGACACCAGCCTGAGCTTCATTGTGCCCAAAGTCCTTCTCCTGGCCCCAGTCTGAGCTTCAGTGTACCCAAAGATCCCTCTCTGATGCATTCTCCATCCTCTCCACCTTCCTGCTCTGCAGTAAGTTTAGCCCTGGGCCAAGCTCTGTTATCATCCACATCCCATCACTGCAGGGATGCTAATTTGGGCAGGCTGTTACTCACATCTGTCAGCTTTTTGGGATAAGTGTATTTCTGATCATTGCAGCTCCTCTCTATCTGCAGCCAAGGAAACGCCTCCAGCAACATCACCACCACGTCTGGTCCATGTGTTTGGGTTTTATTTGAGCTGGTAGCTGTTAACAGAACAAGGGATAGCTTGGGCTGAAAGAGACCCTGCAGAGTGTCATATGGACATAACAATGAGAGCTATAACTCAATTTTAGAGAAGAAGGGAAGCTCCAGAGATGAGGGGTGCAACACTGGAAATACCTGTGCCACCTCCCCATCAGTCCTGGCAGAAGTCCCAGGTACTGCAGCCTGGATGAACAGAAGCTCTGAAATGCATTTCTGCTCCAGGGGCAGCAGCAGGACAAGTTCTGTTCCTGTGGGGAGAGCAGGGCACTCTCCTACACCAACGAGGCTCCTTCTGCTCCTCACAGGGAAGGTTCAGAGCACATCTCTTGTATTTGTGGGGTACCCAGACAAAGGAAGAAATGCTGATGCACCATGTTCTCAGAAGGCTAATTTATTATTTTGTGATACTATATTATATTAAAAGAATATTATACTAAACTATATGAAAGAATACAGGAGGGAAACTTACAGAAGGCTAAAAAGATAATGAAAATATATAATATAATATAATATAATATAATATAATATAATATAATATAATATAATATAATATAATATAATATAAGATACAGAAGATTATATATATATTATATACATTATCATTTAATATATTAATATATATTAATATAGTTAATATATTATATAATTTAATATAGTATATCTATTATATGTATTATAATACACAAGATCATATATAATAATAATATATTAATATAATGACTCGTTCCAGAGCCCCGACACAGCTTGGCCCTGATTGGTCATTAAGTCAAAACAATTCACATGAAACCAATGAAACAATCACCTGTTGGTAAACAATCTCCAAACACATTCCAAAGCAGCAAAACACAGGAGAAGCAAATGAGATAATTATTGTTTTCATTTTTTCTGAGATTTCTCAGCTTCCCAGAAGAAGAATCCTGGGCACAGGGATTTTTCAGAAAATGTGACAGTGAATCACATCAAGGCATCCTTCTGCAAAGCTGAAAGCAGAACTTTCAGGGCTGCTCTCTCTCTCAGGAATGGATTCCTAACCTGACCTTCCCTTACAGCAGGGACCACTGCTGGGAAATAAAACATGACTTTTGGAGTTGTGTTTTTATGATCTATGAAATCACCCAGACCTTTTGGGTAAATAAATCCTGCCTATGAAGCTGACCTCTTAGCTTCTAGCAGATCACTAAAGCCTTGGGGTTTTTCATTAGGCTTCAATAACATCCACAAATCCCTCTTTTCTAGTCTTTCTTAAGAATCCCTCGGAGATAAAGCCTCATGGTAAATTTTGTTTCAAATATCAACTAGAGATACAAGCTCAATAAATGTAATATCTTAACTGCAGAGTGCCAGAGGCAAGCAGTGTTAATCACACAGGGGTTTTGTGAGTTATTTCACTGTGCTGCCTATGTTGTCTCTAAAACACTCTGTCTTCAAGGTTGGCTTCACAGCTCCAGATGATTTCTGCCACCAAGCAAGTGTGAGGAGCAGCCTAATCCAGAGAAAAGCATCAGATTTTCTTCCTCAGCATCCTCTGTTGGTGGTCACCAAAGCCCAACTTGGCATCAAGGGGGCCACAAACACAATCAGCAATGGATTAAGGATGCAAAGAGGAAGGACAAGGGTGAAAATTAGATGCTGAAGAAGTCATCCAATGAAGAATGCCTTCAGTCATAAGGAAAAGCAATATATCAATCTCTGCATTTCTTACAGGCAATATTCCATCATGCTAGAAGGTGCAAAATTGAAATCCAAAGAAATCCTGCAATTAAGCTGCAAAATTGACTAATACAAGAAGTTCTTCAGGCTACAGACCCAGCAAGAATCCATACAATTCTTATATTACTTATTAACATAAAAAAAATCATATAAGAACAGTAGAGCAGATATCAAACCCACCTAGACTTTTTTCTCAGTAACCTTGAGGCACAATCCTGTCCCAGAGACAGGATACAAAACCATACAGGTCTGACTAGCCCAACACAATCAACTTTGGCACGAGGTTTTCAAAAAAGTCTTGATTATAGTGAGAAGTCTAGTGACAAGCAAGACCAGAAAGAGCATTCCATGATCAAGGGACTAAAACTCCAAATATACTCTGCAAACCAATTTCTAGCACCTCTCTATCTTCAGAAAATGGGTAAGATTACTCATAGAGAAAAAGTCCAGCTGTTGGCAATTATAACCCAGCATATCTGTCTCTTCCAAAAAAAAATGTGGTTGAATGCCTCATATAAATCATGGCTTTCCTGAAGTCAGTGCCAATTTGCTGCTGCCCAAACTGAACTGAGCTGTATTTTGGTCTGGTCAGATTACAGTAGGTGTTGTCCCTATGCTCCTCAAGCACTTTGGAATTCAAACACATTGAGAGGAACCAAGAAATTTCCTTTTGATTTCCCTTGTGCTTGAATCAGCCTCCACATCTCCCCCTCTGTGACATTTACATTTTCTGAAAAATCCCCTTGCCCAGGAATTTTCTCCTGGGAAGCTGAGAAGCTACAGAGAAAAAGGAAAACAATAATTATCTGATTTGCTTCTCCTCTGTTTTGCTCATGTGGAATGTGTATAGAGATTGTTTACCCACGGGTGATTGTGTCATTAGTTTCTAGTGTGAATTATTTTGACTCTTTGGCCAATCAGTGCCAAGCTGTGTCAAGAGTCTGGAGAGTCACAAGTTTTCATTATTATCTTTTTAGCATTGTGTAAGTATCCTTTCTGTATTCTTTAATATAATATAGGATCATAAAATAATTAATTCGCCTTCTGAGAACATGGAGTCAGATTCATCATTCCTCCCTGCCATGGGCATCCCTGTAAATACAATTCCCTGCTGATGGAAAGGGGGCAAATCCTTTCCCCTCCCTACACGAGCACTTGGTTCACATTAACTGTAAAACCCACATAAGATTACAGAGCAGTGATTCATGGGGAAAGGCAGAGGAGGAGGAATGGAAGCAAAGTCTTTATTAGGAGATTTGGGTTGAGGAAGTTGTCTGGAACACACCCAGACCTCGTGGATCCTCTTTCAGTGTGATGTAACCAAGCACACCCATCTGCTCCAGCTGGTTTGTGTCAAGGCCCTGCTGCTGCCCTCCAGCCATTCCCCAGCCCCTGGTGTGACACTTCCCCAGCTTGCTGAGCTCACTTCCCCTTGGAAGCAGGAGTTTTGATGAAGTGGAGCAATGGTAACCACATGGCCTCATTCACCCTCACCAAGTCATCTGCTCCAGCAGGCTTCTGCTCAGGGCATGCAGGATTTCACACATTGGCTCATAAGGCCCCAGAAGAAAAATAATAGACACATGGGATGGAGTGCACCTTGCTGCCTGCGTGATTTTGGGGGTTGGTTGTTTTTTTTCCCCCTGAAGATCTTCATAGTCAATTTTCCTTCTGTTTTCATTTGTTGACTCAGCTGCACTCACAGCCCAAGGCGATGGGTCTGGCCTGGCAGAACCTTCATTCCTGCAGCTCTCTTGCTGGAAACAGCTGGGATCACTGCAGCTCTGAGGGGCTGCAGTGTATAGCTTCTAATTTAAGCATAAAAAAAAAATATCCCCACACTTCAGGCTAAAAAACTCTCAGCCACGTAACATTTGCCTTGTCTAGGATTTCCACTTTTCCTCCACCCATCTGTTCTTTAAGTCATCAAAGTTTGTTCAGCCTAAAGAAGAGGGGATTGAGGGGACACCTCATTGTCATTGTCATCTTCAATGTCCTCACAAGGGGGGCAGGTACTCTCCTGACCAGTGATAGGATGGCCTGAAGCTGATTTAGGGGAGGATTAAATTGATGAGTAGGAAAAAGTTTTTCACCCAGAGGGTGCTGAGCACTGGAAGAGCAGTGACAGCCCCAAGGCTGCCAGAGCACCAGGAGCATATAGACAATGGTCTCAGGCACAGGGGGGATTGTTGGGGTGTCCTGGGCAGGGCCAGGATTTGGACTGGATGATCCTGATGGGTCCCATCCAATTCAGCCTCTTCTATGATTAAAAAGATAATAAATTCTATTATTAAAAAGGATGATGAGGAGATGGTTGATAGCCTAACCAGAGCTATGCTGTGGAACTGAGGAGCAGTTATTATGGTAAAATAACTATTTTTATTAATTAATAGGTAATCTGTTGTTATCTGCCTGATCAATGACTCAATCTGGGCATTCCTCTAACCATGCCTCACTATCACCTTCTATTTTTGAGACATACCCTTGTGCCCAAAATAAAACTTGACTGAAAGTGTTATATGAAACTATTCTCTGTACACTCTTCAGCTGTAAATTATTCCCATCCTGATCCATTATCTTAATTTAAGAAAGGCTGCAAATTCCAGGAGTATTTTCTGGGCCAAGATGTTCCTGCTAGTCACCCACAAAAGGAACCATTTAAAGCCTCAGAAACCAAAAATGGAGGGCTGAAAACAAGGACAGACATAGTGGAAAAGATCTGAAATCCTCTCATTAACTCTCTTGCCAGGATCTGATGAGGTCCTTCACATCCAGAAGACTCTTTGCTAAATTTTAATGGGTACAACATTGACACATGGCTAGTGTGACTCTCCCTGAGCCACTTCTGCTCTAACACTTTCCCCTGTGAGCTCTGCAGGTGGGATACACACGATTTATGGGTACAGAATAACTATTTATTGGTCATTATCCCCCATAGTTTTCTGGGAGTGACACCCTAGAAGGATAAATATCAGCACATGCAGCGAGTTTCTGCTGGCCAAGGTGGAAATGTGTTCCCCTTCTTCACACAGGCTGATTCCCAGTCTTCATAGTTGCTGTCTTATTCTACATTTTTCCTTACAGTTTTATAGCTCTCCACGTCAACAGCTCCCCTCTTGAATCCTTCAGTCATTATCTCAACAATGCCTCTCTGTTTTCCCTCTCCCTACCTTTCATGCCTTTAGCCGATGGACTTTCTCACAGCTCAGAAACAATTTTCTCAGCAGAACAGAGCCAAGGTCACGCAGCTGTGCTCCTCCAAACCAGGCCTTGGGTCTGAGAGAGCTGAATTCCTGGGCTGCAAGGTTACCTTGGGTCATCTTGGCAACCCAGGGCTCGTTTTCCTGCCTTACAAAGCTCTCTGCTGATTCCCAGGGCAGAAATCAGGGATGGCCATTTGAACACTCGGTTTGAAGCGTGAGCAGCCAGCACAGAGCCCCAAGGGACAGATTAGAGCCAGAATAAATCCCACAGCAGCATTTTGTGTCCCAGAACACGAGGGAGAGCCTGACACAGTCCCAGCCACCAGATCCACAAGAGGCTTGTGCTGGTGACACCTCTAGTGAGACATTTCCAAAAGGAAAAGACAGGAAAAGCCATCATGATGTCCTCGAGGCTTAAATGTGTGGAGTGAGGAGGGATGTGCTGTAGGCACTGAAGAACAGCAGCCACTGAACACCCCTGAGGCCAGCAGTTGCTGCCTGGATGCATTTCTGTCAAGGAAAAAAGGCAAAAAGAAAAGGGGCTGAGTCCTCCCAGAGCTTCCAAACAACAGCTGGGAATTCACCCCCAGGAGTGCTGTGCTCACTGCACCATCATTGCATCTGCAGAGGAAATTACTGCTCTAGATGAGGGCCAGGGGATACCCACCCCAAAGCAGGGTGGGTGTGAGCCAGGAACAAGCATCATTTTTACATTTAGTCATGTGGAAAGTTTTCAATAAAGCACGGGGAGAGTGGGTTCATGGGAAAACTTTGATGGAAGTGAAATGAGTTTGGAAAACTCTAACCTTTCCTGTCAAATAGGAATTTTTACCAAAAATACACTCACCCTTTACATACACACACACAAATACAAATACTGCAAAATATTAGCTTTGCTGTTGCAAAAGCTAATGTCTCAGCAAAAATTTGCTTCAACACAACCAATCTCCTACAGAGAAACAATTTTAATCTACAGTTCTCAACCAGCCCTGTCCAACAGATCAGATTTTAAGAAAAGGGCTGGATAAAATGAGCTTTCTTCCTTCTGAGCATCAGTGGAAGCAGCACAAAAACTCCAGCACCATTTTTCACTTTATCCCCAAGATCAGTCAAACAATTAACTGCAGGTAGCAGCCACTGTGGCTTGAATCTTCATCATCTGTGAATTAATCCATGAGATTTTGTTGTCCATGACTTCATTCCTCAAAGCTGCTCACTCCAGAGCTGGAATGAATAATTTTCATCCAATGGACCATTCCCACCAGAGTGGTTGTTCTTCACTGCCCAAGTGTGAGACTGGGTCACACAACATCATTTCTGCTGCCTCAGTGGATAATAAACATTCTAAAGACAGAAAGGAGGAAACAATCCCTTCCCTGATCATGCAGGAGTACTCTGTCCTTTCACAGGACAAGAAGAAATAACTCCAGAACATGGCATACAAGGAGGAAAGGATTCTTACAGCTAATTGCATGGCCACAGATAATTAGGAGGATCAGCCCTAGGAAAGGCAACTGATGTAATTACTGAAAGAGATGCAGACAGACTTTGCCTTATGACAATGAGAAATTCACCTAAAGACAACTAAAAATATCTAAAGACCCCAGGATATCCTGTAGAAATTCCCAAGAGGATTGGACTCCAGCATTACCATGATAACATCCCATAAATGCAGTTTAGATTATGATCAGGAACAGGTTATCATCCAAGATGTCAAACCCTTCAGTATATTTAACCAAGTTATTTGTGTTTCCTTGCTGCACCCCCCACACCATCCTTTGGGCTCATCCTGTTCCCAAAAACTGGCTAAAATAAAAAAGCTCCTTAACACCAATAAGAAACAGGCACTCTTTATGAGGTCAGATGCACGAGGGGATATCTCCTCCAAAAAGTTGTGTGTGCTGAGCAGAGGAAAGTTTCTGTTTATAGCCTGTATTTTACATACATATTCATCGCCTGTCCCAGAATAAATATGCATATGATAATCATTTCCCCAAAATCATTAACATACTTTCCCTCCTCTTTATATGTGCATTCCTCTCTGTCCTGGGGGTGTCTCTGGTGGTCCCTGGTGGTCCCAGACCCCAGCATTGCAGCTGGCAGGGCACTGGGGCTGGGGAACTTCCAGTTCTCCTCCTGACACAAAGGGCATTGTGCACTTCCCTAGGCCAGGGGTTTTTAAAGGATATACATTGTGTTATCTGACCAGGTATAAACAATTTATCACCTGGTAACAATCCCATTGCCAGGATTTCCATGCCCCTAGCACAGTGGATACTTCCCATGCATTTTTTTCACTTTGCAAAAGTTCATCTCCAGCAGCTTTCAGGCAGGGAATGCTTCCAGGTGAGAGGGATGCACCTGCCAGGCAGTGCAAGTGTATTCCCATCCACCTAGAAGCATTCCCAGCTGCAAATTTGACATTAAAATGTCACTCCTAGTCCTAGAGCAGAGCTGGAAGAAAGCTGGCCCACAGAAAAGTGAGCTGTTAATACACCTGCTCCAGATGAGAGTATCAAGATTTAAATAGGCTCCAAATTTGCATAATACCCTCGAGATAAGCAGCACTACAGCAAAGCCTTGCAATGCATGAAGGATTTATTTTGTGTCTTATCCACTTCTGTATTCCAGAAGAGGCCATTCATCATTGTGCCAATACTTCAGAGATTTCACTGAAAGCTCCAACAGCTCTAGATTATCAAGGAATTATATATTTTTCCCCACTGAATAATCATTCCCAGAAGCCTGCGAGGAAAGAAAAAAAAATCCCATTTTCATCATGTAGGCTAATGACACTGCAAGTAATGACATTCACTTTTAATGACTGCCCAAAGACACTGAAACCTCTCTTTTTTGGCCAGCTGAATGGATTTTTTTATTACTGTTTCATTTCCAGTTAGATACACACTCAACATCTTACAGCCAGGTCTTCCTCAATGCCCTGGCTACACAGGACCTCTACAAAAATAAAAAATTCCCAGAGTTATTGCATTATCACTGAAGCGAGGGATTCATCCCAATTCAGGAATATGAAATGGAAATTCAGCCTCCTCTGCCTTTGGGGACCCCACATCACATCATGGCAAACCCAGGTTAACCTTTTCTGACACAGGGGTCTCCAAAAACTCACTATTCTTGCCACAGAGACCTCCAAAAACTCACTATTCCTGCCTTGGCACTTGGGCTGGCCAACAAGGAGCACTGGAGGCTGGACAGGGGCAATGCCTTTAATCCAGCACTGACTATTTTGGATTGGATGGACTTTCATTACCACTTCATTTCCAGCTAGATACAAACTCAACATCTTACAGCCAGGTCTTCCTCAATGCCCTGGCTACACAGGATCTCTACTAAAATAAAAAATTCCCAGAGTTGTTTCACTATCACTGAAGCAAGGGATTCATCCCAATTCAGGAATATGGAATGGAAATTCAGCCTCCTCTGCCTCTGGGGACCCCACATCACATCATGGCAAACCCAGGTTAACCTTTTCTGACACAGGGGTCCCCAAAAACTCATTATTCCTGCCTTGGCACTTGGGCTGGCCAACAAGGAGCACTGGAGGCTGGACAGGGGCAATGCCTTTCATCCAGCACTGACTGTTTTTTTCACAACATCAGAGGAAAGCGAAGAAAAGCTCAAAACTTGTGGACAGGTGGGATATTTAGAGAGGTAGAACTTTGTATTGCAGTGGTTTGAGGGCTTAACTCACTTAAGCTCCTCTTGAAACTGCCAGGCTCAGATATATGGTGATGAGCCTATAAAACTTTCCTGTTGAGACTAATGTATTGATCAATCCAGAAGCTACATGAAATTTGTCCCATCTGGAGAGAATTCTGTATGTGCTATCTTGCCATCAGTTGTCTGTGATAGCCTTTAAACCTCCAGCCCTTGCTTTGATGCACATGTGGTTTAACTCAAATCTGTTTTCCTTAAATAGTAAAGTGAGCACATCTGGCAGTGATGTTTAGACTGGGAAAACTTTTTGATAAGGGGAAGGAGGTTACTGAACAGCACAAAAAGCCCTGTACCATCACTGCTGGAATCAGTGGAACTTAACTGCTGTGTTATTCATTTGCTCTGAACCTTCTGCTGCTTCTGCAAAGCAGAAAACTATTGGAAGCTTGGAAAGCTGTTACAGAGAGCTTTACTCAGGCATTAAATGGATGCAGTCACAGATCATGGACAAAAACCATGCACAAATGTCAATGCCATGATCACTCTTACTTGCAATACCTGTTAACACTCAAAAAACACCTTCAAAGACCTTTGTACAAATAATATCAAAAGGAGGAAGTCAGTGCAGGAAGTGGAACTCCTTCAGCTTGCTCTTCTGCTTTCAGCCTGAGTGCTAAATCTGCTTATTAATTAGGATATTCTGCCCTTGCTGTGAGACCACGGCCCTGCCTCTGCCTCCAGACCAGCAAATTCTGAGCTCAGGGACCTTCAGCACCCAGGCACAGTGCAGAGCTTCCAAAAGCACAACAGGATGGAGATAAGTGCTGCAAGACCTCCTGGGACAGGTTGTAGAACAAGTCTTTGTCAAGCACCAGGGAATCCAAAGAAAGAAAAACAGCTTGAGTACTCACAGCTCTGTGTCACAGACATCTTTAATGGAAACTCCTTTCCTTAGGATTTTTCCTCCTGAGAAGCTGAGAGGCCTCAGGAACAAAATGTAAACATTGATTATCTGCTGCTGTGGGATGCAACAGGTGCATCTGGGATTGGTCTCATGGAGTTGTTTCTAATTAATGGCCAATCACAGTCAGCTGGCTCAGACAGAGAGTCTGAGGCACAAACCTTTGTTCTCATTCTTTCTTATTCAATTCTTAGCCAGCCTTCTGAGGAAATCTTTTCTTCTATTCTTTTAGCATAGTTTTAATGTAATATATATCATAAAATAATAAATCAGCCTTCTGAAACATGGAGTCAGATCCTCATCTCTTCCCTCATCCTCAGACCCCTGTGAACACTGTCACATTTATGGGAATTATTTCCTGTGGTGGGCACCAAAAAACCCAATCCCAAAGCTGTTCACAAATCTGAGTCAAACCCAGTGAGCTGTTGCTTGCCTCCCTCAAACCAGCAATGTGAATTTTGCACAGTCACCTTCCAGGTGGGACCTGCCTGTTTTTGTCACAAGCTGAGATGTCTCTGACAAAGGGACTCAAAGCAGTGCAGCTCACAGCACAGACCCCAGCTCTGCAATCTGCCCCATCCCACAGCCCAAGCTGGATGACTTCATCCCTTCTCACTGCACTGATCCCCCCTGGGCTGGTTACAGGACAGATGTGCTCTGCTTTACAGCAGGAAAACTCTTTGGTAGAGAAACAATGAGAAGTAGAATCATTTTTTAAATGAAAACTGATCCAAACCTGACAGGGATGCCAACAGAGACTAAGAATCCCAGAGGAGAGGGGTTGCTTGGGAGATTTGTGGAATTTCCTGCTTCTGGACCAATTAGAAATAGTACAAGAGCATAACACTATATTCTGATGACAGTGTACCGTGTCACTCATCATTTTGGCCTGAAAATTGGAATTAGAGATGAAATAATGGGAAGAAGAAACTTTTTTCACACTTGCAAGGTTTCCTCAAAGACTCTTCAGGGAGAGAGGAGTGTTGCTCTTCCATCTGTATGCTCTCACCCATCCCATCTTTACAGACACTCACCTGGCAAATTACATCTGTTTCTGGAAGTGTTCTCAGGAATTTGAGTAAAGGATATTATAGTTATAAATGAGAACATCCCCACTGCCTGGCAGACAGTGCATCCACTGTGTTCAAAGAATTAATCAACACATTTCAGAGAGCCTCAGGAAAAAAAAGGTAAATTCAAGAGGTCATTGATCCCTGTGGATTAGGTATTTTACACTGTTAAAATTTCCAGTCATCTCATAATCTTTCATACATCAAAGCCATCAATAGCCTCAGGAGATAAGGCAGAACTGTTATCCCACTCTCATGGTGGGAGAACCAAGAGATGCAGATCATGGCTCAACACAAAGCAAGATCTTGACTGTTGGCTTTATAAACCCTTGGTGGATCCCTTCACACTGGGCAAGGCTTCCTCTGAGCTCTGTTGAAACCTCAGGAGCCCTAAATCAGAGTTTTTGAGCTGGGAGGGGTGGTTTGTGCTGACTGAGCTGCCATTCCCCACCCATTCCCTGCTGCACATTGCAGCTCTCACCATGGTTCCTACTGCTCGAAAATCCAACCAAAGTCACATCTGGAGTGTTTGCATGTGTGCCCACATAACAAAAGCAAGGCTCACAGCCTCCCAGACCTGTGGCATTGTTGAATCACCCTGCTTGAGCTGAATTTTGGATTTATCTTTGCCATGATGCTTCAAACTGCTGATGCCAACCCCTCACTCAGCCTCCCACCCACAGCAGCCACCCTGTACCTCCCTGTTGCCTGCAAACCCCCTGGGTTTCCTTTCCTTTCCCTTTAAGGTGGAGCAATTCTCCTTTACACCAGCCCTTCCAACTCTCCCATTTGTCCCAACATGGCCCAGCAGGCTGGGGAAGGCAATTCCTGCTCCTCTGCTCAGGCTGCACCTGGATTCTGTGTCCAGCCTTGGGTTCCTGAGCACAGGGAAGATGTGAACTGTGGGAGTGGGTCCAGAAGAGACCAGGAAGATGCTCCAAGGGCTGGAGACAGGCTGAGAGTTGGGTTTGTTCAGCCTGGAGAAGTGAAGGCTCTGGGAAAACCTTTATTATAGTCTTTCTATACACAAGTGAAGCTTGTAAGAAAGATGGGAACAAAGTTTTTAGCAGAACCTGTGGAGATGAGACAAGGGCTGATGGTTTTACACTAAAAAAGAGCCATTTTAGACTAGATATAGGAATGAAATTTTTTATGCCTAGGGTGGTGAAACACTGGTAGGAAAGACGTTGTTATAGCTGTGAAACCCTGGAAACATCCAAGACCAGACTGTGCTGTCCAGTGTCATGTCATATTTTCTGGAAAAATCCCCTTTGCCCAGGATTTTTCTCCTGGGAAGCTGAGAAGCCTCAGAGAAAAAGGAAAACAATTCTTATCTCATTTGCTTCTCCTGTGTTTTACTGCTTTGGAATGAGTTTGGAGATTGTTTACCCACAGGTGATTGTTTCATTAGATTCTGGTTTCATGTGAATTGTTTTGACTCATTGGCCAATCAGGGCCAAGCTGTGTCAGGACTCTGGAAAGAGTCACGAGTTTTCATTATTATCTTTTTAGCATTCTGTACATATCCTTTCTGTATTTTTTAGTATAGTTTATAACAGTATTTTTAATATAATATAGAATCATAAAATAATAAATTAGCCTTCTGAGAACATGGAGTCAGATTCACCATTCCTTCCTTCATCTGGGAACCCTACAAATACAATAATGCACAGGGCTTTGAGCTACCTGAGCTGGTGGAAGGTGTCCCTTCCCATGGACTGCACAACCTTGAAGTCCCTTCCAACCCAAGCTACTCTGATTCCATGGTCTAACTCTGTGGCTGAAAAAAGGGATGGTGCCCACAGGAAGCTGAGAAATGGCTGAGGGCAGCCAACCCCAAGAACAGAACCCACTCCTCTCCTGTGCTGTCCTCAGGAGAGCAGGAGGCTGGGAATGGGCTCCAGGCCAGAAGAATTGTCCTGGCAGCCCAGATGCTGCTCAAGCCCAGCCTGAGAATGTTAAACAGCAACATCTCCTCTCTGTTCATGGCCCAGTCCAGGTTCACACGCAAGGCCTGCATCCCAAAGTTCCAACCCAAATGCAGGCAGCATGTTTTCAAAATCTGGACTCCAGCCCAGAGCAGAATTTTCAAGCTCTAGCCACCTTTTTTCACTGGTGCTTTTGCATTTCTGATGTCAATATCATTTTAGGTAATAATATGTTTCAAGTCAATTCGCTGTCTGGCCTTCATACACATACAAAGTCTGACAGGCAAATAAAGAAAAGAAACATGTATTTGATAGATTTAAAAGCTGTTTCCATTTGGATTTCCTTTTAATAGAAACATTCTGTTGATCTTTGGTTTTGTGGAAGTTGAGGGTGCTGGATTTTTTTAATAGAAAGTAATTCAAGGGGCAAATTTGCCTTAATGGGGTCCTGTCAATCTCTTCAAATGCCACCTTGGAAAACTGCAATTAAAAAAGTATTTCAAAACAACGGGACAGACACTAAGTGGAAAGGGTAGGTTGTAGAAATATCCTCCTGCTCATTGCCTGGGATTTTGCAAATTCTGCACAATAGAAACACGCTTTTAATTTTTTTAAAATTTTTAAATGCTTTAAATTTTTTTAAAAAAGGCAAGTAAAAAAAAGTAGAGAAGCTTCATAGGCAGAGATCATATGGATCATGAATAACCCAGAAGTAGTTGCCATCCAGGACTTGGGAAGAGCACAAAAGTTCAAACCCATGAAAACACAGTGACCAAAACAACACAGGAAACCTAACCCTGATGGGAAATCACAGAAATATTTACAGGTACATGTTTGCTTACAGTGTTCAGCATGTCAAAGGAGATATTTGATAACAGAGTAACACCTGTCATATCAATATGGCTAGACAAAATCCTCTTTGACAAAAAAAATAAAAGGTCAAAAGGTCCTTAGGGACTAGAATACCATTTCTAATGTCCAAGTGGCATTATCTGATGGAGGAATGGATTTACAGACAGAGAAGATTGCTGGATTTATTACAATTCTTGCTGAAAAGCTTATTTTGATAGATCTGTGTTAGCACAACTATCTGGCCCAGAGCATGGTGCCAGTGAAGGTTCCACTGCCCTTGGAATCATCCAGCAGGGCCAAAATCCTCAGCAAGAAATGCTCAGGGAAGCTCTCCTGGCACACAGCTCCATCCTCCATGTGAGCTGCACATCAAACACACCCATAAATTAGCAGCAAATGGGTTTCCAGCAGCCAGAGTCCAGCAAATGAGTTCAAGGAAAGACTTTGCCAAATTTGCCAGGCAGGAAGGCTCCCAAACCTGCCTGGAGTTTTGTGCTATTCTTTGATTATACTGACATCTAAAGGTCACCAAATTAACTGTATTAAACTTCCTGGCACATTCTTGCTGCTTCTGTTTCCCTTATCTGATGTCATCTCAAAAAAGAAAACAAAAAAATCAATGAACGTTTGCTGCTTTGTGAAGAAAAATGGAAAACTGGTAATACATTACAGATCTTGCACTGGTTTGGTTTTTAAGTAAAAGACTTCTGGGGAAGAAAAATAAACCAAGAGAAGTCTAAGTCTGTGAGTACCAATATCTGGAGGATCAAGAAGGCAATGTACTATTTATCATACACCTGAACTGCAGACCTGATTTGTGATTTATTCTGTGTTTTCCCATTGGCTTCTAAGAAGGAATCCCAGGTATTCAGCAATCCAAGGAAGAATTAATCTGGCCCATATATCACACATTTCAGCAGTAACTCTTCCTCTTACAACAATTCCAAGAGAGGTCAGAGCTTTGTTTGCACAAGCTGAAGTCCCATTTTGTGCCCTGGAACACCCTGGCATTTCTCTTAATGCCCTATTTGGCTTTACCAGCCTGCAGGGAAATAAATGAGGAACCAAAGGGTGTTTGTGCAAACCAGCCATGCCACAGGCAGGGATTGGCCAAGTTTGCAGCACATTGGTGTCACACAATATTAATAATATTAAATATAATATAATATAATATAATATAATATAATATAATATAATATAATATAATATAATATAATATAATATAATATAATATAATATAATATAATATAATATAATATAATATATATAATATAATATAATAATGCAAATGGGGGGTAAAAGCAGCTCCAGAGCCAACTGGAGCCACAGGAAATGTGCTGGAGGGGCCAGGAGGCAGCTGGCAGAGAGGGAGGGAAGGGGACAATGTCACAGCCCCACCTGGGTCAGCCCAGGGTCCCCCCACAAGCAGGAACCTGGAAAAGCCAGGCAGATCCCCAGGGACCCTTCAAACAGAAAGGCAGGGCTGAAAAAGGGTGAACCAGAGGGCAACCAACTTATTCACAGAGAAAGGCTCCAAAGGGGGCACATCCAAATGAAACAAGTCATTCACTCTGCCTCAGCCCCTCACAGGTCTCTGAAGGACAGCAACCCCCTGAGCTTCCTTTCTGCAGCCAAAGCACAGCCAGGAGCTCACACAAAGCTGGGAAAACCAGGAGCGCCAGACCCCAGACAAGTGTTTGAATATTAATTAAATTAATTAAAATTATTATTAATAATTTTCCAGCTCCTCTGAAGGACAACAACCCCCTGAGCTTCCTTTCTGCAGCCAAAGCAAGGCAAGGAGCTCACACAAAGCTGTGCAGTCCAGGAACCCCAGACCCCCAACAAGTGTTTGACCATGTATATTATTATTATTATTATTATTAATAATAATAATTTTCCAGCTCCTCTGAAGTACAACAACCCCTGAGTTTCCCTTCTGCAGCCAAAGCAGAGCCAGGACCTCAGACAAAGCTGTGAAAATCAGAAGCTCCAGACCCCAAACAAGTGTTTGACCATTATTATTATTATTATTATTATTATTATTATTATTATTATTATTATTATTATTATTATTAATTTTGCAGCTTCTCTGAAGGACAACAACCCCCCGAGTTTCCTTTCTGTAGCCAAAGCACAACCAGGAGCTCACACAAAGCTGTGAAAACCAGGAGCCCCAGAACCCAAACAAGTGTTTGACCATGGTTTTTATTATTACTACTACTACTAATAATAATAATAACAATTTTACAGCTCCCCTGAAGAACATCAACCCCCTGAGTTTCCTTTCTACAGCCAAAGCACAACCAGGAGCTCACACAAAGCTGTGCACTTCAGGAACCCCAGACATCAAACAAGTGTTTGAACATGTATGTTATGATTTATAAAAATAAATTTTAAAAATTAAATTAAAAATTAAAATTAATAATAATATTTCTGCACACATGAACACAAAGTAGCCATCAGCTTCCCAGAGCCAGCCCCCCTGAGGGGATGAGCATCCTGCAGCTGAGGGTAAACAGCAGCTCCTGAGCCCCCTAAGCCAGGCTGGCACTGAATTAGACACTAATCAGATTAGGATAAATTGCTTTAATCTGACACTCAGGAGTGAAAAGCCCCCACATCTCCTCTGCCAGGCTTTGAGCAGCCCTGACTGCTGCAGCTTCACACCCAAACCATGAAGCATTTGCCTTATTCCAGGCAGCACTTTTATCATCTCAATCATGGATTAATCAAGTGTATTTCAGGAAATAAAGGGCTTGGGTTTAAAACAGGCAGAACAAGGGATGCTGCCTCCCTCTCAGCCCAGGCTGGGATGGCAGAGAGTGCAGGGGACAGAGGCAGCCAGGCTGGGCAGGGTGAGGGTGCCCCAGCACAGAGGGGACAGGGGGAGGCGTGGTGGGACCTTGGGGATGCCCAGCACCACCCATGAGTAAAAGCAGACCCAGAGCCTGCCCAGCCAAGCAGAGATGCCCAGAGGAGGGCACAGCCTGCTGCCTCAGCACCCTGAGTGTTGTCGGTGTTCACAGGGGTTTATTAGAGGATGGAGGAGACAGGATCTTAATTCCATTATCAGAAGAGTTATTATGTTATGATATATATATAACATTATAACTATACTACATAATTATAGAAAGAAAAAGGAGCTTCTTCTGAAGCTGGCTAAGCTAAGACAGAGATAGCAAGAATGAAAACAACGTCTGAGTCTCAGCACAGAGTGATAGCAGTCCTGCCTGTGAATGGTCAGCAGATCCAAACATCTACAGGGGACCAACCACAGGTGGACCTGCTGCATTCCACAGCAGCAGATAACAATTGTTTACATTTGCTGCTGAGCCTCTGAGCTCCAGCAGGGAAAAATCCTAAGAAAGGATTTTTCAAGAATGTCTGTGACACCTGAGCTTTGATTCACACACACACACACAGCATTTGAGAGCAGGAGCAGCACAGCCTGAGGTTTGGTGCTTATTAAAGCCTGAAAACACACACACACACACACACAAAATCCTCCTCATTTCCTCCTTGCAGTCACATCTTTGCACTCCCCCTCACCTGCTTGCCATAAACCCAACAGCTCTGGGACCTCTGTCCCACCATCAAACCCTGCTCCAGTCGGGTCCAAGGCCATGTGAGAGGGCTGGCAGCAGCAAGCAGCAGACTTGCAAGCACAGCACCATAAACCTGGCTGCCTTTGGGGATGGAACAAAGGGAACAGGCAGAGATGAAAGCAGAGAGCTCTGCTGCTTGGTCCTCTGCACAATCAGACACAGCAACAATGCCAGGGAATTAAAATGCTGCAAGAGTGCCAGTGGGTATTGTAACTCCACAGGTACATCACCAAAGTGTCCAGAGAGGCTGACACAGCACAGATACCTGCTGTTCCCCTAAAGCACCAAAAAACAGTCAAACAAACCCAGGACAAGTAAAACCAACACGTGGTTTTGATTTTAAAATGTTCATCCTGCAGAGGCTGTGTCCTCCACAACACTCAAGCAGAGAGCTCTGCTGCTTGGTCTTCTGCACAATCAGAGACAGCAACAATGCCAGGGAATTAAAGTGATGCAAGAGTGCCAGTGGGTACTGTAACTCCACATTGATATCATCACAAGTGCCCAGGGCAGGGCAGGGAGGCTGACACAGCACATATACCTGCTGTTCCCCCAAAGCACCACAAAAACAGTCAAACAAACCCAGGACAAGCAAAACCAACACAGGCTTTTGATTTAAAAATGCTCGTCCTGCAGAGGCTGTGTCCTTCACAACACTCAGAGGCCCAACCCTGAAGCAGATCTGTCATTGGTAACCGGGCAAAACATTTAGTGAGGATCATTTTTGCCCAAGTAACACCTCCAGGGCTGGGCTGCAGCTGTTTTGATTTCCCTGGCAGGCTGATGTCATTGCCTTGCTCAAACAAGGCCTTGAGTTGCCTTCCTTGCCACGACCTCCCCGTGCACAATCAGAAGGTTTATTTGTTCTCAGATAAAGTATGGTGACACATTAAAGATGCCCTCATTCCTCCTCTTAGATCAGCCTGACATCTGTTTCAAAAACATTATGAAACACTCTCTGAACCTGCAGTGGAATTGAATATTGTGATATTTCACCCAGGCGCCGCTCGGGAGAACTTTCACCTCCAAGTGAAAGCCTGAGTGTCAAAAGTGAAAACAAACCACTCAGAGCCTTTCACTGGGACAGACCTTCAGTGACACTGCATGTAGGGAAATCATTGCAGATGGTCTTGTTGTGGGGGAAATCTCACCTGCCATGGAACCTCAGCCTCAGTGAGCATTCAGTTGTTGTAAGATCATATCGTGGTAACACATCCAGGCTGCAGCAAGGTCATTCCTCAGGAAACCCTCACACAACAACAGGGTTTTGTTCATTGTGGTTAATGGTGCTTCAATTGGGTGTGGGGAAACTAAAAAAAAAGCCTAGACAAATATTTTTGCTACAGATCAAGCAGGTTTCAGTTAGAAGAAATGTTTTTACTAATGGGGAAACAAAAGCAGCAAAAACATGATGTTATTGAAAATGAGAGAGAGGGTCTTTCTTTAAGAAAATTGAGAAGCTTTGTATATTAATCATGAAAAAAGGAGAATGCTTGCAAACTTAGTGGAAATTCTCACACATAACAACCCAATAGTGTTGGTGTTCCTTGCAAAAATATCTTTCTCAAAGCCCATGAGTGATGCAGAACTTCCACTTCTCCTGTGGAAAGGAATCTGGAGAGTGTGTTTTAGCCACACAGAGGTGCTGCAACAGAAATAATTGCAGGTGGTCTTGTTGTGGGGGAAATCTCACCTGCCATGGAACCTCAGCCTGAGCGAGCATTCAGTTGTTGTAAGATCATATCGTGGTAACACATCCAGGCTGCAGCGAGGTCATTCCTCAGGAAACCCTCACACAACAACAGGGTTTTGTTCATTGTGGTTAATGGTGCTTCAATGGGCTGTGGGGAAACTAAAAAAAAAGCCTAGACAAATATTTTTGCTACAGATCAAGCAGGCTTCACTTAGATGGAATATTTTTCCACATTTACAGTGGAGAAACAGGAGGAGAAAAAAGATGATGTTACTGAAAATGAGAGAAGGGGTCTTCAACACAAAGATTTAGAAGCTTGGTATATTAAACATGAAAAACGGAGAATATTTACCAATTCAGGGGAATTTTCTCACACATAACAACCCAACAGTGTTGGTGTTCCTTGCAAAAATATCTTTCTCAAAGCCCATGAGTGATGCAGAACTTCCACTTCTCCTGTGGAAAGGAATCTGGAGAGTGTGTTTTAGCCACACAGAGGTGCTACAACAGAAATAATTGCAGGTGCTATTGTTGTGGGGGAAATCTCACCTGCCATGGAACCTCAGCCTCAGCGAGCATTCAGTTGTTGTAAGATCATATCGTGGTAACACATCCAGGCTGCAGCAAGGTCATTCCTCAGGAAACCCTCACACAACAACAGGGTTTTGTTCATTGTGCTTAATGGTGCTTCAGTGGGGTGTGAGGAAACTAAAAAAAAGGCCTAGACAAATATTTTTGCTACAGATCAAGCAGGCTCCAGTTAGATGGAATATTTTTTGCATTTTTATAGTGGAGAAACAAAAGGAGAAAAAAGATGATGTTACTGAAAATGAGAGAAGGGGTCTTCAACACAAAAATTTAGAAGCTTTGTATATTAATCATGAAAAAAGGAGAATATTTACCAATTCAGGGGAATTTTCTCACACATAACAACCCAACAGTGTTGGTGTTCCTTGCAAAAATATCTTTCTCAAAGCCCCATGAGTGATGCAGAACTTCCACTTCTCCTGTGGAAAGGAATCTGGAGAGTGTGTTTTAGCCACACAGAGGTGCTACAACAGAAATAATTGCAGGTGGTCTTGTTGTGGGGGAAATCTCACCTGCCATGGAACCTCAGCCTGAGTGAGCATTCAGTTGTTGTAAGATCATATCGTGGTAACACATCCAGGCTGCAGCAAGGTCATTCCTCAGGAAACCCTCACACAACAACAGGGTTTTGTTCATTGTGGTTAATGGTGCTTCAATGGGGCCTGAGGAAATAAAAAAAAAATTTAAAAAAGCCAATAGCCAAATATTTTTGCTACAGATCAAGCAGGCTTCAGTTAGAAGGAATGTTTTTACCAGTGGGGAAACAAAAGCAGCAAAAACATGATGTTATTGAAAATGAGAGAGAGGGTCTTGAACAAAAAAATTTAGAAGCTTGGTATATTAATCATGAAAAAAGGAGAATGCTTGCAAACTTAGTGGAAATTCTCACACATAACAACCCAACAGTTTTGGCGTTCCTTGCAAAAATATCTTTCTCAAAGCCCATGAGTGATGCAGAACTTCCACTTCCCCTGTGGAAAGGAATCTGGAGAGTGTGTTTTAGCCACACAGAGGTGCTACAACAAAAGAGTGATGCCAGCAGAGACACAGACCCACAGTGGAGAGCATAAAGAGGATGGGGAAAGCTTGATGAGGGTCTGGAGAGAGAAAGCAGAGAAATTTCATTTTTTCAGAAAATATCATGGTGGCAGTAATGTACTGCTCCATCTGCAGAACTGACCATGGAAGGCTCCTAAAAGAGCTCCTGAAATGCCTCTTGTGTGCCAGTAATCTGAAAACCTCTCAATTCCTAACAAAAAGACAACTTCCAGCCCCAAGATTAGAGGTAAATCCTGAGGGAAGGAGCTGCTGGTGGATGTGGGAGCTGTGGCAGCTCAGGGAAGTTGGTGAAGCCTCTTCCTCAGGACAGCCAGCACTGTGGCACCAAGATATTCTCAGGACAAACACAGACAGAGGGGAGGAGGAAGGAGAAAAACCTCTGAGCCCTCTGCAGGTGTGATTTGTGCCTCAGATGCTGAGAACAGGCACATGGGCTTGCAGAGTTATGCAGCCAAGGCAAACAAGACACAGCAAAGCCCAAATTTGACCCCCTCAGGACCCATAAACCAGCCTCTGGGAGCTGTGGGGGGCACGTTATTCCTAATTGTGTCTTGTTTAACTTGGCTCCTTAAACAGCAAATCTTTTGCTGCCTTGGCCAGAGTCCTCAGTCTCACACCTTGGTGGGGCTTACCTCTTTCCTTGGAGTGGTAAGTTACAGAAATCTCTAATGGTGACACGTGTGAAATGTTTTTGATCAAACCCCACTGATTTTTATAAGAAGCAGTGAGGATGACATGCTGAGAACCTCTCCAATGCAGGGGGAATTCTTCACACAGAGGACAAGGGCCTCCCTTTCATACTCAGCTTCACCCATTGCCATCGCCTTTGTCTGGATTTTCCCCTCCTAACCAGCAGCAAAACACAGATTTAAGCCCAGCAGAGGTGATGAAATCCCTCTGCAAACACAGATATAAGCCCAAACAGCCTCACTGCTCCCTGAGTGAGTTAAGGAGAGCCCTTCTGAGGAAGAAGCACCAAAATCCTCAATTTATGCTCAGTCAGCGACACCCTTGACTCCCAAGAAGGGAACAGTGCTATTTTCCACACAGAAATAACTCTGCCCCAAGCACACTCTGGAATGGCAGGGCCAGAGCCTCCTCCAATGAGTCCAACAGGATAATTCCCCCTTTTTGCACTCATTTGCCACCAACCCCATCAACAAGCCCAGGAATGCTGAAAGCTCTGGGCCAGGCAGCCTCCCCAGCAGCCTGGAAGCTCTGTGGAAGTATGTGAAGCCCCTGGGTATTTTCCAGACCAGTCTCTCCCTCTGTTTTCCCTCCACATTTCTTATTTTGGCCCAATGGGGAGCACAACTGTGTTTGCCCAAACTGAACAGATCCAAGCTTGAAAAATGGAGGGTGAGGTGTGATACTGTCAGGCTTCCACATATGAGGGATTTGTTAGTCTAGAGCAGAAATGAAGAAACCTGAGGTAGAAAACACAAAACATTTCAGTCCTTCCTATTGTAGAATTGATGAAAACAACAAGACATTCAAAGAGAAGCTCATTTCATGGCAGTCCCAGGCTGGCAGCCCTGTGTCCTGCAGAAGGGCTGAGGTGACATTGCCCTGCAGGAAGGGCTCAGGGGACACTGCCCTGCAGGAAGGGCTCAGGGGACACTGCCCTGCAGGAAGGGCACAGGTGACACTGCCCAGCCCTGCTGGGATGGCTGCAGAGCTCACAGGCAGCCAGGGATGTATTAATATCACACCTCAGCTGTGTTTTAGCCCGTTAGTGACAAGGTCAAGGAGACAGAATGGCCTGGAGGGTGACTGCTCCCATTGCCCCAACCCCTCAATGGCTCTGGGACCTTGTTCCCCCTCTCACCTGCAGGTTACCCAACCAAATCCCATCCTCTTAGCCAGGAGAGCTCCATCAGCCATCCCTCTGCTCATTCTGCAGGGGCCAGCCCACCCAGTTACGTTTGCTGCTGTTCCTATAACACCAGCCTCCTCTGGAAGGCAGGAATCTTTTGGGATAAACATTCCCTTTTGTCCCTACTCAAAAGGAGTTGTACCTATAACACCAGCCTCCTCTGGAAGGCAGGAATTTTTTGGGATAAACATTCCCCAATTGGGGAATTGGGATTGTCCCTACAGCAAAAGGAGTTGTACCTATAACACCAGCCTGCTCTGGAAGGCAGGAATTGAGATAAAAACTCCCTTTTGTCCCTACAGCAAAAGGAGTTGTACCTATAACACCAGCCTCCTCTGGAAGGCAGGAATTTTTTGGGATAAACATTCCCTTTTGTCCCTACTCAAAAGGAGTTGTACCTATAACACCTGCCTGCTCTGGAAGGCAGGAATTGGGGTGAACACTCCCTTTTGTCCCTACAACAAAAGGAACCATCACCAACTATCATGTTTTTAAACAATTAAACCACATAACCCTACATTATCCAAATCACTTATCATCAATACACTTTCAATTAACCTTCCTCTGTATTTCCTAGTATCAGAAAACCCTACTTGGTTACTGGTGTGCTGCATGAGAGCAGTGCAAAAATACACTGGATTTCACTGAAATAGGAAATAAACTAACCACAAACCCCATCAGTTGCTTGATGCATTGCAGGTTCCTGTCTGATCTGCTCTAAACTTTCTCAGCCCTGCCAACTCCCAAGCTTCTTCCTCTGCTGTGAATGTCTTGGATTATCATTTCACAGGAGACTTCACTGCTTTTTTCTAGTTTGCACCTCCTCTCCTCATTTCTGTTCTGTATTTCCCACACTTTCTGAGCAGCAGAAATGGAAACTGGATAAATCAGCATCACACCTTGTCCAATTACCTCCCATTATAACCACATCCAGATGCTACACTCAGAAGTTGTAAGAAATTCCATTGGGGATGCTCATAAAATTAAAAGCATATCTATTACATTCCTCTGTTATCAAGTCACAATATTTCCCCTTTTAGCATCAAATACATATATATTTTGCAATACACATAGCCCTCATCCCAAAATAGGAGGGAAAATGCAGAGCTGGACATTTCCAGTGCCTACAGATCAGACTTTGCACAAAGCCAAGGCCAAAACACAAGGAGATCTGTGGCATGGGAGAACACAAGATAAAATATAGCATAAAATAGAATAAATATAATATAAAATAGAATAAAATATAACGTAAAATAGAATACAACATAAAATAACCCTGCTCCTGATCTTTACAGCACCCACATTTCTCTGGACCTGCTTCCACTGGTGGTTTTTCCTTCTTTGAAGGCTTGCAGGCAGAACCACAGCAGGATTCCCAGATCCCTGTGTCCCATGGTGTTAGTGCTTCCTGATGGCTGCTGCTGAGAGCCTGCAAATGGCACTTTTGATTATATCAGTGTCTTGAAGGCATCTGTGATTGATTCACACAGACAGTTCCCCCACTCACATCACTGACAGCCAGTGAGGCTCGAATTTACAGCAAAAATTCCTTATTTAATCCAGAAATTCATCACCTTGCACTTCTATGTCAAACCACTTCTAGTGCTCCCCCTCTCCAATCCTCCTCCTCTGCTGAGGCCTCCCCACAGCCCATCATCAGCAACAGCTTCACTAATGGGAATATTGAATAAAATCAGCCACAAAACCCACTTCACAAGACTCCACCTCACAACATGCTCAGTCCTGACAACTCTGCTATCAACAAAAACCATCACACGTCCCTTAAGCAGCTCCCTGTGGAATAACTTTTAAAATCTTGCTGTAATCCTTTTTCTCTCTGACTAAACTAATCTCCTATGTGGCACAACAACAAACACTTGGACAACCACACAACACAAATAAGATCCCTGGCTCTTTCTAGATGAAGACAGTGTAGTTGACAGAGGTGTGATATTTGAACCTGCATGCCAGCCCACCTTCCAATCCCCTTTGTCTTGAACAATCTTTTTTCCTTATCCAATATTCATTGCAAAGCTTTTCCTCCTATTCAGGTCAAACCCAAAGGCCTACAGTCATTCACTACCACTAAGTCTTTTGTTACAGTCACTATTAAAACACAATTAAAGCTGGATTATGGGATGCTTATGCAGAACAGGATGTTAATCCACAAATGGTCCTGTGGAAGCCACATTTGGAGTCAAATCCTCGCTGGTGCAAATAAGAAAACTGGAATTGCACCCAGAGGAGATTAATACAACAGCACCTCACTAATTCACACTGAAGGCGAGAAAACCACATTGAATATTTCTGAATAAAAGGACTCAGAGAAGTACAAATAAATGCACCACAAAATGCTCTCCTTTTCAGTTTCAAACAGCAATGTGAGTGAACATCGTGGGGCACTGCAATGAGAGGAGCATGCTATATACAGCTAATGAAATCCTGCTAACATTAGACATGGCTGCAGCATCTGCCACTAAATCTTTGCTGAGGAGTGTACACAGACCAGCAGTTTCTAGAGGGCTGCTAAGAAAAGCAATGTACTGAAATGAAGCTTTGTCAGCTTCTGTTGTGCACAAACACAACCTTAAATTGAGGTTTAATATTTACTGCTGTGTCATCTCCACAGGTAATTCTCATCAGTGCCTGAGGTGATCCTCAGGTGATGCCAAACTCTACAGCACCAGCAATTTCACTCCCTCTCCTTATTACTCTCCAGAACATTTTCAATCAACACAAAGGAAATTATGCCCAAGGTACAGACGTGCTCTCATTAACTCCATTTGCATCCACAGGATGGCCCATTTGAGGAAATTTTCACCTTTAAAAAAAAACTCTTCAGCATCTTGCACATGGTGAGCACCAATCCCAGAGACCCATCCTGCTCCCTGCCCTGACCACAGCAGGGCTGTAACTCTGTCCCACAACATGTTCATGCCTCAGGTTTTGGCTGAAATTAGTGGCTGCCCTGTAATTTCAGGGTTTCAACACCCATGGGAACAATGAGAACAAGTCAGCCTTGCTCCAAACCACACCAAGGCCAGAGGAGCAGCCACAGGCAGGGAGGAGCCCCCAGCACTGCAGACATCACCCTAAAACACAACATCTGGGTTTAGATCCCTTTGGGGACAGAGAAGAAGGCTGTAGCACTCTGTGGAGCAGAACCTGTGGGTTTTGCAGCTTGGATTGTCCCAGCAGGAACCACCTCAGGGGCCTTGTGCAGGAATCAGCCAATCTCCAACAGGACTACCTCTGTGAAACCAAGCACTGGCTCCAGCTGGGCCCAGCAGCAATTTCTGAGGCTGATTCCTGCTTTGCAGAGCTTTATACAACAGAAGGAAGAAATTCAAAGCCTCAGGTTGGTTGTGAATCCACTCAGGCACAAAGACAGCAGAGGCATTCACTTAAATGCAGGAAGCCCACAGCAAAATATCTATTCCCTGACAACACCTTCTGGGTACCAATCTCTCATCATCATGGTGTTAAGCAATCACAGTCAATAACTTCCTGGCATCTTGGAGAATTCCTCTGCACCTGGATTTCCAGGGAATTATAAAATTTCTGCCTCGCAGGACCACGGCCATTTTTTGTGCCAGTTCCCCCTTCAATTTCACACTTAATTAAGTCCCCAGATCAAGTCTCAGGATGGATTGCTCACTAGACCAGCAGCCAGAATTGATGTCCTGTCCAACTGATGGGGCCTGAGGACCAAAGGAAAAAAAGAGAGAGCACGAGTGATAACCAGAGAGGGAGAACAAGGAAAGCTGATTTTATTGCAGGGTTAAAAGCCTAATCTTCCACTAAAATGGTATCAATGAGAGGAAAAGTGTCTCTTATCCATGTGATACTGCTGACCCAGGCTTGCTTTAGAAGCTGTAATATCATTCCAAGAGAAAATTATGTTGGCAAGTAAGTATTCTTGGGAGACAGCTAAAAGGAAGCAGAACTCAGAGAGAATTCAGCACGGGATGGAAAAGGGGCTGCCCAGGGCTCTTTGGGGAGCAGACACACTGAACCTGTGATGAGGAGCCCTGCAAAACCAGACAGAGGTAATGGGAAAGCCTACAAGGGCTCAGTGTGATGAAGTGCTCAAAAGCTTGGCTGTTTCCTCTGAACTTTCTCCAAACTCCTCAATTTAGGCCGAAAGCCTCACGAGCTAAAGCCTACTCAGGAGATTTCTGGAAGTTCCTGTTCTTTTTGGAAGTATCACAAGAGGGATTGTTTTTATTGCTGCAGTTTGGCATTCCAGTGTGCAGCATGGCCAAACCCAGGAAGGCTGGAGGCAGTGAAGAAGCAGAGTTAACATTTTTTTGAGTGCTGTGAGAGACTGAATCATAATTTTAAGTGTTTCAGGTCAGTCTTACTCTGGGCACACACAAGCAGTTCCTCATGATAAGCAGATTTCATCCTCTCTTTAGAGCATTTCAAACTAATAATGAGGCTTTTCCAATGGATCTCAAAGACCCTGGTAGGCTGGTGATGGATAAGGAAACAAGAGAGGACTAGGTTTTTTCCACTGCTCTTTTCTGGTTCTGTATAGATTATTGTACCTATGGACAATTGAAAATCAGGCCATTGTTCATATTCAAATTTACTGAACAAATCACTGCAATAGCTGACTGAAGAAGTTCCTCCTCTAACAACTCACAACCCCTTTCTGCAATTCATTTATTGACCCAGCTCCACACCAGAAAACCCAGATGTGATAACCCATGCTAGGTACTGCAAACCCAACTCACCATCCCTCACACACCACCTGCTTTTTCTGCACATTTCTTCATCTACTGAAATGTCACAAGAGGGAATTTAGAGTTCTTTGGCCCACTTTAGAGTACATTTTGCTGATTGGAGCACATTCCTGGACTCAAAGTAAGGCTGCACACTCTGGTACTAACCACCTGTCCAGAAAAGTGAAAATCTTAATCATTAAAAGTAATTAGGTGGATTTAAGCTGGCCAATTGCCCCAGAGCCATAAAGGGGCTCCAGTTGGGTATTTCTGAATTAACAAGCAGAGAAGATGACAGCATCTACTTCACCCTCTAATTTGTACTTCCCATTTTCAATGTAAATCACTGCAAGGACACCTGCTTACATCCTTGGGTACCTCTCTACTCCTCTCCTTACAAACCTGAATTTAAGAACATGAAAATAAGTTTCCTGCATGGGACCCATCCACTGGCAAACAGGATTTTCTGAAATCTGTGTTAGATTCAAGTAAGCATCCACACAATTCTGTCTTCTCCCATGTGCCTGTGTCAAAGTTTTCCCTCAGCCACTGTGCCCTCTGTCCCTATCAGGGCTTCACACCCCATACCAACCTGCCTCAGAAAAAGAACATTTTAAGAATCACAAACATGTTTTTAATTGTTTTTAGATTGTAAAGCTAATAAAAGTTTTTAGATTGCAAAACTTTGCACTGCCATAATGATGCTGATCAGAAGATAAGAGCAGCTACTTCACCCTCTAATTTGTACTTCACATTTTCAATGTAAATCACTGCAAGGACACCTGCCTACATCCTTGGGTACCTCTCTACTCCTCTGTCCTTACAAACCTGAATTTAAGAACATGTAAAGAAGTCTTTTCACATTTTCTGACAGAATTGCCCCAGCTGTGGGGGAGATGGGGTTTAATCCTCTCTGGTGCAGAAATGGACAGAGCAGAACTCCCCAAACCCCACAGACACAGGGGGAAAAGGAAATGTGCCTCGACAGGCAGCACTGGAGGCAGAAATCTCTGCTGAACCCAAACCTGAGCAGATTACAGGGGTCACATTGGGTGTATTATTCCAGTTGGTATTTTGAGAACTGAAAATCCAAGAAGAGCAAAGTAAACCAGCAAGAATCAATCACAGCCAGAAATCCAACCATTTGAACTTAGAACCAGCTTTTTTCCTTTTTTTTGTGTTCATAAATCAAGCAGGGAGAAGTAAAATCTTTGAAGATTTTCAGAGAAAATGTTATTATGAGTTTAAAAAAATACAGAGCAAATTTCGTGGCTAGAGCTAAACTTTTTGGACAAAGACTGTGAATAATGGGAGCAACTTTCTGGTTTTATTATTTTCATAGAAAACAGTCATTTCATAGAACACAGAAGGAGAACACAGAAGATGCATTCTGAGCCCTGAGGAATGAAGAAGCTTGGAATGGTTTGAAGGAGGATTCTCCTTAACACAGACTGGGAAACAATCACATCCTCCAGCCTGAGACCCACAGGGAGATGCTTATCCTTGAATTTTTGGTGAGGCACCTCCTGTTCTCCACCTCCTGTTCTCCTTCCCTGCTGATGGCAACAAAGCTAACAAGGAAATTGATTCCATATTTCAAAATATATTCACTTTGCCCAGGCCTTCTCTCCAGCAAGAAAAGACAACATCCTGAGGTTTGCTCCAACACCTTGAGAGAAGTGATTAAATTCCCTATATTTTCATGCTAATAGACTTTTTCTGCTTCAAAAATGTCAATCTATTTAAAAGGTCACTTTTATTTTTAAAAATTCCTCATGACAGGTTTCAGAGTACCTTTGACACTGGATTACATCATGTTTCCTCTGACACCTGAGTCACAAAATGCTCAGAGCAGGATTTCCAAGGCTTCCTTTTATTTTGTGTTCCCAGGAACTCTACTCCCACCATGAGTATAATCAATAATAAATACAATAATCAATATTATAGGATATAGATATATAAAAGTATATATAATATTAGGTTATATATTATATATATTATATATCTATTACATTAGGATAATATATAGGAATATATTATATATATTATATATTATATGCTATATATTCTAATATATTATATATTATTATACATCTTATATATCATATCTCTTATATCATATATCATATATAATATATCATATATTATTCCTGTGGCAATAATCAATAGGATTGATTGCTCCAGCTGCAGGCAGGCCTGGAGACCCTTGGGTTTTGGTTACAATGCATTATTTATTTTTCTTTGCTGTGCATCTTAATACATAATCAACCAATCAATACTTTACTATTACCTACAGCCTATCATAACTATTATTACCATGTTATGGTTTATACTATCCAATCACATGAGTTACTGTGTTACAGTTTAAGCTTAAAGTTGTTTTTCAGTTTTCTTGCAGTAGAAATTTCTTGGGGCTTTTTTCTGCTTGCCACATCAACATATCTTTTTTGCCTGTGGTATCTTTCTGCTTGGTAGAAACATCTTTTATTTGTGGTCTGCTTATCCCTTGCTCCAAGGCATAAAATCTTTTTCTAACTCAGCCCAACCTTTGCTTTCTTAGCTGTCCAGCAAGACTGGCTCAGCAATTGTCAATTTACCCATTTAATATTCTTCTGTATTTTACATTAATAGATGTGTAATTTACACATCTATTATTCTTCTGTATCAAAACTTGCTTCCATCTCTATTCCATTTTCAGATTCAACATTCAAAAATCTTTCTGCCAAGTACACACAGCTTTGAAACTTTCTTGTCAAACTTTCAGCCAGGGCTGGCAGCAGGGCCTGGCAGCAGGATCAGTGCTCCTGCACTTTAAAGCCCAGTGCTGTGTGTGCTGCTGCTAAAGTGGGAGATTCTTTCAGAGCAGTATTAAGGTTTAGGACTTATAACTGAAGTGCTCTAATCCTTCCCAGCAGAGGCCAATGGTGCATGTAAGAGTATTAAGCTTGAGATACATTAAATCCTAAACATTTCCAAGTTGCAGGCAGAAATAGATCACAATCAAAGCCTGCAATTCAAACATGCTTAAGAGAATGAGCTCAAACCCTGATTTTGGGAGAGCTCTTCTCCACACGTCCTGAGTGCCAGATCTGGATGAAGATATTAAAAAGCAGTTTCAGTCTTTATCTTTAGCCTATCTGAAGATCAAAGAGAATTGGAAACAAAAACATTCCAAGGCATTGAAGTGATGCATTTGTAATGAGTTTCTCCTATTATTACACACACTTGGGATTTTTTTTTTGGGGGGGGGTGTGGGGAGACAGGGTAGGAAGGCAATTTTGGCAGCCTGTGAAGAAGCAAGGATGGAAACACATTTTAACACATTTCATTACTAATTTTCCTCCCTCTTCTCCTATTATTCCTCAATAAAACCACTGAAGAGATCCATGAAATTACAGGAGATACAAATCCGTTATCCACAGTTTGCAGGTGGCGATAGGCAAGACCTTTAATATGTAAATAAATTGGGCTGGGCTTTATTTTTTTTTTCCCTTTCCAAAGCAGCATTGGCCAGCAGATAAACAGCAACAATGCACCCTGTGTGATAGCCCAAATACTTAATTCCTATAACCAGGAATCTTCTTGAAGCTTGTGTTCAAGTCTGACTCTGATGGGCAGTGAGAGGGAAGGGGCTGCTCCTCAGCTGTAGGTGAAATAGTGACAAAACTGAGAAGGAAATTGGTTTGAAAATCCTGATGAGGGATGAAGTAAGGAAAGAATGAGTGAAAGAGAGCAGAAAGAGAGAGAAAGAAGCACAGAGATTCTCCAGAGGCTTATGAGAATCATGCCAGTGAAGAGGCTGTGCACAGAAACCATCTCCTTCTCAAAGTCGGCGTTTTGCCAAAAAAAGAAAAAAGACCATGATCCCTAGAAATGTTCCTGTCTGCTGGCTCCTGCAGATAAGGGAGTGATATTTCACAGTCTGACACTAATCATATTTGGGCATACTAAGTAAGGACAGTGCAGGGGCTTTCTTTGCAGCATGCATATTCCAAGTTCAAAGCAAAAACTCGTTACTGTGCCTAAAAAATCCTCTTAACTCAGAAACACGAGGAAAAAAGAGGAGAGAAAAAAGAAAGTGAGGGAGGTGCTTGGAGGGGGGAGGAGAAGGGTCCTTATCTTTGTATTGTTGTCTCTACCCAGCCTCATCAGTGATGTCTGCTGCAGGTTTTTATCATGGGGGGAAGATGCTCCCCTCTTTCCCCCCCATCCATGAAAATGTGACAGGAGGCTTCCTGGTGGAATATTTCATGGCTGTGATTTACACATCCCAGTCTTCACTCCATCTGAAGGCAGAACAGCCACCATGGAGCCAATTCCTGAGGTGGAATCAGAGGAATTCTCCCCACTGGAGAATTCTGGCCCTGTTTGCTCCTACAGCAGGAAACTGCTCACCTCTGAGCAGAGGTCACTGTCTGCCTCTCTGCTCAGGGCTCCTCATTCCAGTCTATTCCCCACCACAAAACAACAACAAAAATCCTTCACTGAAGCTGTGCTGTGAGCTGGAGGCCTCAGCACAGATAGAGACAGGCTGGGGTGGAGATGGAGATGAAAACCTGTCCCTGTGTGGAGCAGCACCCTGCTCATGCCATGGCCAACCAACCCTCAGCTTCCCCCAGTGCTGCTCCTCTCCACTCCAGTTTGGCTCCCAGGGTGTGAAAAGCACAAATACAAAACATCTCCAGGGAGCAGAGCAGGTTTATCCCCCACAGCCCCCACCAAAGCCAGCATTTTGTGCTGCATCTCTGCCAGACCCCACCTGCAGGGCTCAGCAATGGATGGGCTAGGGCAGATTTAAGTCATAGTTTCAGCAAACAATGGATTAAAAGAGTGAATCAGTTTGGAGAAGAGCCAAGGAAGGTCACTGTGTTGGATCTCAGCATTACCCAGGACGAATGTTTCAACTCCCCTTTTGCCAAATTGTATTTTTAGCTGGAGACTAATCTACTTTTAATGAAGAGGACAAAATAACCCCCATGTGAACTTTGATTTGTTCCACAATTGACAATTTCCACGTATTTAATTTTTTTTATTCTGCCTTGCAAGCCAAAATAAAACCCAGACTGCTGCTCACAGCTTGAGGTGGAGCTATCACAAGACAGAGTCTTGCCAGAAGCATTTCTCATCCCTGCCCAGCTCTTCTGAACACCTCAGACTAAGTCCTGCAGCCTGACCCAATTGTGAAATATTCAACTTGGAATCGTTCAAAGAACCTCTTTGTTCCACTGAGACTGAGCAGCTACAATTGACCATTTCAGGAGCAGCATCCTTGGTCTGGAGTTGTCAAACAGGGGATTATTAAAGACAGAAAACTGATTAGGATTGAAGCCAAGCAAAAACCCCACTGGTCCTTGGAGAGCTGTACAGGGAAACAGCAAGAGGTGGATAAATTTTTTTAAATTTAAATTACTATCTTGGAGACATTCACAGGGCACCACCTACTGCAGTGTCTGGAGAGAAGAACAGTTTATTTCCACATGCTAAACCTCACAGGGGTGTCACCTGAGCCACCACCCAGAGCTGGCTCTGCTCACCAGGGCAGGGATGTCCCTGAGCCTCCACCCTGCTCCTGATGGAAAATGACTTGGGTATGAGCAAAAACACATCAGGATTTAACAATTCACTGGGCACACTGAGCTTAATCCAGCAGCACAACATCCTCACTGCTCATTCCCATAAATCTGGGTGTGGAGGGAAGCACTCTGAAAGGTACAACCTAAAATTTTCCCAATGGGAAACACACCCCTCCCTCCAGGGCTATTAAATTGTGCCATGCTGATCCCTCTCATTCCAAACCAGCATTTCTCACACCAGCTCCCCCCATTCCAAAGACTTCAGGAGCTGGAAATGTTCAAGTTAGGGATGAGTATGATTTTGTGTGTTTGCTTCACACAGAAAAAGCCCTATGGCCTGACCATGCTGAAATAAAATCACCCTCTGGAGTCCCATTCCTGTACAGAACACCTGCCCCAAAGGCTGCAGGGACAGCAGGGAGCATTCCTAAACCCAGAGGGAATTTCTTGTGATGGTGTTTGCAGGGGTCTGAGGGTGAGGGAGGAGATGAGAATCTGGCTCCATGTTTAGAAGGCTTGATTTATCGATTTATGATATATATTATATTAAAAGTACACTAAAAGAATAGAAGAAAGGATTTCATCAGAAGGATAGATGAGAGGATCCATGTTTGATAAGAGGATCTGTGTTTGATCAGAGGATCCATGTTTGATCAGAGGATCCATGTTTGATAAGAGGATCTGTGTTTGATAAGAGGATCCATGTTTGATAAGAGGATCTATGTTTGATAAGAGGATCTATGTTTGATCAGAGGATCCATGTTTGATCAGAGGATCCATGCTTGATGAGAGGATCTGTGTTTGATAAGAGGATCTGTGTTTGATCAGAGGATCCATGTTTGATGAGAGGATCCATGTTTGATGAGAGGATCCATGTTTGATCAGAGGATCCATGTTTGATCAGAGGATCCATGTTTACCCATGAAAGAATTTTCTGCCAAGGTCATTGACACAAAAACCAAGAAAGAAAGAAGGATAAATAAGAGAAACCTGCAACTGCCTGTTCCAATGAGCACTCTGTCTTTCCTGACCAATGAGTAAAGTGTAAAGTCAGGAATTTTGTAAGATATAAAAAGCATGAATGCCAGAATAAAAACAGTTTGAAGCTATGAAAATGGAGTGTTTTGCTTTGGATTGTCTCCATCTCAGCCAGGACACAGAAGTTTCACTGAAACAAATGTCTGTGCTCTCCAGCCTGGGGATGCACCCTTTTCCCACCTTACTGCTGAAAACACCTCTCATATCCTGGAGACATGAGACCACCATGTATATTCTGGGATCCAAAAGGAGAAATGTTCCTTTTTAAAGGGATATCTGCAGTGGCAGAAGCATCACCTCTTCAAACCCAACTGAATATCTGTGCACCAACCTCAAACATCCCACATCCAGCACATTGAGGCATCCAACCCATCCTGACCTTTTTCCTTTTTCCTTCCCTTCAGCAGCTAAATGCTGGAAAGGTGCAATCCTTGCAATGGATGGATTGACACAATCAGGAGTAATTTAATTCATGATTAATCTGCAGCTAATGACTGCAGGTTCCCTCCAACTTTCAGTCCCCTTCCAATTTTTCACTAGTAAATCACTGCAGTTTGCAGTTGGAGCTCTTCACAGTAGATTAGTTAACATTATGTTTTTATTAAAGCTGAAGTTAATATCCTTATTCTCTGAAGGAGACCACTGGGGTTGCTGGAATTATTTTTTCCCCTTCAGTTTTTTGCTAAGAGCCTTCTCTGCTGAGTGAAAAACAGAGCCTGCAGACCCCCAGCTGAAAGCTTAAGGGAGCCCCAAACAGTTACTTCTGAAATGATTATTTACATTGGAATATAAAAATTACTCTGTTGGATCAGAGCAGGGGTTTGTCTACCCAGTATCCTGCCTCTGATGGTGGCCAGCTGCTCTAGAGCACAAATTTTATGTGAAAGCTTTACTTTTAATACATAATATTTTAATACATAATATTTTTAATATATAATATTTTAATTTATTTAATACATAATATTTTCCACAAAAAAAAAAAAAAAAGTAAGCATACTGCCTACAGAATTTGTGATTCCACAATAACAACAACAAGAAAAACAATAACAGAGCTCTCTGACATGAATGATTCTGTAATTTGGACAGAAAGTTTTCAAATTATTATTATTATTATTATTATTATTATTATTATTATTATTATTTCTATCATCATCATTTTTTATTCATTTATTTATTTCTATGTTCCAGTTATCCAAAAGATAACTGCTTTTCAGTGAAGAGTCAGAATCTTTTGGGAAAAATATGTGATATGAAATTACGTTCATTATTTATCAGTATTTTCCATTAAAATAGCCTCCCCAAAAAAATAATGCCAATTTTCTTTTCAAAATATCTTCAGCTCTGACCTAAAGAAATCCTTGTGAACCATCAGACAGAAAGTTGTGGTAGAAGTTCCTCCATGGAAGTTTGTCCTAAATGCCACAAGGCACCAAAGAATGATGTTTTCTGTGTGTTATTGATCATTTCTAAACTGGCTCAAAGATGCCACAGGACCCAAACGGCCTAGGGGATACCTGACAGACAGACAGACAGACAAGGAGGGGTGAACACCTTCTCCTGGACTCTGAATGTTCACTGATGCTTCTCCTTGTCCCTGGTAAGGAGGAGGGAACCAGGATCATTTTTTTGTCCTGAGAAGCTGCACAAGGAAAAGTGTCCAGGAACACTCAGAGTCCATCCAGGAGAAGCAGCAATTAGCAACACACCTAGAAAATAGAAAAAAGAAAAAGGATTCCCTTGGAGCAAAGAGAGCAGAGCCATTATCATCTGCAGAGATTTAGGAGACAGCTCCAAATCCCTCAGGAATCATATATTCAAGTTCATCTCTTCAATCAGAAGAGATAGAAATTGCTTTTTTTAAAAAAATTAATGCTGAACTGTCAGAAAGACAACAGATGAGGCTTGAAGAGAAAGTTGGATTTCTCTGGGCTGTCTGTGAAAGGCAGAGAAGCTGCCACAGCACACCAGGATATTTGTGAGTGTGCTTCCTGCAGAATCACAGGTGTGCAGGGAGCAGGGTTTGCCAAAAGGTGGTGGAAAATCTCTCACTGAGACGGGCTCTACAAGAGAAAATATATTTTTTAAGTCTTCAGTTCATTTTTACAGAACTTCTTTCGGTTTAATGAAAACAGCTGGGGGGAATGGATGAGTTTTACAAATTCTTAATTGTTTGTGGGGTGTTTTCCCTCTGGTATTGACTCTGTGAGATGCTGGGACCTGAAATATATTTGGAGGGCAACAAGGCTGGTGAGGGTTTGGAACACAAACCCTGTGAGGAATCCCTGAGGGAGCTGGGGGTGCTCAGCCTGGAGAAAAGGAGACTCAGGGGTGCCCCCATCACTCTGCAGCTCCTGAAAGGTGCCTGTGCTCAGCTGGGCTGGGCTCTGTCTCCAGCAGCACTGACACAACCAGAGCACACAGCTCAAGGGAAATACAGGTTGGATAGCAGGAAAAAGTTTTTACAGAAAGGGTGATAAAGTTCTGGAATGGCTGCCCGGGGAGGTGGTGGAGTCCCCATCCCTGGGTGTGTTTAACAAAGCCTGGATGTGGCACTGGGTGCCAGGGTTTGGGTGAGGTGTTGGGGCTGGGTTGGACTCAGTGATCCTGAAGGTCTCTTCCTACCCAGTGATTCTGTGAATTCTGTGAATTCTGTGTTCACCAGCTAAAATTGCAGAAATTGCAGTTTCACAGAATTGACACACAAAAATGCATACAGTGACAGGCTCAGGTCTCAGATTCCTTCCCACCTCCACAACCCCAGCCAGAAGCCAGAGCATCCAAAGTGCCCCTGCATCCCTGGAAATGCCCAAGGCCACATTGGATGGGGGTTGGAAGAACCTGGGACAGTGGAAGGTGTCCCTGCCCATGACAGGGGTGGAGCAAGATGAGCTTTGAGATCCCTCCCAAGCCAAGCCATCCCCTGATTCTGTGGCTCTGCTTTGTGGTATTTTCTGGGGTCCCCTGTGGCAGGAAGGAAATGATTAATCTGACTCCATGTTCTCAGAGACTCATTTATTATTTTATGGTACTATATTATCCTAAAGAGTGCTATACAAAAGCTATACTATAGAATAGAGAAATGATACTTACAGAAGGTTTAACAAGATACTAATTAAAAACTTGTGACTCTCCAGAGTCCCCACACAGCTGGACCATGATTGGTCATTAAATCAAAACACTTCACCTGTTGGATAAACAATCTCCAACCACATTCCAAAGCAGCAAAACACAGGAGAAACAAATGAGATAATTATTGTTTTCCTTTTTCTCTGAGGCTTCTCAGCTTCCCAGGAGAAGAATCCTGGGCAAGGGGAATTTTCAGAAGATGTGACAGTGACACTGCTTTGCAGACCAGGCTGGCCACAGCCCCTGGACCTGCTCTCTGCCCCTGCAGCCACAACCCCAGAGCTGTGGTGCCACAGCCCAGAGCTGCCTCACAGCCCCAGGATGCAGGGGGAGCACCAGGAATTGGGGATTTGGGGATTTGGGCTGTTGTGTTTCCACCTCTGAGCCCATGGAGGATGTGACCCACAGCACTCACCAGACCCCAGGATCTGCCTCTCTCCCCCTTGACTCTTGCACTGTGGTTTTTAATTAACCTTGGAGCAGCAAAGGGGCTTCTTTCCTTCCTTTTTTGCCAAACACAGGCATATTTTACAGGGATGGTGACAAGCTAATTAACTTAATTCTTATGACACCTCTCCAAGATGAGGCTAGGGTTGGCTAGCTCTGCAATGCAGTGTTGGGCTAATTAAAAAATAATTACCACTTCACCAAGGACAAGAACAAGAAGTTAATTAAAAGAATGAGGTGTAGCCTTAATGAAACTCATCAGATTGTATTCATTCAGATGTCCCACAGCCAAATCCCTCCCATTAGGACATAAATCCACGCTGCCTCCTTCTTCACAAGTGTTTGCAAATGGGCTCCTCTCTCCCCCTCCTGCCTGGCAGAAGGAATATGAATTATTTCAGGAGCACAGGAGTAAACTCAGGCTGAGATTACACATACCCTGGAGGGCTGAGGGACAAGGTGTGGATCTCCAAATATATCTGGGGTTATTTATACTACCTCAGAAATCATGTGGTGCACAGGGACTGTACCATCCATTACCAAAAATCCTGTGGGTGAAATGAGAGCCCTGCACTGCTGCAGCCAGGCCCTCCAGATACCACCTTCAAACCCTGGGAGAATGAGGCAGAATGCATCCCCTGGGGGAAAATGAGCTTTTACCTGGGTAAAATTGAGCCATGGTCCAGATTCAGAGCTCTTGTCCCATCCCTGCTGCAGGAACCAAGCAGCACCAGCTGGGGTGGAGCCTGCTCAGGAGCACTTTGCTGATCCACGTGGACCTGAGCCCCTCACGGGGCATCACCTTCAGCACCATCCCTGAGCCACGTTCAAACATTGGGCCACTGTCAGAACTCAGTGCATCCCTCTGGGTGTCCAGAGCTGCTGAGGACCCTGCTGGGGGGCTCAGAGACCCTGGCACACAGCTCAGAACACCTGGGGATTTGATTGTGACCCCTGGAGCAAGTTACCAGCTTTGTATGAGGACCTGAAAGTCACAGAAGTTTAAATGATGTAATAATGAAATTATCACCGGGTGAAAAGGCAGATTTTGGGATTTTTAGAATGGAGGTTTTGGGGACAAGATGGAGGAACTTGGGGATGTCCAGCCTTTCTTCTTCTTCTTCTTATTCTTCTTCTTCTTCTGCTGCTGCTGCTGCTGCTGCTGCTTCTTCTGCTTCTTTTTCTGCTTCTGCTTCTTCTGCTTCTTCTGCTCCTTCTTCTCCTTCTTCTCCTTCTTGTTCTCCATTTTCTGCAGTGATGTTGCACTTTGGGATTGGTTTAGAGTAGAAGCTCACTGTCTAACACAGGTGATGGGTATTGGGAATTAAGTGTAAATATGTTATAGGTAGTTTGTAGTATAAAAGGACAGAGTGCCTGTGGCTGCCCTGCTGAGCAGATCTCCAATGGGCAGAAAGAAAATTTTGTAGATAAGAATTAATAAACAACCTCAAGACTGAAAAGTGAAGAGTCCAGACTCGTTCTTCAGAAGCAGAGACATCCTGCACATCTCAGAGCAGCAATTACCAACAGCAACCCCAGAGGCAAATCTTCAGTGGGCCCAGCAAATCAGGGAAGCAGGAACAGCCTGCTCAGACACACAAAAGAGGCCACAAGACTGAAAACACCAAATTGCTGCTGATAGACCAGTCACAGCAAGACACACTGCAAAGATCAGCTCCTCCAGGAAAGGAGGACACCCACCACACTTCATGGGTCAGCTCAGAACCTACAGGAACAGGGGATGGATTTTGGTCCATGGCAGGATCACAGACATTGAAGGTGTCAGCTCTGGCACAGAGCAAACGTGGCAATCCTCAGAAGTGTGCTCAGGAGAGAGCAGGGAGCTCATTTCCAGAGACAGAGAAAGAAGGGATGTCAGGATGATAAAGCAAGTTTTACAACACTGTCTTTACATTATCCAGTGCGTGTCACAGACATCTTTTATGGAAAATCCTTTCCTTAGGATTTTTCCTCCAGAGAAGCTGAGAGGCCTCAGGAACAAAATGTAAACAATGATTATCTGCTGCTGTGGAATGCAACAGGTGGATCTGGGATTGGTCTCATGTGGTTGTTTCTAATTAATGGCCAATCACAGTCAGCTGACTCAGACAGAAAGCCGAGCCACAAACCTTTGTTATCATTATTTCCTATTCTATTCTTAGCCAGCCTTCTGATGAAATCCTTTCTTCTATTATTTTAGTATAGTTTTAATGTAATATATATCATAAAATAATAAATCATCCTTCTGAAACATGGAGTCAGATCCTCATCTCTTCCCCAACCCAAGAACCCCTGTGAGCACCATCACAAGTGTGTATACATGAAGAAGCAAAGCCCACATCACCAGTTAACAAATTTCTTTGCCTGGGACTCCTTTCAGCCTTTTTTTGGCTGCCAAGGCTGGCAGCACATGGGAAAATGAATTCCTCTTCCATCAGTCTGCTCTGCTTGTGTTATCTTGGAGTTTTCCTGGTGCTGGGAAGAAGCTGATATTACACTCAGGCGTCCTGTACTGCACCTGGGCAGCACAAACCTGAAAGACCTGGAAAAATGTTTTGCCCAATGCATAAAAAAAGCCTCCAGAACACCAGAACATTCCCCCTTGACATGCTAGATGAGTTAAAATCCAGAGTTTCATGTTACCTGCTCTAAAACTACCACCAAAAAATAAAAATCAGCAAGAAGTTTGTGTCAGTTGTGGAAGTTTAGCAGAGAATTCTCTCAGTGCTTGTGACTGGCATTTCACCAGGATGCACCTCCCTCTGTTTTTGATGCTTGGATCAAAGGGCTAACTGTCAAAGAAGGTTTCATAAAGGACTTTTAAAATCCCTGCTCAGTGTCCTTGCCCAGGCTGGGGCAGGGTAATGCTGCTCAGAGGATTGATGCACTCGTGACTTGGATTGCTTTTTGCAGTCATTAATTCTCCACGGGCCAATTAGAGGCAGCCTTCATTTCCTGGCACAGAAAGGTTGTTCTTCCAAGCAGGCTGGACTGCACCTTGGTGAAGCTGGAATTGTCACCTTGCAGGGCCAGCAAGGCTTGAAATGGCACCTCTCAGTCAGAGAATTAGAAATTTAAAATGGCAAGAAGAAAACCAGCAGCACTCTTGCCAAGGGAACCTTTCCCACCCTGTGTTTCAGTGGTGTTTAACCTCTCCTGAAACACCTCCACTGGATTTATATGATTTCTGAATCAAATATGAAATCCTGAAGGCTGTTCAGGCTGTATTTCCTCTAAATTTTCCATCCTTTATCCCCCCATAGCAAGTTTTGCTTACCAGTCAGCAGCTTGAATGCCTGCTGTCTTTTTACATCCTTCCAGCTTTATTTTTATTGACCACCAGCATCCACAGTCCTTGTTGTGACATGATCTGCCACAAGCACTTAATGTTGAACAAATGTCCCAAAACACAATTATTGTAGCTCACTGGAACACTTGTGTGAAATGCTTTGAAGTCATGTGATTAAAATTCTCAGTGAATAGTTAAAATTCTTGTGAATGGTTAAAATTCTTGTGAATGGTTAAAATTCTTGTGAAAATCAAGTGCTGTCACCTTGAAGATGGTTCTGAGAAGGGAAAAGACAGAAAAAGAAGGATTTTCTCCATGGTTTAAATGGCACCTCTCAGTCAGAGAATTAGAAATTTAAAATGGCAAGAAGAAAACCAGCAGCACTCTTGCCAAGGGAACCTTTCCCACTCGTTGTTTCAGTGGTGTTTAACCTCTCCTGAAACACCTCCACTGGATTTATGTGATTTCTGAATCAAATATGAAATCCTAAAGGCTGTTCAGGCTGTATTTTCTCTAAATTTTCCATTCTTTATTCCCCACAGCAATTTTTGCTTACCAGTCAGCAGTTTGAATGCCTGCTGTCTTTTTACATCCTTCCAGCTTTATTTTTATTGACCACCAGCATCCACAGTCCTTGCTGTGATGTGTTCTGCCACGAGCTCTTCATGTTGAACAAATGTCCCAAAACACAATTATTGTAGCTCACTGGAACACTTGTGTGAAATGCTTTGAAGTCATGTGATTAAAATTCTCAGTGAATAGTTAAAATTCTTGTGAATGGGTAAAATTTTTGTGAATGGTTAAAATTCTTGTGAAAATCAAGTGCTGTCACCTTGAAGGTGGTTCTGAGAAGGGAAAAGACAGAAAAAAGAAGGATTTTCTCCATGGTTTAAATGGCACCTCTCAGTCAGAGAATGAGAAATTTAAAATGGCAAGAGGAAAACCAGCAGCACTCTTGCCAAGGGAACCTTTCCCACCCTGTGTTTCAGTGGTGTTTAACCTCTCCTGAAACACCTCCACTGGATTTATATGATTTCTAAATCAAATATGAAATCCTGAAGGCTGTTCAGGCTGTATTTCCTCTAAATTTTCCATTCTTTATTCCCCCATAGCAAGTTTTGCTTACCAGTCAGCAGTTTGAATGCCTGCTGTCTTTTTCCATCCTTCCAGCTTTATTTTTATGGACCACCAGCATCCACAGTCCTTGCTGTGACATGTTCTGCCACGAGCTCTTCATGTTGAACAAATGTCCCAAAACACAACAATGCACTTTATACATAATTATTGTAACCCAAAGGAACACTTATGTGAAATGCTTTGAAATCATGTGGTTAGAATTCTCAGTGAATAGTTAAAATTATTGTGAATGGGTAAAATTCTTATGAAAATCAAGTGGTGTCACCTTGAAGATGGTTCTGAGAAGGGAAAAGACAGAAAAAGAAGGATTTTCTCCATGGTTTAAATGGCACCTCTCAGTCAGAGAATGAGAAATTTGAAATGGCAAGAGGAAAACCAGCAGCACTCTTGCCAAGGGAACCTTTCCCACCCTGTGTTTCAGTGGTGTTTAACCTCTCCTGAAACACCTCCACTGGATTTATGTGATTTCTGAATCAAATATGAAATCCTAAAGGCTGTTCAGGCTGTATTTTCTCTAAATTTTCCATTCTTTATCCCCCCACAGCAAGTTTTGCTTACCAGTCAGCAGCTTGAATGCCTGCTGTCTTTTTACATCCTTCCAGCTTTATTTTTATTGACCACCAGCATCCACAGTCCTTGCTGTGACATGTTCTGCCACAAACTCTTCATGTTGAACAAATGTCCCAAAACACAACAATGCACTTTATACATAATTATTGTAACCCAAAGGAACACTTGTGTGAAATACTTTGAAGTCATGTGGTTAAAATTCTCTATTTAACTTCTATTATAATCTGTATTTAATAGAGATTCTCTATGTCTATTCCAGCAAATAGTTAAAAATTCTTGTGAATGGCTAAAATTCTTATGAAAATCAAGTGCTGTCACCTTGAAGGTGGTTCTGAGAAGGGAAAAGACAGAAAAAAAGAATTTTCTCCATGGTCCAATTGGGTTTTGCCTCAGAGTTTCAGATGTTTTTAACTGTTCTGGGCAAAAGGAGAGAAATTCTGAAGCAACAAAGTGCAACAGTCCCATCACAGGCACCTCATTGTCCTTAAGCTTCAGAAAATGAGAAGGCTCTGAGCTGAGATTCTTTTAAAAATTTTTTAGGAAGTCAGGCATTTAAATTTTCTTCTGCAACCCACAGTAACATCAGTACTTTCCTACCAATTTAAATGAAAATGTGGCTGCAGCTAATTAAAGGTGGATTATACATTTTGCTTAATAGAAAGACTTGGCTTTGTGCAAAAATGTGGATTAGCCAGTTACGTGGTCTTGCCAAATTTCCTGCCCTTGTCCAGAGTTTTCTCTGACTTTTCAGTATTTTTCCATCAGGAAAGTTGTTTTCCCAGAGCATGTTCTTCCTCCTCCCACTATATTTTTGCTCCTTGTTCATGTACACAGTTTATTTATGTGCATGGTTTGGTATTGTACAGTCTTACCGAAAATAAAGACACAACACTAGAAATTAGCAGAGATTTTCTTCTTTTTCCTCTATTTCTCTCTCTCTTTTTCCTTTTCTAACATGCCTTTACACTTTTCACGTTTCCTCTCTCTCGTTCTTCCTCCTCCCTTGTGATCTCCCCAAATCCCCTAATTCAGAATAAAGAAAACACAGTTCACTGGAGCCCTCTCTTGGCCTCGTGTGGCAACTTAGCTCTGCAGAACTCAGACTTTTTTATGAATGAATTCGAGATCAGTTGCAAAATTTGAATTTTCTTGTGAGCACAGCCTCTGTTGGTGTTGCTAATGTTACTTAAACAGCTCTTTGTTGATTCTGTTTTATGTGTGTGTGTCTGCAAGATGGAACCTGGCTGCAGAGACATGTACATAGATCAGCTCCAATCCAAGACATAAATGACTGCAATCTCTGAATTTCCTCTTCAAAAGACAACAAAATTTAAATATCTATCCTAAACATCTTTTGCTGCAAGTGAAGTGGAGAAAAGGGTGGACAAATAGGTCAGCAAAACTGAGATGACAGCTGAAAAATTAAGATAAGATTATTCATATCCCTGCCTTCACCTTTAGCTCAAACTTTTGAGTAATCTGAGGCTGATGTTATCACTTTGTTGGTAAAAAAAATGAGAGGGAAATCACCTCTCTGTGCCTCTAGCAAGCATTTGTGAGACAGAGCCAAAGAATTTCAGTTTTGGGATGTCCAAGGAAAATCTGCCCTGAAGTATCCCTGTCAGGGCAAGGCAAACTCCAACTCTGCCCATCTCTTGCCTTTGGTGTGAAGTTAAAAACTGTTCAAGCCTACAAATTACAGAGCCCAAGAGAAGTCACAGCTTCAGCTGAGGAATAAAAAGCTCAAGTGCAGACTTCAGTGCAGGTCAAGAAATGAATGGTTTGTGCACTTCAAACAGGATGATGGTGACATGAGAAGTGAGCCAAACCTCCCTGGGAAAGCCCAGTGGTGATTATGTGAGGGTGGGAAGGTTGCACATCTCAGTCTGCTTCAGTCCTGGGTGGGAAAATTCCCAATTAAAGCCAAAACACAGTACCTGTAATCATCAGGGGAGTTAAAAAAATAGCCAGGAATGCAAGGAGAGGAAATTGATTCTTGTTGCAATCGAGTGTCTTTCTTTCTCAACTTCCCTGCTCAAATATGAGTTACAATTTTTAATTCAAGTTCATAGCAGCTTTTAAAATCCCTCAGCTGATGTGGCTCTCATGGCTGGGTTTGTGCTGTCCCATTTGGATTGATGAAAAGAAGGAAAAAAAGGAAAAGAAAGAATCAAACCTTTCATCCTAAAGAGGAGCAGCAAAGCAATTCCACACCAGAACACCGGCTGTGAGAGGAAGAGATTTCTGTCCCATTTTACTCCCTGGCAGCACCAAGGGGAAATCTGCTGCTCTTTGGACAAGGCTGTGGTGTCTCTGCTGTCCCTGGGAGCTCCCAGCAGCACAAACCCTCTGCAGAGCCCATCTGTGCACATGGAGCAGCTCTCCACCCTCTGCTGCCTGGCCATTGGGATTTCATTCTGGAAAGGGTGTAAATACACCTATACCATACACTCCTTGCTGATCCTCATCTACCAGTGGCTCCTTCATGCTCTGAAGAGCAAGGGTGGTATTATTTTGTGCTATTAATAACTGCTGGAGCTGTAAATATTTTTATTATCTACCCAGATGTGAAAACTGCTGAAGCACGACTCAGGCTCCCATTAGCTACCAGGCAGGGTCAGGACACACAGAGCTTTAAGGGGTTAATCCCAAGGTAAATACAAGGGCTTCAGATGAGGGAATCAATAAAAATCATATTATAAATAAAAGTAATAATCCTCAAAAAGCTGTTGCCAAAGAAGCAAAACCTCTGCGTCCAATTTGTATTCTGTTGAGAAAAGTGATGTTACAGAGCTGTGTCCATAGATTGTGCCATCTCAGGATGTGGCTTTCATAATGTCCTTAAAGAGCTCCTTGGTGTGACCCAGCCCAGAGCAGAGGCTGGGGCAGCACAGCCTGAGCTCCTGCACTGGAGAGGCCCCTCAGGGTCAGCAGGAGGCTCCTGCAGCCCCCAGGCTGCTCCTGCTGGGCTTTGGCTTCCATGGGCAACAGGACCCTGCCCAAACCTTCTCCTCCTCATCAGCAGGACCACACACAGTCCAGAGGGTCAGGAGGGTATTTCCTGTGTAACACCCTGAATGAGGGATGTGGGGCTCCAGGCACTCTCCAAAATGCAGTTTATTGTATACAAAATGCAGTTTATTGTACCCAGGATGTCACAGCAGTCCAGGGCTGTGGGTGACAGAGCTGTGCCCACAGCTGTCAGCTCCAGCTGCAGGCAGGCCTGGACACCCTTTGGTTTTGGTCACAATGCATTCTAGACTTTTCTTTGCTGAGCATCTTAACACAGTAGAACCAATCTACACCTTAACTATTACCTATACTTATATCATAGCTACTGTAATTACCATATTCATGTTACTGTTCTCCAATCACTAACAGTCAGTACATTACAGTTTAAGCTAGAAATTGTTTTTCAGTTTTCTTGCAGTGGAAAATTCTGAGACCTTTTTTCTACTTGCACCATTTGCTGCCTTGTTTGCCTGTGCTCTCTTCCTGCTTGGTACAAACATCTTCTTGTTTGGGGTGGGTTTATCCTTTGCTCTAAGCCATAAAAACCCCTTCTAACTAACACAGCCTTTGCCTCCTTGGCTATCCAGTGAGACTGGCTCAGCAATTCTTTTCTTCTATATCAAAACTTTCTTCCATCTCTATTCCTTCTTCAGATTCTACATTCAAAAATCTTTCTGCCAAGCATTCATATCTGTGAGACTTTCTTGTCAAACTTTCATCCTTCCCAGCACCCTGCAAGGAATTCTCCCATTCTCACAGGGCATGAGAATGGGAAGGAGCTCATCTCACACAGGTGGGGCAATCCTTGCCCTGTTTCCAGGGAAAACCCCATGAGCTGCAGACACATCACTGCTCCCCCAGTCACTGCCCAAAGTCAGGGAGTAATTCTGGGAAAAAAAAATATAGTGGGCTTTACAACAGTCAAGCAGAGGAATAAAAGATTGATATTGAAGCTTCAGTAGAAATAGCAACAGATTGATATTGAAGCACTAGATTGATTTTGAAGCTCCCAGAAATAGGACCCAGCTTTGCTGTCTTAGCTCAGGTGTAGATTGTTACTTCCAAGAAAACAAGGCAGGACCAAAAGCAGCCAAAAATTAAATCCAAATTGCCCTCAAAACTGTTTTCATGTCAATATATTGTAAGCTGCACATGTTTATTTTTCTCCAGAAGTTCTTTTTTAAGTTTACATTAAAAATACCAAAAATATTTAGAGGATTAAAGCCTGATTTACAGGTTACATGACAGGTGATGAGTTATTTCAGTATTGCTTGGATGGTTCAGGTACAACTTGATTTTTTTTTTAATAGGCATTACAAATGAAAATACCTTTGTAAGCAGTGATTTCCATTCAAATAAAAAGCCATTCATCAACAGCCTGAAAGGTTATTTGGTTGATTGCCCTGTACATACTTCAAAACACTAATTGGGTATTATAATGAAGGCAAGATTCTAAACTGAGCAGAGGCAGGAGCTGGGGTTATACAAACTTGGAGACAGCCTGCACTTCCCAGGACATCAGGAAAACACCACAAAAACCTGGAAATGCCATACAAGGAGACTCACTTGGCATTCTTGCACAGCAAGGAACATGACAGGACACACCTGGATTTATGCCCAGAGCAGATGGAGACATGACCTGGAGGCACAGCCATACCCCAGGATATCATCCCCAGTTATCCTCACAGCCCCTTCTCCCCAGGGTGTTTTGGATCCTCCAACCCTCCCTGGCTTCACATCTCCCTGGTTCCTGCTGCTCCTCCACCAGCTTCCAAACCCCTTCTCCTCACCCCTTCCTCCAGGCTCCCTGCACCCCAAATATTTCCTTGCAGGAAAAACACCCACTAAACACCAATTCTTTTCTAAAGTGAAGTTCTTAAGCAATCAGAGGAGCCAATTTAGCAGCAGTCACATCCTTCAGCTGTCATTTATGTCCCTCCCCAGCTGCTCCAGTGAGCAGCCCTTGTTGGTTGTGTTTTATTTTGGTGGTGCTCGTTTAGCAGCCACATTCAGCATCTCTCCACAAAACTGCTCTCATTTAATTTCCCATGTGAATCTGTTGACTGTTTGCAGGAGTTCAAAACAGCAGCACTTCTGTGTAGCTCATGAGCACTTCAGAACATCTGTTGGGCACTGTTGGGGAAGCTGCATCTGAACCACAGGCCCTTAAGTCTTCTAGAGAGTTCAGCTCATACAAAGAACTCACTTTTTGTTGAAATCTGCCCTAAAGAGGGAAAAAGAACAGGATTCACCATTGCCAAAATGCCTGACACGTTAGCTGCCAGCCAAAGTTAATCCAGAATCAAGCAGAGCTCTTTATACCCCTGACACAATCCCTGATGGGTTCCCTCTGCTTGGGCCATGAGACAGCCCCAGCTCCTCACACACAGCTGGCTCCAGATCCAGCTGGGGCTTCCAAACCCCACAGAAATATTTGCATAATCCTGGGTTTATTATTTTAGCTCAGGCTGCACAGACTGTACAGTCAGCACTACACATCCCATTTTCAAATCCTACTCAGCAGCACCTGAAGCTGGCTCTCAATCAAAACACAAGCCAAGCCCAGGTCTCACTTTTACACTGCCTTTCCCAGCAGACAGCCAATACTCCCCTTCAAAAGCCTTTTAATCCTTCTACAAGTCTAAGCTTAACCCAAGATTTCTTCACTTAAAAAATTAAATTATTGTAAAACTCGACTGAACAAGGATGTGCCTACCCCAAGATTGTTGAGGCACCGAGTCTGAGCAAGCCAGGCAGTGCTGTCACAGAAAATCCTCTGTTAAAACACACATGCAGGATATATAATTAGAGAAAAGTTATTTTATTAATTTGTCTGAACAGTTATTGTCTTCAGGCCAGCAAGCAGAGTTTTGTAAGGACAGATCAGGTAGTACTGAAAAAAATAAATTCAGTACTTTATTTCCATGACTGCTTTTGAAATATAAATTTAATTCTTGAAATAGGGATAAATACCTGCAGATATGTTGTTTAGAGAGGGACAAAAACAGACCAGCACACCACAGTGCCTGCTAAATGACAATTATGTCCCATGGAAGCAAAAGGGATCATAAAGGAGAGCTGCTCTAATAATATATTTACTTATTTCATATATATATATATATATATATATATATATATATATATATATGTGTGTGTGTGTGTGTGTGTGTGTGTGTGTGTGTGTGTGTGTATATGTATCTATTTATATTTTATATATCTGTATGTATATGTATTGGCCAATGAGTGAAAACAACTCACAGCAGAATCCAATGAAACAATCACCTGTAGGTAAACAATCTCCAAATACATTCCACATGAGCAAAACACAGGAGAAGCAAATCAGATAATTATAGTTTTTGTTTTTCTCTGATGCTTCTCAGCTTCCCAGGAGAGAAATCCTGGGCAAAGGGATTTTTCAGAAAATATGAATGTGACAAAAAACTTAAAGCCCTCCCAGTAAAATGAAATTATCTGGAGGTGAGTGGGTCCCTCCATAGCCAAGAGCTTTGCAGGATGCTGTGACACCAGTGCCACCCTCACAGGCAGAAAATGTCACTGGGATCCCTCCTGCCTCAGTTGGGACACTTGTGTTTAGACAACATCAAGGTTTTATCCAACTAAATCAATAAAAGGCTTTAATATATCTTAGAATGGGGTGAATTACCTCCTGGACTCTCCTGTGTGCCTCTCCACTGAAAAAGAATCCTGCAGGTGAATGCAGCAATTCCCAAATCATATCAGGGGTATTGAAGTCCTTCCTACATGCTGAATGTTACCAAAATTAGGTGTTCTCTGCAAACATTCCTGCACTAACAACTCCTCTTGGTCCTTCCTCTGGCTCTGGCCACCAGCAGCAGCAAAGCACCAGACCCTGTGGAAATCAGATTTGACTAAGCATGGGAATTCTTGTGTACCAATAAGTTATCCTTTGATTCGTGGCATATTTCAGATTAAAGTTCCAAAGAGCTACAAGAGGAGAGGCAATTCCCTGTTTCAGTCCTGAGGGCTGCACTGATTTATTATTTCTGGCACCACATAGTGCATTGTTTGGTTGAGATTGGCTGTTAAAATCCATACTTATGAAATGTAATATTCCTCTGGAAATGTCCCATTCTGGTTCTTTTTTAGATGGTATTTTTATTGTGAGGGAGGGACAGGAATGAGCCTAATAATTATGTTCGAAATCATTTCAGCTGGTAAAGTCAGGTAGACTAATATTTTATTTCCATTTGGCCTCTTATTTCTTTAACCAAAACTGAGATGAGACCCTTGTGAGAATTCTGGCAGAATAATTAAGGATATGGCTGTGTATCTTCCTAATAAAATAAAGGCCAAAAAGCCAAAGGATTGGAGGATGGCTCCCTCCTTACTGTCTTCTTTCAGTGACATTGCTCAACAGCTAAATAATGGAGAATATGAGCTGCAGTAATCAAAGTGAGCCAAACAGGGGCTCACAACCACGGGCATCTCCAGTGGACAGAGCATCCAGAGCCCTGCACTGGCTCAGGAGAGACCTTGGCAGGTGGCACAGGTACAGTAAAAAGCAACTGCAGATGTTGGCAGAAGAGTGTAAAAGAAGAGTTTTCCCAAGCTCTGTGCCATACCTCAGTCCTGACTGACCACCTTTAAATCACACTCATTATTAAGGCATTAATAACTCCTTGATTTAATTCCCAGAGGCCAGACCTGCACCTTACCACAGGTAACAAGCTGATCCTGTGAGATCCAGGCCCCCCAGCTGCCAATAGCAACCTCTGCCTGGGAAATCAAGGCAGGACTTTGCAGTGTGGGTAAAATGCAATTTTTAGGAATGGGCCTCTGTCGCAGACATTCTTTGTGAAAAATCCTTTCTGTAGGATTTTTGCTGCTAGAGCTGAGAAGCTCAGTAACAAATGTAAACAATTATTATCTGCTGCTGTAGAATGCAACAGGTCCACCCTTGGTTGGTCCCCTGTAGATGTTTGGATTTACTGACCACTCACGGTGGAGCTGCTATTTCTCTATGCTGAGACACAGACCTTTGTTATTCATTCTTTCTATCTCTATTCTTAGCATAGCCAGCTTCTGAAGAAGCTCCTTTCCTTTCTATCTCTATGTAGTATAGTTATAATGTTATATATATATATCATAATATAATAAATCAAGCCTTCTGATAATGGAATCAAGATCCTGTTTCTTCCATCCTCTAAAAACCCCTGTGACCACCGTCAACAGGTCTCCTTTCTCCTGGGGAGGATTTACCCTTTGTTTCCACAGAGAAACAAGAGGCCTCCACCCTCTCCTTGGGATGGAGCAATCCCAGGGGGAAAGGAGCTAAGGATAATATTTGGAATTGCTCCAGGCCAGGTTGGACAGGGCTTGGAGCAGCCTGGGATAGTGGCAGGTGTCCATGGCAGGGGGTGGGAATCAGATCAGCCTTAAGATCCCTTCAACCCAACCCGTTCTGTGACTCCAGGACAAGCAGAGAGCAGCCACAGCAGCCTTTTCCTCATCCAACATCCAGCCTCTACCAGAGCATCTGCAGAGAGCAGAGATTTGCATCTCCTGCAAACAGCTCTGAGAACAGACCCCTGCCCTGGCTGTGGGAGATCAGGAGCCCTGGCAGTGCCACCAAGCCTCACCCAGCACAAGGGTGACCTTGTGAATATTAATATAATATAATATTGTAGCATTCACATTCTCTGAAAAATCCCTTCACCCAGGATTCTTCTCCTGGGAAGCTGAGAAGCCTCAGAGAAAAGGAAAACAATTCTGATCTCATTTGCTTCTCCTGTGTTGTGCTCATGTGGAATGTGTTTGGACATTGTTTACCCACAGGTGATTGTTTCATTGGATTCTGCTGTGAGTTGTTTTCACTCTTTGGCTAATCACGGCCAAGCTGTGTCAGGATGCTGGAAAGAGTCAGGAGTTTTCATTATTATCTTTTTAGCATTCAGAAAATATCCTTTCTGTATTCTTTAGTACAGTTTAGTTTAGTATTCTTTAATATAATGTAGTATCTTAAAGTAATAAATTAACCTTCTGAGAACATGGAGTCAGATTCATCATTCCAGCCTTCATCAGGAATATTATATGATATATGAATATAATAAAATATTATATTATATATGAATATAATATAATATTATATGATATATTATTGATATATGAGATATGATTTGAGATAATATGAGATATATTACAATATATCTCATATTATATATATATGAGATATATATATATCTAATATTATTATTTATATTATATTATATTATATTATATTATATTATATTATATTATATTATATTATATTATATTATATTATATTATATTATATTATATTATATTATATTATATTATATTATATTATATTATATTATATTATATTATATTATATTATTCAGGATGCCCAGGGCCTGGACTGGCAACTCCAGCCTCTCCCTGTGCCACACCAGGACAGCCCCTCAGCCCTGGCAGCCATCAGCACCATGATGCTGGCAAATCCCTGACTCTGCTGTGTTTCAAACTAAATATTTGCTCCAGGCTCATAGCACCATTAATGCAAAGTCCAGTTAAAAATCACAGCTCCACCAAAATAAACTTTGCTTTTGATTTTTGCATGGGCTGGGAATTCATCTTTTCCTTGTCACTCTCACAGGATTCTCTGGGTGTAAATACTTAATGGAAATGTTCCTGGAAACACATTATCATGAAAAAAAAAATTAAAAAACTGTGATCCCAGCAACATTTGCATGAGACAATAGTCTGTAGCTTTGCATCATCCAAATCCAGATGTTTCTGGTGAGAAAGAAATAGATGACCTGAGAATTAAACCCAGGCCCCTTGGCTCCCCTCCAGATGCTCTACCAGCTGCTCACACCAAATCCCCTCTGGTCAATTACTTTACTTGATGCTTCTAATCAACAATATTATATATGTGATGCTATAAACTTTTGTATTTAATATTAGCTCATAACTCAGCATCCAAAACCAGATGGTTTTGGTGAGAAAGAAATTGATGACTTATCGGAGGAGTGAAGCCAGGCCCCCTGGCTCCCTTCCAGGCAGTCTACCAGCTGAGCTGCAAAGCAAAGCAGCCACCTCCTGCTCCCCCAGCCCTCTGCCTCTCATGAAAGGAAAAGGATTTCACATCTCCCACTGCAGGAATATGGGAAAGATGTTTTAATAAAGGCTTTTTAAAGAGTTATACTGGTTTAAAAGCAGGCAGGCTTGCTTTGAGGCAGGAGAGCACTTCTTCCCAGAGGAAGGCTTTGCAGACAAGCTCCTTTTTCTCCTAACAGGATGAGGGCTCATGTTCAACTGCCTGCAGAAGCAGCACAATAGATGGCTGATTTCTGAATTTCTTCAGAATAATCTGAATTTCTTCAGCTCCTGCACGCCCTGAAGATGATTGTGAGACACTCCCTGCAAGCATTCAGGACAGCTCACTGGATGGGAGGATGCTGCAAAATATGAATGTTAAAGGACTGAGAGCAGGTTCCTGCAGGGTGGAACACAGGCATTTCTGATTGATGGAAATTTAATATGTTCCAACCACTCAAAGCAGGTCAGCAAGTGCTTTATTTCAACCCTGTATTGATGCTTTGAGCTCAGTGCAATTCCTGCTATGGTTGAAGCTCAGCACAGTGCTGCCCTGTCCAAGGCCAAACTTTGATAATCCAGAGCACATGAACTGCTCTGCCCTTAACTCAAGATCCTAAATCACAGCATCAAGTATTTATTAAAGGCAAGAGCATCAGTTTTATAACCATGAATTCACATCATTTCGCTCTCAAATTATAGCCATGTAAGACATGATGAAAAGCAACTTCCATGAAACCCCAAAGCCCTAAGAGCTTTGTTTAGGATTAGAGACAGCAGCCACTACAGATCTACAAATTGAAAGGAACAGAATTGTAAGGAACAACTGTGAAAATATTATTGCAACTGAAATTAATCTGAAAGCAAAACCAGCACGCTTTGAAAATGTATTAGACAACATTTTCCAAAGAGGCAATTCCAGCTTCCCACAGCAATGAAGACAGTGTGCCTTTTCCAAGGAAAAACTACTTTTTAAGAAAATAAAATATGGTTGCAAACATAGAGAGCTGACAGCGGTGTTCACAGAGCTCTGTTCTCTTGTTGGTTCATTTGATTAGATCTTAAGACCAAGGTTTTACCTTGATTTAGTTATAATAATCTGCTTTTGCAAACTTCTGGAACATTTAGCATTCACTTGTAGGGCAACTTATCCTGCCCAGCCAATGAAATCAGGCAGAGGCTTGGATAAATCCTCCAACTGCTGGAAAACCAAACCTCATCCTCAGTGGAAGAGATGGAGCTCCATTTATAGTTTGTTGCAGTGAAGTGCTGCAGAACTCACAGCCTGTGAGACTGTAACAGAGATAAGAACTAATAAACATCTGGGTCCAAACAAGAAATTCCATCTCACACATTTAATCCTGACCTTGGCTGAAAAGAAGCAAAGAATCCATTAACCAGCCATCATCCAGACTGTGGATGCTGCCTTCCAAGCCAGGAAAAATTCCAAGACCATACAGCAAGAAATACTGCTCCTTCTTCAAATCAAACTCAGAGCTGTGTGGAGGAAGAGTTCATGAAGTGTAAACCAGAAACAAGCCCAGTAATCAACAGGCTGGGGGAAAATGGTGTTTGCTACTTCCTTTTTAGGTGCCTGCATTTCCAACACCAGCTCAGGCTGCCTCTAATTAACTCTGATTGTGCTGAGCCATAATTTACAAGTTGTCAGGTCCAACATAAATTCAGAGAAAACCAACGCTGTCCCCTCCATTCCTCCCCAAGCTTGCATTGATTCCCAGATCATCCAGGGCTTCAGAGAGCAACTTCCAGGTCTTGAACCAGATCTGAAAACAAAATGAAAATGTCTGGTTGTAAAAACTGAATGTTTCCAAGGGTTTGGGGGGTGGTGTTTTTGGTGGTTTGGTTTTTTCTTTTTTCTTTTTTTTTTATTTTTGCATAATTAACTGATACAGAATATTTTAGAGCACTGAACCATGCTCTAAACCACTTCCCTTAAAGCCTCCTCTCCTCCTCCCAGTCTGTTGTCTGTAGATACAACATGGACACCAAATGATTAAATCTGCTTGTAGCTTCATGTATTTTTTTAATCATAAACAGGATACTGTCCAGGAAAGAGCAGCTGGAATCACAGCTGCAAAGCTCTCTCTAATGTGACACCACACAATCACACTTGATAGCAGAAGAGTTCTCTGGGGGAGGAAGTCACTCCAGGAGATGGCTGTAATTGAGCAGGACTCCACCAAAATTTGTGTGCTTGTTGAGCTTTTGTTAATGAAATAGAAGATCTTATACCCTGACAAGTACTCTGAACTGAAAAAAAAAAAAAAATAAGCCTTATAGATATAAACCTGAAAGGCAAACAGCAAGTCCAGAAAAAAAGAATTTTTCTGCTTGTCTGTCCTCTTTGAGGCATGGTCCTGGCTTGAATAACCCAAATTTTGGGGTGTTATTTATTATTATTTCCTTCTGAGGACATGGAGTCAGATTCATCATTCCTGCCTTCCTTCATCAGGGCACCCCACAAATACAGCAGCTATGGAGAGTAACTGCTGGAGCAGCTGGGTGTCAGCCAGTGTGGGACACCCCAAATGGAGCCTGTGGGGGTGTCACAGTGTCCCTGAACACGAGATGGACAGAGCAGAGCAGTGACAAGGACACAAAGCAGCACCAAAGTGGTGCCAGGGACAGGCTGATTTGGGATCCCCCACCCCAGAGCAGGGGCTGCTCTCTGCAGCAGCAGGAACCTCTGCAGAAGGGAAACCCAGGGGGGCCCTGGGGAGGGAAGGCAGCCAGGGAATCCTCACATTTTGTGGTGGCAGGACAAGATTTACCTCGGGTGTGTGGCTCCTTGCTGCAGTTTTGAGGTGCCTGGGCAGGATGCTCGTGGGATGGGCTGTCTGAAGCAGGCTGCTGCTCCCTCCTGGATGAGCCCAGCTGGCAGTGAGAGAAATTCCACCTGGAATTTTCCTGGGGCACTGGCAGGAGCTGGAGGTGTGGGTGCAATCAGCTCATTCACCTAATCCACACTGCAGCCCAATTCCTGACAGCCAGAACAGAAACCAGCACATTAATTAGGACGAGATAAGAGGGATAAACTCCAACTCTCTGTTCTCCAAATCCAAAGAGCAAACACTGCTAAGATTTACTGGCTTTGCTTATCAGCAGAATGAGGGAAACCAAGGTAAATTTCATTCATGTGGGGATAAATCCCTCCTGGGGCAGCTTGTCCTGAGGATTTCATGGAGCACAGCAATGGAGTGCAAGCCTCAAGGGAGGTTCTGTCCCTGCTGTTCCAGAGGACTCTGGCTAGCACAGTTCCTGTGAGACTGAGGCTTTTCCTGCTAACTCAGTGAGTTAGAACTTCATTTCCAAGTTACTCCACACCCAACAGGGATGATGATGTCTTTCTCAGCAAAGATTTGTGTACAGAATGTGTCTGGAGGCAGTGAGACAAGACAGCTGCTTTCCCATTAATTCTTCTTTCAGCCTGGGCTGAGAAGCTGAACTCCAGACAGAAAGCTCAGAGCAAAGCAGGAGTGGGCGGAGGAGCAGAAGACCTGTGATGCAAAAAGGTTAAAGCATCTTTCTGATGCCTGTGCAGCAAAAAGGTTAAAGCATCTTTCTCTGTTGCATTAAGATAGAAAAATTATAAAGAAAAGCCTTATAAAATCAGGCCTGCTCTGGCTGGACTGTCATTTCTTCTAATTCAAGCTGGCACTTTACAAATTCCCAAGGAAAGCAATCCTGGTGTGAGCAGTTCATTAGCATAACAATCTATTCCTGGGTAAAAATCAACCAGCACCTGTATAAACTTTTATACCTTTAGATAAAAAAATGAACAACTATCTCTCACAAACAACTTTTCCTGCAGGTACACACCAAGAGTTTGAGTGATCAACCAATACAAGATAATAACTTGTTACTGACCAATAAAGTGATTGGTAAGAGAGCTCCTGACCAAATGGAGTCACCCACAAGATCTGTAAAGCTGTATAAAAATGTTTATGTGAATAAAGAATAAGGGTTTTTTCCACCATGAAGAAAATTCAGTCCTGTGTGATTTATTCTGATATTTCTGCAGGATTCTGGACCTCAGCACAAAAATTTCAGCCCATGGACATGGAGAACATGCAGAGCAGAGCCACCTCAGTGGCCAGAGGGGAGATGGAGCCTGTGATTTATTCTGATATTTCTGCAGGATTCTGGACCTCAGCACAAAAATTTCAGCCCATGGACTTGGAGAACATGCAGAGCAGAGCCCTCTCAGTGGCCAGAGGGGAGATGGAGCCTGGCTGCAGGCACTGCTGTGCTGCCCACGTGTCCCCTGCCAGCCTGTGTGACACTGAGCCAGCTCCCTGTGCTCTGCCACCAGCGGGCTCTTGAAGCAGTTTGAAAGCACATTTATTTCTTGGAAGCCTCTGAACATCAGATGGAGCTAATTAAAACCAGGGGGGCTCAGGGGAGCCGGGAGGGAGACGGTGCAATTTGGTTTCCACTTCAAAGTGGTTTAGCAAAATAAAAGCACTCAGGCCTCTAATGCAAGTGCATGTCCATAGGGAGGGGACAGAAGAGGCCACTCAGTGCTCCCCCCCATTTGTGCTCCCCAGGCTGTTGGGAGCTGTGTTTGGATGCTGTGCCAGTGGATTATTCAGGGCACCAGAGGTTAATTGCAGTGATTCCTGCCCTGCCCTCCCATCAGAGCTGCACAGGGAGGAGGTGGCACCGTGTTCAGGAGCACCCACCCACACGATCCAGAGGAGTGGGGATCACCCTCAGACAAGCAGCAGCTGCCACTGGGGGGGTTCTGGGCCAGTCTGGGCTTCCTGGGCAAGTGTGAGGCACCAGAGCCAGTGACAGGCACGGGCACTGCCCAGCCTGGCTGCTCAGGCCCCACCATGGAGGGACTCAAAGAACCCACAGCTCCTGCCTTCCATTCCCTCTGTGGGGTCCCCACATGTTTCCCATGGGAGAACCAAGATTAACTCATCTTTTCCCCCTGCACTGACCCCTTCAGGGGTCACCCCTTGTGTGGCTCTGACCTCCTGGTGCCCAGCCCTGTCCCCCAGCCCATGCCATGCTCAGGGTCCCTGCACCCACACAGGGCTGGGGGTGCCAGCATGGAAATCTGCTCACCAGCATTGCCCCCATGCCTGCTCCAGCCAGGGCTTCTTTATTTCCTTCTTTAAAAATCTCTAATCTGGCATTTCACACCCCACTCTAAAGTCTGTGTTAAAAGGGGGGCTGGACTGCAGGATCACCCACATCCAAACTCCTTCCTATTTATCCTATTCCTCTCCCTTATTTATCCTATTCCTCTCCCTTATTTATCCAATCCTCATCTTCCCTGATGCCATCCGAGCCTGGGGGATGGGTTCTAGAGCAGAAGCTGCACTTGGAGCCCAGCCAGGGCCAGCAGCTGATGTCACCCAGGTCCCAGGGCCAGCAGCTGGTGTCACCCAGGTCCCAGGGAGCCAGGTACCAAAGCCCAGCACCCCTCCAGCCCAGCTCACCCAGTGACCCAGGCTGCCAAGAGGATTCTGATGATGTCCCAACCTCCTGCACCCACTTTTGTTTGTTCTTCTCTCGTTCTCTGTGGCTGGGGGAAAGCAAGGGGAAGAAATCAATAAAAATTAACTCTGCAAATAAAAAAGGAATGAATCAGTGACTTGCAAGAGGCAGCAGATAAAGTGGCCCGTGGTGGCCCCATAAAGCATCTCTCAACACACCATTTATCACCAAGCCAGCATCTCTCAGCACCATTTACTCAATACTGAAAGACATAAACCTGGCCTTGCAAATTTAGGAAAAGGAGTTGCAATGACAATTCAGATTTTAACGTGGCTGATGCCTGTGCTTGGAGTTCTGTGTTGTTGGGAGTTTGCAGGGGGCCTTTGGCTGGGCCAGCTGGGATGGGTCACCCCAGGATTTCAGTTCCCTGGTGTGAACAGTGTTCACAGGGGTCCCAGGATGAGGGAAGAGATGAGGATTTGACTCCAGATTTCAGAAGGCTGATTTATTATTTTATGATATATATTACATTAAAACTATACTAAAGGAATAGAAGAAAAGGTTCTCATCAGAAGGCTGGCTAAGCTAAGAATAGAAAGGAATGATAAAAAAGATTTGTTGCTCGGACCCTGTGTCCAAGCCAGCTGGACTGTGATTGGCCATTAATTAGAAACAACCACATGAGAGCAATCACAGATGCACCTTTTGCATTCCACAGCAGCAGATAATCATTGTTTAAATTTTGTTCCTGAGGCCTCTCAGCTTTCTCAGGAGGAAAAATCCTATGGAAAGGATTTTTCATAAAAAGATGTCTGTGACACCCCAGCACTAAACATCTGGTTGGAAAAGTGGAGAAGCTGTGCAGACCTCAGCATGTCCCCCCTGGGAGCTGGGATGGAGTGACCAAACTGCATCCAACACCCTGGGCAGCCTCAGCTGCTGCAGCCCCCAGGGTGCTCCTGCCCAGGCCCAGGCTCCCTGTGGCTGTACCCTGCTGAAGCACAGCTCTCTCCATCCTGTCTGACACAGAGAGCTCCTGTGAGCACCAAACCACAGCCCCAGCAGAGCCTGCTTGGCTGCAGCACAAGAGGAGGGGATGCTGGCTGGCCCTTGGGTAAAGCTGACTGGATTTTGTTCAGTGGCTTTTTCTTTCAAGAGGTTTGCAATACAGTGCCCAGGACATAGTGCAAGCTCTGTGTGAGGCGTGAATAACGTTCCCTCATGTGACTGTTTGTACAGCTCAGGGCACTGCAGGGCAGGCTGAGGAGTGTTGTAAGAATGATGCAAGGCCCCCAGCCTTGAGAGCATGGAGCAGAGGAAGATAAAGAGGCATTCACAGGCCTGTGTGGGGTCCTACACACAGTAGCTGAGGGCCCAGGGGGTCACAATTTCAATGTATGTCCTTGGGCTACCCCAGGGAAATGTGGCTCTGGTGCCTTGGGAAGGCTGATGTAAAACAGAGGCTGGAAAGAGATAAAGAATAAAGTAGAGATTAAAGAGTTAAGAATAAAGTTAAAGAATAAAGTAGAGATTTGTGAAAATGCCTGCATGGATCCACCTTGTGCAGCACAAGAGCCCAGCCAGGGCTGCACCCAAGATGAACCAAAATGGTCACAAAATGCATGACTGGTTATGGAGTTTCTCACTCTTAGAGGTTCTGCTCCATTTGGATATTGGAGTTCATTGTCCCATTCCAGCTTTAGCCCATGCAGTCCCATCCTTGTTTTTCTCTCTCCAGCCCACGGTGTTTGTGCTCTTGGGCTGAGATTTGGATCATTTGTCCTTGGTCCCCAGCTGGAGCAGGAATTGTTTTGTCTCCCTGCTCTGTGCACAGAGCTCACCATCCCATAATACAAAGCCCAGACCCACACACTAAAGCAGCACAGAATCTGAAAAATAGAAAAGCCAAAACTTGAGGCATCAGCTCTTTCTGACAGCACAAAATGTCATTATCAATCTCACCTTTGAAAGCTGGAGGAAGACCCCCCCCCCATCAGCCCTGGAGAGACAATGTGTGAATTTGGGAGAAGAAAACCAAAAGGAAGTTATGTGATCCCCATGGAAAACAAGTGAACATTCTTGGAAATCCCAGCTAGCCACCAACACATCCTGTGCTTTGATGTCCTTGCCATGTCCCCTCGTGTCCACCTCCTCACTGTGCCCCTCCACAGCCCCACTCAGAGCCTGGGCTCTGCTGCACCTCTGGCTCCATCTCCACATCTCCTGGCTGGATCTGCAGGTCCTCAGCTGCTCCAGGTCACTCCTAATGACCTCTGTCCTTGGCACAAAGCACCCAGTGAGAAAAGGCCACTGAAGGTGGATGGCAGGATGGGATTATTCCAGATTTCGTCCAAGAGCCAGTTCTTTTGCCTGTAATTCACTGTAAAGAGTAAAGAGAAACAGCTTTTCCCTCTCTTCTGCAGCATTTCAGGATATATTTTGGATGTAGCCCTTTTTATTTGTGGTGAAATAAAAAGACCAAAATCAATTCACACAGTGCTCTTCCCTTAGTGCCCATCTAGAGAGCCTTAGCAATTGTGCAGACTCACATTTTGGGGTTTAGCTCCCCAGCCCAGACTGTTGGAAATGATACAAGTTTAAAAATACTTTACTAACTTTGGGATTTTTTTTGTCTTTGCCTGAACATGAACTTGCAACCTGCAGAGTTTGATTGTTTCTGACATTCCTGACCACAAATTTTGGCATGTGCCAACCAGTACCCTCCCAAACCACGCCTGCCTCCAAGCAGTGGCACAGCCAAGATTTTATTGGGAGAACAGACTGAGCCTCTGGGGTGAGAGAGCCCTAAAATCAAGGAGGTTTGCATGTGTGGCAGCCCTCAGACAGGACAGAAGAGGATCAATGCCTGCACTCCTTGGCTGGCTGTGCAAGTTTGTCCTTGGCTCCCAAGTGCTGCCAGTCCCTGGTGTAACCACACACACCTTCCTCATGTTATTCCTGACATGCAAACTACATGGCCCAGCAGAGAGAGGCACAGAGGAGGTGAAAAAGAAACCAGAACCCACCCCTGGATTCTTGCAGCCTGCTGCTAATTAGGTGAGACATGGTAAGAGGAACCCCTGCTATCAGCCAAGCCAAGGGAATGTAAATATTTGCAAGTCTAGGTCACCAGGTCCATTATTTACTGTTCTGTCCTGTGACTTAAGGTTTGACATGAGACGTGAGGTTTTTAGAGGTTTGTTGTGTTTTAGTTCTTTTTTCTTTTTCTTTTTGCTCTGAGCGTCCCTTGATTTCTTGCCAGTAATTGAGCTGTGAAAGGGAGGGCTGCCCTCAGCATCCCAGAGCCACAAAACAATGATGCTACTGTGAACTTTTCCCATTAATCCCAGGCTGCTGGGTGGCACAAGGTGTTGGGTGCTATGAGGCAGAAAGGAACGTGGGGCAGAGCTCTCAGCCTGCTGTCCTGCAGACAGACAGACAGACAGACAGACAGAACTGCTGCCAGTGGGGACAAACAGCCACTGCAAGAGGGATGTGAGCTACAAAACCAGAGCCACAGACTCTCCCTTTGTTTCAGCAAGAACCTTCAGTTTGCACATTGACACTGGACCTGGTCCACAGGCTCCCATTCCCAATTTCTTTGCCAGAAAGTGGAGAAGGAAATTTTTTTTTTCAAATTCAAAGGCAATATTTCACATTCAATGCAAAATCTGTGTTCATCTATTCCATATTACCCAAAACCTCCTGTCTGTCAGTATCAGGCTGCTACTATCTCTTCTTTCCAAAGTTATTGATTAGAAACAAGGATTTCTGTTGAGTTTGTGAGGGGTCCCCAGGACGAGGTGAGAGATGAGAATCTGACTCCATATTCTCAGAAGGCTGATATATTATATTATGTTATATTATATTATATTATATTATATTATGTTATGTTATGTTATGTTATGTTATGTTATATTATATTATATTATATTATATTTTTATGCTGTACTAAAACTATACTACAGAATACAAAAAAGGATACAGACAGAAGGTTTAACAAAAATAATAATTAAAAACTCGTGGCTGACTCCTCAGAGTCTGACACAGCTGATGCTGATTGGTCATCAAGTAAAAACAATTCACATGAAACCAATCAAACATTCACCTGTTGGTAAACAACCTCCAAACACATTCCAAAACAGCAAAACACAGGAGAAGCAATGAGATAATTATTGTTTTCATTTTTCTCTGAGGCTTCTCAGTTTCCCAGGAGAAGAAATTCTGGTGAAGGGATTTTTCCAGAAAATATGACAGTGACAGATTTCAAATATAATATATAATAATATATATAATATAATAACTTTATTGTTCCTTCTCCCCAGTAAGGTTTTGCCCTTTGAAGGGGATCACATCCACCTCAATGCAGGCATTTTCCCCTGAGCACTCACCATTATTTCCCACTGCTGCCCACAGCTTCAGGCTTCCCCAGGCTGCAAGGAAACCATAATTAGTATAGTTCCTATCAAATCAGTAATATTATTTCAGTCATGGCAGGGCCTGGAAGGAACAAGACCTCTGGAGCTGGGATATTGCAGAGGTAAAGCCACATCTCTCTAAATCAGGTTCTGCAGACTTCCAGGAGCTTTGTGCAGCTTGGCCTGGGAGACCAGGTAAAGAAAAACAGAGCAGATCTTCTTTCTTTGGGACAAGCTCTAAAATCCCAACTATTTTCCATTTTCACTGGATTTTTATTTTTTTACTTTTCTTCCAGAATGCAAAATACAGAGCAGACATTTCCTACGGGATGTTTGTTTCCAGAGGTGTGGTTTGCCCCTAAAAAAACCACTTCAATTTCAAATTTCTCAGTGGAAATTCCCCCCAGGGGCTGGGGGCTGCAGCTGACTCGGTGTGAATGGATTAAATCTCCAGGAACAGGAGCAGCAGCCACGTGGAAGGGATGGAGCAGGAAACCAAAATCATTTTTTTAATTTTCTGTGCTCTCTGTTTGAACCTTCCCATGGGTAAGAAGGGCAGGTGCTTGCCTGGGTTGGGTTTGTGTGGTTCCACAGCAACGTGGAGGTGCTCTGGTGCCTGCCAGTGTCCCTCATGCTCAGAGCAGCTCACATTGATTTTCTGTGCTCAGAAAATACCAAAAATCTCAAAGGAAAACCCTCTCTACATCCCCCCACTGCTGGCATCTCTCTGTAGGTCCAAACACCCCAAAGTCTCTGCAGGTCCCCAAAGTCTCTGCAGGTCCCAAACATCCCAAAGTCTCTGCTGGTCCTAAACACCCCCAATGGCTCTGAAGAGCCTCAACATCCCAAAGTCTCTGCAGGTCCCCAAAGTCTCTGCAGGTCTCAAACACCCCCAATCTCTCTGCAGGTCCCCAAAGTCTCTGCGGGTCCCAAAAACCCCAATGTCTCTGCAGGACCCTCACATCCTAATGTCTCTTCAGGTCCCAAAGACCCCCAAAGTCTCTGCTGGTCTCCAAATCCCCAAAGTTTCTGCAGGTCCCCAACATCCCCAAAATCTGCAGGACCTCAACGCCCCCAAATTCTCTGCAGGTCCCCAACACCCCCAAAATCTCTGCAGGACCCTCGCATCCCAATGTCCCTGCAGGTCCCCAACATCCTCAAAGTCTCTGCAGTCCCAAACACCCTCGAAGTCTCTTCAGGTCCCCAACACCCCCAATCTCTCTGCAAGTCCCAAAAACCCCAATGTCTCTGCAAGACCCTCACATCCTAATGTCTCCTCAGGTCCCAAACACCCCCAAAGTCTCTGCAGGACCCCAACACCCCCAATCTCCCTGCAGGTCCCCAAAACCCCCAAAGTCTTTCCAGGTCCCGAACACCCCCAATCTCTCTACAGGTCCCCAACACCCCCAAAGTCTCTGCAGGACCCAAACACCCCCAAAATCTCTGCAGGACCCTCACACCCCTCAATCTCCTGCCACCTGCTGCTACAAAGCTGAAGGAGCACAGCAGGCAAAGGAGAGGAGATGGGAAATTTAATTTTAAAAGGTTTTTAAGAAAGGAGATTAAATGGGGAGTGTGATGATGTTATAAATACCTCCAGGGAAATACCATCAAAGGAGAAAGGAGGATTATTCAAATGATCTGGAAACAGTAAAACAAGGAGAGCTGGGGCCAGGAGCTACGAATGGAAATATTTCAGACAAGGCATTAAGAAAAACTGTCAGAGAAGTGGGAGTGATTAGGTGCAGAAATTGGCCATCCCTGCAGAGTCAGGCCCTTATCAGAGGCATTTAAGGTGGTGTAAACACACCTTGGGAGGGCATGTGGGTGTGACCTGGGGAGGGACAGGGGTCAGACATCCTAAAGGTAGCTCAAAACCTCCTCACCAAGCTGCTCCTGGGTCTGACACCTCACCATTGTGGACAGTTTTTTACTGAGACACAGTCGATGGGAAAATCTGATGTGAGAAGTACATCTGAGAAAGCAACAGCTGCCTAATTCAAGGGCATGGTTTCTTTGAGCAAGAAGTTGTTTAATAAATTATGTGATAGCAGGAGGTAAAAAAGAAGCCACAAACATCTTGAGAAAGGTGGGACTGACTTTTTATAGCTGACCAATAGTGAGCTCTAGTTTTGCAATATGTATGAGCCTTATTAGTGTGATTATAAAAGTGTTTCTGTTAATCAATAAATCTGAGAATTGTCGGTCATCAGTGGATGAGCAATATCTCCCATCTACCTTGTCAACCATGAGCCTTGGAGCAGCCACAGAGCCCTGCAGCCCCAAACACACCTGAGGGTGCCAGAGCTGCTCATCCCTGCCTGGGGCATTGGAGCATTCCCAGGCACTCACCTTCCTCTTCCTCTCCTGCTTCTCAGCCTTTTTCTGCTTTCATTTCCCTGTCCTGTGGCTGAGGGAAACAAAGGCTGGTGGAGCCATATGCTGACTTTTCTGGTCCAGGATGAAATATGAAATAAAATAGTCCAGCCAGCTCGCCACTGTGTAACTTGGCAGAGTAGCGTGAGTAGCTAATGAGTAAAGCTGAAGTTGGCTGTGCAATTAAAAGTGATATATTTTTATATATAAATGATGAGTTTTCCATCCTCAAAGCTGATAAATTTCTCAGGCTAAATTTCTCGGGCTAAGAGCCTTTTGTGGCCACATTTTTACACAGCAGTATTTTTTTTTCCTCTGCTCCCCTCCAAAAAAGAAAAAAAAAAGAAAAGAAAGACCAGTTTTCCCATCTACTTAATGGGCTGTAAATACTTTTCTGCTAAGATGAAAAGTCCATTCGATTTGCATTAAATCTTCATCATTACCAGCTCTTGAGAGACTGCAGCAAGGCTGGGTACTGACACAGAATATTGCATCTTTTTCTGGAAACTTTCCCTTAGAGAACCCAAGGGGGAAAAAGAAACAAAAAAAGAGCTCGGTGAGTTCAGCTCCCCTGAGTTCCTGTGCTGGGAACCCACCAGCAGCACCAGCTCAAGGGCCTCAGCACCTCAAAACCCATCTCAGGGGTGCACAAGGCTTCAGCCAGCACCTTCCAGCCTCAAAACCAAAATGACATGAGAAGGGAGGTGGGGTGGGCAGAGAAATCCCTTCCAGAGGCAGCTGATCCTCACCTGGGAAGGGCTGAGAGATTCCTCTAGGTTCCTCCATCTTGTCCCCTGAAACTCCACTCTAAAAACCCCAAAAATCTATTTTTCTATTTTTCACCCCATGATAAATTCGCTATCATTCTACTTAAACTTTCGTGGCTCATAATTCTTCATCTAAGGCTGGTAATTGTTTTTTCCAAGGGCTCAATCAAAGGCACAGGGGTCTGGGGCTCTGTGCTGAGGTCTCTGAGCCCCCTGGGCAGGGGCTGGAGTCCCCCAGGGCAGCCAGAGGGATTTCCTGGGTTCTGACACAGAACCAGCACAGAACATCTCTGGAGCCTGACCTCCTGCAGAACAGAGCCTGGTGAGTTCAGCTCCCCTGAGCTCCTGTGCTGGGAACCCACCAGCAGCACCAGCTCAAGGGTCTCAGCACCTCAAAACCCATCTCAGGGGTGCACAAGGCTTCAGCCAGCACCTTCCAGCCTCAAAACCAAAATGACATGAGAATGGAGGTGGGGTGGGCAGAGAAATCCCTTCCAGAGGCAGCTGATCCTCACCTGGGAAGGGCTGAGAGATTCCTCTAGGTTCCTCCATCTTGTCCCCTGAAACCCCATTCTAAAAACCCCAAAAATCTATTTTTCATGATAAATTCACCATCACTCTACTTAAACTTTTGTGGCTTGTAATTCTTCATCTAAGGCTGGTAATTGTCTTTTCCAAGGGCTCAGTCAAAGGCACAGGGGTCTGGGGCTGTGTGCTGAGGTCTCTGAGCACCCTGGGCAGGGGCTCAAGTCCTCCAGGGCAGCCAGAGGGATTTCCTGGGTTCTGACACAGAACCAGCACAGAACATCTCTGGAGCCTGACCTCCTGCAGAACAGAACCTGGTGAGTTCAGCTCCCCTGAGCTCCTGTGCTGGGAACCCACCAGCAGCACCAGCTCAAGGGCCTCAGCACCTCAAAACCCATCTCAGGGGTGCACAAGGTTTCAGCCAGCACCTTCCAGCCTCAAAACCAAAATGACATGAGAATGGAGGTGGGGTGGGCAGAGAAATCCCTTCCAGAGGCAGCTGATCCTCACCTGGGAAGGGCTGAGAGGCACAGCATCCCCTCCCAGCTGCTGCAAACTCTCCCATCAGGGCTGTTTATTGTCTCTGCCATAAAAGGGTTTCAATCAAGCTGGGACAGTAAAGTCGAGTTTAAATTAAACTGCCCCATTTAGTCACAATGGAGGCTGTTTGCATCTGAAACCCTGCCTCGGACCAATAGCACAGATTTGGCTTGTAGCACTTAAAGCAGCTGTCTTCATAAAAGCTAATAAAATACCGTTGGATAATTAAAAGCTTTAATTAAAAATGCAAAGTCCAAATAGTTTCATATTAACAAGGAAACTTGTTTTGACATCTGAAATCGCTGCACAAGCTGAATTCCCATGTATTCTCTCCAGGCTATTTCCAGTTTGCTGCATAGCTGGAAATGTCTCCCCACTCAGTGCAGTCACCATGTGGTGCTGGGGACGTGCACCACAAATTGATGCTGCTTGTTTTACAACTTCACTTTTAATTATCACAGTCTGAGGCAGCAGTGGGCTTATTTGCATGGCAGTCCCTGAGCAAAGCCTGGGGATGGAGCAGCCTGGCATGCAGGGGATGAAATGTGTAATTTGCAGGCACGGGCTGCCAAGCTCAAGGGAGAGCTGAGCAGAGCAGCAGGGCCAGCCCTGGGGGGAGCTTTCAGCCACACTCAGTGTCACCAGCATGATCCCTTCCTGCAGCCTGGAACACCCACACACAGGGGCTGGAAATGGAATTTGGTGTGGCCTGGCTGGAGATGAAGATGTTGAGCCTGGATAAAAGAGTTGAGTTTGAATGTGGGGTTGTGTCTGCAGCAGCTCAAATGCTCGAGTTTTGTGTCTGCTTCTCCTTTTGTCCATGTCTGGGTGAACTGGAACACTTCTCACTTGCATGAAATCTTATTTCCTGCAGGACAAGCACAAACCTGGACACAGCTGGGGATGTTCCAGGTGTGGGGCACCCACAGGAGCACAAAACACTGAGGGAAGGGAAGGGAAGGGAAGGGAAGGGAAGGGAAGGGAAGGGAAGGGAAGGGAAGGGAAGGGAAGGGAAGGGAAGGGAAGGGAAGGGAAGGGAAGGGAAGGGAAGGGAAGGGAAGGGAAGGGAAGGGAAGGGAAGGGAAGGGAAGGGAAGGGAAGGGAAGGGAAGGGAAGGGAAGGGAAGGGAAGGGAAGGGAAGAGAAGAGAAGAGAAGAGAAGAGAAGAGAAGAGAAGAGAAGAGAAGAGAAGAGAAGAGAAGAGAAGAGAAGAGAAGAGAAGAGAAGAGAGAAGAGTTGAGTTCTGCCCTGTGCCTGGGATTACTGGAGGCTCTCAAATCCTCATTTCAAAGCCCCCTGAGGCTGCAGAGCCATTGGGAAACCTCAGCTTCATCCATGCTGTTCCCTTTGGACCCTCCTCACCATCAGACCTTCTTCATCTGGAGCTGATGGGGTTGCAATTTTCATCCCCTCCTCTCATCCTGGAACAAAACACTCCTGTAATGAGCACTTGTGAAGTAGCAGTAAATCCATCAGCTCACCCTTGGGAACGCAGATCCATAAGGCTTAAATCCAGCAGGGACTGATTTAATTGTGTAATTTGGCATTCCTCAGAGCACCGGGCAACCAGCCCCTCCAAGCAGCAGCTGTTACACCCCCAGCCCCACTGCAGCTTCTCCTCTGGCTGCTCCCCTCATTCCTGGCCTTTGGTAGTGGAGAAGCCACCCCAGAGCTGCCAGGGGGATCTGGTTGTTCCTCCCATTATTTTGGAAATGGCATCTCCTTTCCAGGTGTCACTGTCCAGTTTCATCTCCAAGATGCTGGGTCCTGATGGACCATTTTACCACTTGATGAATTTGGAGGTCTTTTCCAACCTTAATGATTCATGACTGGAGCTTAGAGAAGGCTCAGCTGGAACAAAGTGCTCAGTGCCATGTCCAGTTGGGTTGGAATATCTGCAAGGATGGGGAGTCCAAAACCTTTTTAGGCAAATTTTTCCCTCAAAAAAATTCCCATTTTTCCCTCAAAAAATTCCCATTTCACCGCCCAAACAGCATTAAAATGGTTTCTCTGATGTTTCAAACTTACTCTTTTTTATTTTTCTGTTTCTTCCAGCATGTGACACATAGCTGGAGACAACCAAAAAGTGACCATGACTGCAGGGGAACTGATAAAACAGAGGGGATCCAAAGCCACTTTTGCTGCCCTTTACTGGATCATAAGAAAGCAGATTTCTTTTTCCATTTCACATGCTCCTATAGGGGTTTAATGAGAATAAACATCAAACATGTGGATTTCAACAGCCAATGGCTTTGTTTTGGTCTTTTTTTAACCACTTTATTGGTATTTTTCTCTCCAAGGAAAACCATCAAAAATTAAAATCTGGCTTTTGTCCAAATCTTTTTAAAACCATGAGCAGATTCCCATGCCTTGGTGCTTTTTCTTCCCCTCCTTCCACCTTGGCAGTTCTGGTTTTGTTTTGTACAATGAGCATTTACCCATCAGAGCCCCAGGGCTGTGGGATCATACCTGGGATAGAGGCAGGACTTGGCACTCACACTGCACCTGGCCCGTGCTGAGCTGGCTCCTGGATGCATTTCTCTGCCAGGCAACCACTGGCAATGGTTTCTTTTACTCCTGCCTCATCTTCCCCACCTGCAGGATGGAGAGATGATGAACTCACCTCCTCTGCAAAGTGCTTTGTAAAATCCTCTTTGTCTTATGGCTCTGCTGACTTCTGGGGGGTGGAAATTCTGAATTTCTCATCAGCCTGTGGCAGCTCCCCCAGTTTCTGCTCTCAGCTTGATCCACCCTGCTGAAGAGCCATGGTGTGTGCAGGGATTTTTCTCATCTTCCCACCCATTTCTGCCCTGGCCTTGGGTGTAAGGGGCTGCAAAAGTGGCTTTGGATCCCCTCTGTTTTATCAGTTCCCCTGCAGTCGTGGTCACTTTTTGGTTGTCTCCAGCTATGTGTCACATGCTGGAAGAAACAGAAAAATAAAAAAGAGTAAGTTTGAAACATCAGAGAGACCATTTCAATGCTGTTTGGGTGGTGAAATGGGAATTTTTTGAGGGAAAAATGGGAATTTTTTGAGGGAAAAATTTGCCTAAAAAGGTTTTGGACTCTCCATCCTTGCAGATATTCCAACCCAACTGGACAGGGCACTGAGCACTTTGTTCCAGCTGAGCCTTCTCTAAGCAGAGGGGCTGGACCTGAACCTTCCAGAGGTGCCTCCAAACCACAGTGATCCATGGGGTCTGCACAGGAGCATCCTCCATCCTGGGCACCCAGCACAGGAGCTTTGCTTTTCCCCTCTGCACACAGCCACAGGAGCATTTTCTGTGCCTGAGGGGAGCTATGGTCATGCTAGGTTTCAGTCAGTCACAATAAAACTAATTAATGTGAAAAATCAAAGGGAAACTATCCCCTGCAGTCGTGGTCACTTTTTGGTTGTCTCCAGCTATGTGTCACATGCTGGAAGAAACAGAAAAATAAAAAAGAGTAAGTTTGAAACATCAGAGAAACCATTTTAATGCTGTTTGGGTGGTGAAATGGGAATTTTATCATGGAAAAATGGGAATTTTTTGAGGGAAAAATTTGCCTAAAAAGGTTTTGGACTCTCCATCCTTGCAGATATTTCAACCCAACTGAACATGGCACTGAGCACTTTGTTCCAGCTGAGCCTTCTCTAAGCAGAGAGGGATGATCTGAACCTTCCAGAGGTGCCTCCAAACCACAGTGATCCATGGGGTCTGCACAGGAGCATCCTCCATCCCAGGCACCCAACACAGGAGCATTTTCTGTGCCTGAGGGGAGCTGTGGTCATGCTAGGTTACAGTCAGCCACAATAAAACTAATTAATGTGAAAAATCAAAGGCAAACTATCCCCTGCAGTCGTGGTCACTTTTTGGTTGTCTACAGCTATGTGTCACATGCTGGAAGAAACAGAAAAATAAAAAAGAGTAAGTTTGAAACATCAGAGAAACCATTTTAATGCTGTTTGGGTGGTGAAATGGGAATTTTTTGAGGGAAAAAAACTGGCCCAAAAAGGTTTTGGACTCTCCATCCTTGCTATGGTCATGCTAGGTTTCAGTCAGCCACAATAAAACTAATTAATGTGAAAAATCAAAGGCAAACTATGCAAGACACTCAAGAAAATTAAACTGAATTGATTTTTCAAGTGGATTAAGATAAGTCACATTGTGCTTCTTTGTACTGTTTTTAGCAGAATTAAAATGACCACGGCTCAGTTTAGTTCTCCTTAAATGAATGAAAGGGAACTGAATCCCTTGTAAGAGCCTCCTCCCAAGGAGTTTAATCCATAAACATTTATTTAATTTTGATTGTCCTGATGAGCCTGAGCCAATACCTGAAGCTCTCTCTGAGTCAGTGGCAGGGGACAGATGGCTCTGGAAGGTGCTGCTGACAGAGGTGTGTGCCCAAGGCAGGTCAGAGCATTTCACTCAGCATCTCCAGGGGATCTCTCACCAACCTGCCCCTAAAATGCAGGGCAGTAAAGAAAACACCCAATCTAGGACCTACATTTGGGGAAATCACTCCCTGTCTTTGCCTGGGGGGCAGAGGTGTGATGGGTGAGGGGGGTCCACTTGCAAACCCCATCATTTTGATCCCACAGGTGTCTTCAGGAATAAAAGGAAAGGGAGCAATGCTTGCTGCCCCAGCAGCAGGAACTCTCTCAGTGTGGGGACTGGCACAATGGATCCTGGCTGTGCAGGAACAGCTCCTTGTGCTGTGCAGAAGGTGAGAAATTGCTGGCCAGTGCTGTAGAGGCTCCATCCAAAGGGAGGGTTTGGTGGGAGGTGGGATCTGATTCCAGCTTCACTCTGGGCAGCCCCACATCAGCCTCACAGCACTTTGGGGAACAGCCTGGGGCTTGGGGTGCTCTGCCCTGAATCCTCCTGATGCCTCAGGGTTTAGTTTTTGTATTTTTCAGGTTCTGTGCTGCTTTAATGTGTGGGTCTGGGTTCACATCAGGGGATGCTGAGCTCTGTGCACAGAGCAGGGACACAAAACAATTCCTGCTCCTGCTGGGGACCAAGGACAAATGATCCAAATCTCAGCCCAGGAGCACAAACACCGTGGGCTGGAGAGAGAAAAACAAGGATGGGACTGGATGGGCTAAAGCTGGAATGGGACAATGAACTGCAAGATGCAAATGGAGCAGAACTGATCCCAGGGACAGACCCCGTGCCCGGCCGTGCATTTTGGGACCATTTTGGTTCATCTTGGGTGCAGCCCTGGTTGGGCTCTTGTGCTGCCCAAGGTGGATCCATTGAGGAGATCTTTTAATAAATCCCTGCTTTATTCTTTAACTCTGTCCAGCCTCTGTTCTAGGCCAGCCTGCACAAGGCATCACTCCAACCCACAGGCACACCCAGGATGGGGGTCTGAGAGCAGAAGGAGTTTGCTGGTGCCAGGCTGTGCAGGTGGCATCTGTTCTGTCCTGCAGAGCTGCTCCCAGCGCAGGGCTGTGTCCAGCTCGGATCACACACGCTCTCCTGCCGCCTACAGGCATTAGGGCTGCTTTGCATGGCTCAACTCTCGTTTAAATGAGAAATTATTCCTGCCTGGAACTGCGAGAACACAGCACAAGATTAGTGCTGGAGTCCCATCTCTGTGGTGGTGTTCACAGGGGTCCCAGGACGAGGGAAGAGATGAGAACCTTGACTCCATGTTTCAGAAGGCTGATTTATTATTTTATGATATATATTATATAAAAAGAAAATTATATATTAAAACTATACTAAAAGAATAGAAGAAAGGATTTCATCAGAAGGCTAGAAAGGAATAGAAAGTAATAAAATGATAATAAAATCTTGTTACTGACCAGAGAGTCTGATACAGCTGGACTGTGATTGGCCATTAATTAAAAACAACCACATGAGACCAATCACAGATGCACCTGTTGCATTCCACAGCAGCAGATAATTACTGTTTACATTTTGTTTCTGAGGCTTCTCAGGAGAAAAGATCCTAACGAAAGGATTTTTATAAAACATGTCTGTGACACATCTCTGCTGACATTTGGGGTGCAAAGCACTTTCCAGCACTGATCCAGGCAGCACAAACCCTTCTCTTCATTACTGGTACCCAGCAGTTTTGCTTTTACAGGGGAAAATGGGGTGATATTTATACCCTGCTGGGATTTATGAGGCTCAGCCACATTACCCTATGTGGATCCAAACTCAGACAGTTTTTATCTCGCTGAGATTTCTGCTGGAGACTTAAAAGGAGCCGGGATAGGGACACTGATAAAGCTCAGGCTTTCCACATCCTAAATCACTCTGGGCTGACTGCTGCTGTTTATCACTGGGAAGAAAGAACAGCACAAAATCAAAGTGGGGAAGCATAAAACCTCGGAGTTGCTTGCCCTCTGCTCTGAGGTGGCATTGCAGAGAGACCCAGCATCCCTCCTGGAGCAGGGGATTCCTCCCCTGTGCCTTTGATCACCCCACAACCTGCTGACACCTCATCACAACCTGTCACTAAAGCGGGGCGAGAGCAGCGCCGGCAGCTCTGCAAACATCCTGGAACCACCACGCTGCTCCCAGCCCTGTCAGGATGAGACCTGGCATTATTCAGCAGGAGATAAAGCAGAGTTAGCTCCCAGCCTGACCCTGCTCTTGGGGGACTCATCAGGATGCTGAGTTCATGCATCTTGTCTGGGGTGAGGTGGGCAGGGAGTTTGGTCTGTGTTGCTCACACTGTGGGTTCATGCCCTTTTTATCTGGCTGTTTCTCATTCTCTCTGGGCCTGACAAGAAAGCCCCTCCTGGATTTGAAACATGTTCACCAGGGAGGTTTTATCAGGACTTCTGGAAAGTTCCACTTTTAGCAAATTAAAGGAAAAAAAACTCCATGAATTTGCTGAATTTGAATTTGAATTTGTTGTGCTTGCTGTCCCAGCAGCCAGTGTGATGTTGAAATCCAAACCTTACCAAGCAGAAAGGCAATGTTGTACTGCTGGGCTGTGCTGGCTCATGTGCAATTTTCTGGGATTTGCTTTTTCCACTTGGTGACAGCACTGAGCTGTTTATAAGCAAGATAAACCCTCAGATGCAACTTTGCAAAAATTAAGTATAAACAGATATCAGACTCCACAGCTCAGCTGGTTAGAGACAGTTTGTCCTTCAGCCCAGGGTAAACACTGGGAACAGCATCCCCCTGGAGGAATTCCTGAGTTCACAGCACTCCTAAGAAAGATCTCCCTGGTTTTGGCTACAAAGCTTGTATCATCATACTTCAGGTGGGTATGGCACACTGCAGCTGCAACAGCAAGGAAAAAACTTTTGTTAATAAGTAAACTCAGGTAAAGCACCTTGTATGAATGCAAATCTTACCATCCCTGACTTTAAAAACTGCTGGAAGAGTGTGCACAGTGGGGGAATTTTTCTCAATTTCTAACCTCATACATGTTGTAGGAATCACCAGGGAATGGTGGATGGAAAATACCAAAATGGGAAAAAATAATTGCCCTTTCCTATTATTTTTTGCTGGCATGACGTTTGGCAAAAGTTTCTTTTGGCAGAAGTTTGGTTTTCAAGCAGTTTTTAAAGCAGAATTCATTCCAACTTTGCAAAACTGTGATTTTACCAGAGCTGGTTTTACCCATTGCTCAGAGCAAAGCTGAGTATGGGGCTGGTGGAATGCCCTGATGTGCTCTGCCTCCAGACAGCCTGTGCCTGGCTACAATCTGAGGGAGAGTGTGAGATTTGGCTTCATAATCACACTTAACACCTATTTTTTATTTTATAAACCTGGGCTGGTTGTGGCTGGAAGCAAGAAGCAGATGGTTTTAACTGCAGAAACAAGTTACACCCAATTCAGAGGTCACTTTTCTGAATAAACTGTTGGGAAAAAAAAATCTCCCTCCTTTTCAAGATCCAAATCCTTCCATGGCCCAGGTACCTCAATTTGATCCCATCTCAAACCACCAACCCATCCTAAGCATGGATGTGCTACCCAAGGAATTTCTCCAGCAATCATTTCTTTTTTCAGAAAGCCAAAGCCAAGCAAAACCAGTTTTTCTGCAAGCTCATGCAGCTAGGGAGGAGAGAAGAACATGCTGATAAGCATCTTGGATGGCTGCAGGATAAATTTATGTCTGATCTGTTCCCTAATACAAAATGTTTTGGTTGTTTTCTCTCCTCAGCAATTGTACATGAAAATCAAAGTTAATGAGATGAGGATTAAACACCCTCAGGATGGGGAAATAAACCTTGACTTCTGGCATGATTTGAGAGGTTTTGTACAAAATAAAGTCATGTGAACAGCAGTGTAAAACCTTCAGCATGAGATTTCCCACAGACTTTGTACCTTAAAGCACATTTTACACGTGAGGACAGGGGAGCATTTGCTTGGCTCCATCCTGTGATGTGACATGACAGAGCCCTGAAGCCACCAGATGTCCCCTAACAGTGTCAGGAGGATTTACCAGGCTGGAACAAGGGACCAGCATTTTTGTGTGGGGCAGGATTCCCCCTGGCTGATCACTGCCATAGGGACAAGGCCAGTCAGGACACAGGGCAGGTCCACTCCATCCCTGGTGATTCTTTGGGATATCTCAGGGTTTAACTGCTCAGAGTGACCCCAAGATGTGTTAGAAAGTCTCTTTTCCCAGCCCAGTGGTTGAAGAAGGAGTCAGAACTCCTCTATTCTCATTCTCAAGGTTGTTTATTGTTTCTTAGCTATAAAATTCTTTCTCCTGGCCTGCCGAGGTCCATTCAGCAGGACAGACAGAGGCACACTGATGCCCTCAGGGTGGTGTTATCTTTTTATACTAAAAACTACGTGTATATTATTTACCATAACTTACCAATACCCATCACCTGTGTTAGACAGTGAGCTTCTACCTTAAACCAGTCTAAAAGTCCCAACATCACAGCAGAAGATGGAGGCCAAGAAGAAGAAGGAGAAAGACTGGACAAGCCCAGATCCCTCCACTTGCCCCCTAAACCCCCATTCTAAAAACCCCAAAAAATCTATTTTTGACCCCATGACAAACTCACTATTATTCTACTTAGACTTTCATGGCTTGCAGATCCTCATATAAGGTTGGTAACTTTTTCCATGTGTTAAAATCAAAGTCACAGGGGTCTTGGGCTCTGTGCCAGGGTCTCTGAGCCCCCTGGCTGGGGTCTGGGCAATCCAGGACAGCAGAGGGATGTCCTGAACTCCAACAGGGATGTGCAGAGCTTCCCATCTCAAGCCTGAGTTTGGATCATTCCTGGTGCTCCAGAGCAGCAAGGTGAATGCAGGAGGGGTGACCAGGGGATAAAGTGCTAACAGCCCTCAGGCTGGAAGCTGGGCTCCTGTCACAGCACAGGAGAAACACAAGGAAATGAAATAAATTAAAGCACCAGGGAGGGAAATGTACTGTGCAGTGCCAAGGGCAGGCAGTGTGCTGTCACCTCACAGGTTACACTGTGCCCCTCATGCAGCATCAGGAGATGGAGCCACAGAACCCAACCCCATCTCCAGGGCACCACCAGCAACCTGCAGATCCCAAAATTCTGTGTATTGAGACAGGCAGGAAAGTTATTGTTATGTTTTTTGAAAGATCTTCTTTGCCCAGGATTTTTCTCCTGGGAAGCTGAGAAGCCTCAAAGAGAAATGAAAACAATAATTATCTGATTCACTTCTCCCTGTTTTGCTGCTTTGGAATGTGGCTTGGACATTGTTTACCAACACGTGAATATTTGATTAGTTCTGTGTGAATTGTTTTAACTTAATGGCCAATCACAGCCAGTATGTCAGGACTCTAGAAAGAGTCACAGGTTTTTATTATTACTTTTTGTTAAGCCTTCTGATGTACTCTTTCTCTTTAGTATAGTTTTAGTGTAGCAGAATATAATATAATATAATATAATATAATATAATATAATATAATATAATATAATATAATATAATATAATATAATATAATATAATATAATATAATATAATATAATATAATATAATATAATATATAATATAATATAATATTATATTATATAATTAATATAATATAATGTAATATAATGTACTATATAATATATATAATTAATATAATATGGTATAATATAATATAATTAATATAATATGGTATAATATAATATAATATAATATAATATAATATAATTAATATAATATAATGTAATATAATGTACTATATAATATATATAATTAATATAATATGGTATAATATAATATAATTAATATAATATGGTATAATATAATATAATATAATATAATATAATATAATATAATTAATATAATATAATGTAATATAATGTACTATATAATATATATAATTAATATAATATGGTATAATATAATATAATTAATATAATATGGTATAATATAATATAATATAATATAATATAATATAATATAATATAATATAATATAATATAATATAATATAATATAATATAATATAATATAATATAATATAATATGATATGATATAATATAAATCAGCCTTCTAAAAACATAGAGTTAAATTCCTCATTTCTCACCTTGTCCTAGGGATCTCATAAACACCACTCAGGAATACCAGCCCAGGATATTTGCTGACATTAATAAGCCTCATTGACCACCAGACATTCAAAGGTCTTTATTTAACAGGAGAACTCACTGAGCTGAGGTAACTTTTGGAAACCAGGCCAGAGGCAGAATAAGGGGGAGAAGCCAAACCCAAGGAGTCACTGCTCCTGTTTCCTTTGCCCTGTTGTCCCCATCCAGCAGGGATGCACAGCACTGAGCCTCCTGCTCAAGCTGCCATCCCAGCCCTGAGCAGAGGACACAAATTTAATGTCACCCTGTGACAACCCAGCAGCTCCTCCTTTCCTCTGACACATTCACACCCAGCAAACACCGTGCCTCAAGCAAGAGGCTTGGATGACAATCCACGTCTAATCCATCCTCCTGCTCTGCTTAGGATTGATTTTCAGAGCTCTGCCTGGAAATACCAGCCAGCAGCAGCCTGCAGGATCCCCCCTTGCTGGTGGTCACCTGGGTCACTGAGGCTCCCTCAGAGGAGGAAGATGCTGGTATCTGAATATGGCAAGAAACAGCCAGCCCCTTTTATTCTCCATATCCAGATTTCCCAGCCCACTGAGTACACTGTGCTACAGGTTTTCACACACTAGATGTCAGCAGAAGAATAAAAATCACTCTGGTGCTCCAGCTTAAACCTGGCAGGGATTTCCTTTGGGCCACTAAAACTCACAACATGACACCAATAAATCCATTTGCTGCAGCAAAAACCAGACTGGGCAAAGGATAGCAGGGAAAACCCACCCAGGGAAGGCTTGGTGTCTCTAAATCCTGGATGGAGAAAGCCACAATCCTGAATTGACTTATCTGCCTCAGCAGAATCCTGAGACACTCAGGGACACCAAAAGAGCTTTTCTTTGCACACCCATTTTTGGTGGTGGGGGATCTGCTGCCCAGCATTTCTGGCTGAGCTGATTTAACCCCAGCACTGCTCCCCAGCTTGTCCTGCTGGGGATTTGAAGCTGGGGATTAGGAAGGAGCCCTGCAGGTATGACCTGCCCCTTGCTCCACTGGCACAACAACAAGCCACAGTACAAAACACCTTTGTGATCAGGAGAAACAGTGCTGTGCTATCAGCTTTTGGATCTTTATGGTTTATGCAGCAATAAACTCAGAGTGCAGCCCCTGCAGCAGAGGGGACTGAATCACTGTAACAAGCCACCCCACAGCTGTACCTGTTTGTCCTGAGCTGGGCTGTCACCCTCTCCCAGCAGCTTTCACCCACTTTTGGACAGGACCTGGGAGATCTGAGGTCCTGTGCTGGCCTCTTTGTGCAAGAGCAGGAGAATGGGTCACTTAGCCTTGAGAAACTCCCCTACCCCAAAATTTTGCCCCTACAGACTCAGCTGTACCTTTGTTGCACTCTTGACTTGGGGCCACCCACCCTGCTCTGGGCAGAGAGCATCTTAGAGCACATCCCAGAACACCCATGTGGGATCCCCAAACCCAGAGCTGAGCTGCAGCCCAGGGGTGCCCTTCCAGTTACACCAGTGTGTGGAGATGCCCAAGGCTTTGGGGCATTCAAAGCTTTCCTTCCAAACCCCACTCTTACCTGTAGCAGCTGAACCAGCCAAAATGGCATTGCAGCTTTTGGAACACATCATGGGTCACTACTTGCCCCCAAATTCTTCTTCCTGGCTAATGCCCTGGAGATGGATGGGCTCTCAGGGCTCTCCCAGGCAAATTGGTCTCCCCTTTCCCAGGGTCTAAGATTTCAGACCCTCCCCATCCCAGCCCAAGGTATCTCCCCGTGCACTGACCCTGCAGGACACAGTTCAAAGCCTCCAACAGGAAAAACAGGAAAATCCTCCCTGGCTCTCGCCGATGACACAGTTTCGGTCTGGTTCTTGGTGTCAAAGGAGGCATTCAGCCCCACCTCGGCCCGAGGGCCCCATGTGCTGCCTGGTCCCTCTCAGCAGATGCCAGAAGGGAGGACACCATGGTGGGGAGCTCCCAACAGGTGCCATAAATTCCTGCCAGAGAAGGTTTGGGGGCACCAACCCTCTGCCCTGCTCCAGGAGGCAAATTCTGGGTTTAATTGAGGCACGAAGGGGGAAATCCCTGCTCCCCTCTCTGACAGAGCACTGGATCATCTCCCAGCTGGAGGGAGCAGCAAAAAGTCAGGGAGAGGCTGCAGGGTGTGAGGTTAAACCTTCTGCAGGGTTTTACAGCCAGGAGATGGCGACTCAGCCCACGCAGGGCACGGATAACTGGGAAACACTCACCACCCAAGGGAGGACACCATGGTGGGGAGCTCCCAACAGGTGCCATAAATTCCTGCCAGAGAAGGTCTGGGGGCACCAACCCTCTGCCCGGCTCCAGGAGGCAAATTCTGGGTTTAACTGAGGCACAAAGGGGGAAATCTCTGCTCCCCTCTGTGACAGAGCACTGGAGCCTTTCAGCATCTCCCAGCTAGAAGGAGCAGCAAGAGGCCAGGGAGGGGCTGCAGGGTGGGAGGTTAAACCTTCTGCTGGGTTTTACAGCCAGGAGATGGCGACTCAGCCCACGCAGGGCACGGATAACAGGGAAACACTCAGAGTCTCCAGTGGCAGGCTGGCCTCCTGCCCTGCTGTGTTGTGGCTGAAAGGAGAGCACAGATGCTTGGGCACACACGTGGAGAGCACAGTCCCAGTGCCAGCAGCTCCTGGCTCTGGTGAGGGACAAGGAGGAGCTCAAATGCAGGATCCTTCCCTCTGTTCCATGCAGCATGCACGGTACCATGCTGCATTTAGGGAGACGTTCAGAAACTCATGGCTGAAAGTAGAGCACAGGTGGTTGGGTACACACGTGGAGAGCACAGTCCCAGTGCCACCAGCTCATGGCTCTGGTGAGGGACAAGGAGGAGCTCAAATGCAGGACCCTTCCCTCTGTTCCATGCAGCATGCACGGTACCATGCTGCATTTAGGGAGACATTCAGAAACTCGTGGCAGAAAGGAGAGCACAGGTGCTTGGGCACACACGTGGAGAGCACAGTCCCAGTGCCAGCAGCTCCTGGCTCTGGTGAGGGACAAGGAGGAGCTCAAATGCAGGATCCTTCCCTGTTCCATGCAGCATGCACGGTACCATGCTGCAGTTAGGGAGATGTTCAGAAACTCTTCCTGTGAGAGGTTTGTCACCCCCCAGAGCACCGAGACTGCTCCCATCTCACCTCCTGACTTCCTCATTGACAGCACTTAGCCTCTGTTTATCCCCCCTGCCCAGCCCTAGCCTCGGGCCAAGAGGTGGGGAGCAGATTTCAGTGACATAAGGAGGCTGCATTTCCTGCTCAGCAGGTTCATGGCTCTGCTCATCCCTGGGGTTTCAGCTCCTGCACACAGCCAGAGCAGGGCAGTGCCCAGGGGAGGGACACAGCCTGTGTGTCACCCCTGGGTCACATGGAAGGGTGACACGCTGGCCAAGCCAGGGGCTGGAAGCAGGCCCAGAGGACACAGGTCTGAGCACCCTGTGAGCCTGGGCTCACACAACACTGACTCCAGCTGCCATCCCATTAAAAGGTGTCCCAGTGATAAACCACTGATCCCTTGGAGATCAGGGGCTGTGCCACCCCCACCAGGCACACAGGGGATGAGCAACACCCCCCAGAACCCTGCTGGGGCTCCCCAAAGCAAAGCCTCATCCTCCACAGCCTGCTCCAAATGCCACATGAACACCCTCAGGGAGATCCCAGCTCCACTTCCAACCCTTCACCTACAGATTTCCTACAGCTGTTCCACACATGGCTCCAGGAATCAGCTCAGATCTGAGCAGCTCCAGCCTGGTCTGTGCTCACCAGAGGGAGATGCTTGGGACTGGGAGGCAGCCCATCTGCAGAGCAGGGCCTGCCTTTGAAGAACCACCCTCTGACTTTTGGCTTCTCAAAAATGCAACCACAGAAAAGAATTTTTTTCTCTCCAGGCCTCATCTGGCAGGGTCCTTGCTCCGAGGGCTCAGCTTCCAGCATAAAAGCAAGAAATTCTTCCAGATCTAATGCTGTAACTGCCAGGGTTAGATGTAGCACAGAGTGGGGTCCCCTCTGAGGCTGTCTGACATCATTCATCTCCCCACATGGCACCTCCAGACATGATCCTGACTGCAGTTGCAGAAGATGCTCCAGCTCTCCGATGCCTTTTGCATCTTTCCCACATTTTCTTCCCACTCCTTACATTGCTGTTTGCTGGCTCTGTCACCAAATTCATCAGCATCACACATGGATGGAGATTTCCTGTGGGTCACACACATCCTATTGTTGACCTCATGCTCAGTCTCCCTGCCCCAGTCCTCAACAGCATCAAAAACCACTTTCCCAGAGTGTATCCACCTGGGACCTCCTGGAATTCACCACATTCACAAGGCCAGCACATCCCCAGGGCAGCTGATCTGTTGAATTCATGACCAGACTAAGAGTGCCCAAATCACACCCAGGCCAACAAGGTGAAAACAACATCCCTGTCCTGTGCAAGCATCTGAGGCAGCTGGCATTTCCCAACCAGCTGGGGATGAGGAGAACAACACAAGCATTGGAGCTTTTTCTCCAGGGCTGATAACACACAGAGCCATGGTGCATTTTTCTCCAAGGCTGATGGCCACACACACCATGGTGCATTTTTCTCTAGTGCTGATGGCACACACACACAGTCATGGTGCATTTTTCTCCAGGTCTGATGGCACACACAGAGCTATGATGCATTTTTCTCCAGGGCTGATGGCACACACACAGAGCCATGGTTCATTTTCCTCCAGGGCTGATAACACACACACAAGGCCATGGTGTGTTATGCACCTGTGCATTTTTCTCCAGGGCTGCTGGCACACACAGAGCCATGGTGCATTTTTCTTCATGGCAGCTGGCACACACACAGAGCCATGGTGCATTTTTCTCCAGTGCTGATGGCACTCACACACCATGGTGCATTTTTCTCCAGTGCTGATAACACACACCCCCATGGTGCATTTTTCCAGAGCTGCTGACACACACCCAGAGCCATGGTTCATTTTTCTCCAAGGCTGATGGCCACACACACCATGGTGCATTTTTCTCCAGGGCTGATGGCACACACACAGCCATGGTTCATTTTTCTCCATGGCTGCTGGTACACACAGTCATGGTGCATTTTTCTCCAAGGCTGATGGCCACACAGAGCCATGGTGCATTTCTCTCCATGGCTGCTGGCACACACACCCATGGTGCATCTCCCAAGCCTAAGGTAGAGCAATGCTGCCATAAATATTCTGCTTTGGACCACTTCAAACAGTCTCTGCAGATGAAAGCACTGGGGAAAGCAAGGACATGTTGATCCCACTATACAATCATGCAGAAGAGGGTCCTGCAGCCCCCTCAAACCCCTGCCCTGCTGAGAGCTGCTGTCAGCAGCAGTTGGGGTGACAATGTTGTTGAAACAACCCTTTCCCATTCCTCCTCCCAGCCATGGGGTGATGCAGCACTGGCTTCATGGCTTAATGTGAACCAGCTTTGGTAAATATAATGAAATCATAAAAAGAGGGGAAATTTCAGCACTAAAGAACTGAAGTCTCTCATGCAACTGTACTTTCCCTTTGGCTAAATTGATGTGAATGGTGGATAGACCCTGATTCTCATGGGAACCCATCCATTTGCTGTTTATCTATAAGGCAATAAAAATAATATTAAAAATAGTTTGTGGAGTAGAAAGAGCAGAAAAAAATTGACACCTGATGCTGCTCTTCTCCCTTGTCTGAAATCCAATAGCTGAGCTCTGGGAACAGGCATGTCCATGCTATTATAGCTCAGACACTCCCAGACCTTGTCTTGAACAGAAACTGGGATGAAATTATCTTCTAGAGGTCTGAAATGTTTTTAGGAGGTTATTGAAGCAGCAGGTATGGCTCTGCCATCTTACCCTGGGACCACAGCCCAGGGCTCTGCTCCACCCTCCTGTAGTGGGGAGAACAGGTGAAAATATCAAAACCCACAAGGCATTAAGGCACTGTGTTAAAAGGCAGCATTGTAAAAACCTAAATGCTGCAGGAAAGCCTAATTTTGTAATATTCAAACCTCTCCAAACTACATAAAAAAAGGAAAGGTGTCAAAGTGCTGAACCCAAGTGCCAGAGGGACAGGGCAGTGCTGGAGCTCCAGTCATGCCCCCAGACATGCTGTGCCCTTCAACACAGACATGTGTCTGGGGTGGTTTGCTGAAGAAGTTTTGAATTAAGACTGCTCTGGAGCAAAGCAGCAGCCTTGGGAATCTCTGCAAATCAAAGGTGGAGAGGGGGAGAGGTGCAAGTTCCTCCTTGCACTGAGCCTTGGGTTCAGGTCTGGACTACCCTGGGCACTGCCTGGCTGAGCAGCACCTTTGCTGTTACAAAGTGAAGTTTTTCAGTCATCATTCACTTTTACTCCTTTTTACAAGTTTTAGTAACACTCCCATAAACAGGTTTTTAATGCAATCCATTTTCTCTGACACACTGCATGTTAAAGATTAGCAGAGGCTTTTTATGGCAGGTAATAAAGAACTCTGATGTCAAATATTTTAACAAGCCAAGTGCTCCATGGGAAAAGCCCAAGGGGCTCCAAATCCACTTCTGCTCTGCAGCCTCTGTCAGGGAGATGGCAAAAACACTGAGATTTTTCTGGGAAAATACCTTAGATTTTATCTAATTTTTGGAAAAGAACAAAGTGCCTCCAACCACTGAACTCAAGAGCTTCCCAGGCAAGCATTTCCTGCACTCCATGCAGAGCTAGCTGTTCCCCCCTCAGCATCTTCGTGGATTTGTTCAAGGGAGACTCTATCTTAAGAAAAGAGTGAATTTAGGGTTATCTTTTGTGAGCTGCAGTTTCTCCTCTCCAACACATCCACCCAGAGCTGCCTGCAGCTATGGTCTCTATGCACACCAAAGGGATGAGCTCACAAGGGGGTTTCTATCCCAAGTGATGCTGCTGGCTGGAGGAATTGCATCCAGAATTCACAGAATCACTGGGTTGGGAGAGACCTCAAAGACCACTGAGTCCAGCCCAGCCCCAACACCTCAACTCAACCCTGGCACCCAGTGCCACATCCAGGCTTTGTTAAACACACCCAGGGATGGGGACTCCACCACCTCCCCAGGCAGCCATTCCAGAACTTTATCACCCTTTCTGTGAAAAACTTTTTTCTAATATCCAACCTGTATTTCCCTTGGTGCAGCTTGAGGCTGTGTGCTCTGGTTGTGTCAGTGCTGCCTGGAGAAAGAACCAAACCTCACCTGACTACAACCACCTTTCAGGGAGTTGTAGAGAGTGGTAAGATCACCCCTGAATCTCCTTTTATCCAAGATATCCCTTGGCTGCAGCCAGTGGGGAGGAGGAGGTGGTGAACACCAGCACATCATCACAGCACCATCCCAACCCACAGCAGAGAAAGTGTCATTTGTCAGGGCATGGGGTGACACCTGTGCAAATGGTGAGCCTTGAGGGAATCCATAAAATCAGAGGGTTTGGGGAAAGCTGCAAAAGGCCTCAGAGACAGCAGAACTGGGATTAGAGCTATGCAGTAGCCATGAGATTGTCCAGTAGAGAAATTATGTAAGAAGTAGAAAAGTAAGGGCAAATAGAACAATGGAGTTATTCCAGAACAAGTGTATTAACACTTGTCTGGAATAACTCCCTAAGCTGCAGAAAAGTTTATCTGGTGAGATATTAGGGAGTTCTGAGCTTAATAATGGAGTTCTGTGCATTGTGTTTTAAGGCTCACAAGCAGGTATTGGATTTGAAATAAGCAAGCATTGTTTAACCAAAGGTACCTGTGCTTAGAGTGATTGGATAGAACTACTGTCAATGTGCTTTTGCTTTGTGTGATTGGTCAAAAAGCTTTTAAAGTGAGTTGTAACATTGAGTTTTGTGTCTGCTGCCTGGGATGTGAGCTGCTGGCGTCTTCCCATTGTCATAACCATGGAATGAGTTTGATGCTGGAAAATACAACAGCTTGAGAGGCATTCCCAGCAGTCCTGTCCTGTTGGTGGTTTGCACCCAGACCCCAGCCACTGTTGAGCCCCTGCTGCTGTTGGGTCAGAGCATGTTGGGTTCTAGATCAGGAGAGCTGGGAGAAGCAGGGCCTGGCAGCTCTGCTCACTGCTCTTCACAGCCTCAGCGTCTCCCTGCTTTCTCTGCTTTTTTTACCCGGATTCCTGATGGGTACCACAAGCATCCCCTGGTGCTGAGCATCCGCTTGGATTTACCAAGGATAAGCCCAGCCATCCCAAAAGCGCTCGGGATGGGCTCTCCCTGCATCTTCCCATTGTCATAACCATGTAATGAGGCTGAGGCTGGCAAATAAACCAGCTCAAGGCACGCTACCAGCAGTCCTGTCCTGTTTGTGACTTGTACAGAGACCCCAGCCAGTGATAAGCCCCTGCTGCTCTTTGGTCAGAGCATGTCGGGTTCTTGATCAGGACAGCTGGGAGAAGCAGGTCCTGGCAGCTCTGCTCACTGCTGTCCACAGCCTCAGCGTCTCCCTGCTTTCTCTGCTTTTTTCACCCAGATCCCTGATGGGTACCACAAGCTGAGCATCCCTTTGGATTTACCAAGGATAAACCTGGCCATCCCAAAAGTGCAGGATGGGCTCTCCCTGCTGAGCATCTCTTTGGATTTACCGAGGATAAACCCGGCCATCCCAAAAGCACTCGGGATGGGCTCTCCCTGCTCAGCATCCCTTTGGATTTACCGAGGATAAACCCGGCCATCCCAAAAGCTCGAGATGGGCTCTCCCTGCTCAGCATCCGTTTGGATTTACCGAGGATAAACCCGGCCATCCCGAAAGCTCAGGATGGGCTCTCCGCCCACACACAGGATTAGGTTTCCACCCTCAGCTCGCGTTCGGAGGGGGCCGCAGCCTGAGAAACCAGCAAGGGTCGCACACACACGAAAACAGCCCACGCAGTCCCTGCAGCAGCTGCCAAATTTATCACTGCCCACAGATGGAGGAGGGAAGAGCCTCGTGCCGTTCTCCAGACACTTTTTCCCGTTCCCTTTCCCCCTCTCCCCACACGCCGTCCCCGCTCGCCCAGGCCGGGGCCTGCCCGGGCTCAGCCCTGAGGGCTCCCCTCGCTGCTCCGGCCGAGCCCTGCACACAAGGAGATGTGTCTGCAAATCAGACAGCTTTCAATGTTACAAAATTAGGCTTTCCTGCAGCATTTAGGTTTTTATAACCCTGCCTTTTAACACAATGCCTTAATGCCTTGTGGGTTTTGATATTTTCACCTGTTCTCCCCACTACAGGAGGGTGGAGCAGAGCCCTGGGCTGTGGTCCCAGGGTGAGATGGCAGAGCCATACCTGCTGCTTCAATAACCTCATAAAAACATTTCAGACCTCTAGAAGATAATTTCATCCCAGTTTCTGTTCAAGACAAAGTGTGGGAGTGTCTGAGCTGTAATGGCATGGACATGCCTGTTCCCAGAGCTCAGCTATTGGATTTCAGACAAGGGAGAAGAGCAGCATCAGGTGTCAATTTTTTTTTTCCAGCTCTTTCTACTCCACAAACTATTTTAATATTATTTTTATGCTCCTGGCATTGCTTGCAAAGCCATGGGGCCATAGAATCAGTGAAGATGGAAAAGACCTCCAAGGTCAGCAGCCCAGGGCTGCAGGAGCCCCACTGCAGCAGCACAGGACCCTCAGTGCCCTGCATCCTCCTCCCAGCCCTGCTGAAATAAGCAGTGATGTTTCTTCACTTTCCCATGACTGGATTCCCCTGAAAACAGCAGAAAACACTCCTGCTGATGGTAATTAATCTGACAAGAAGTCAGGAGGCACAGATTAAATGTCTCGTATCACTGGGGATCGCAGATAATTGTAAGGATAGGCTGTGTTACAGAACTGGCAGTCAGTCCCAGTGTGCATTTAGAGATCAGGGACAGACAGACAGCGTGTGCCTGGGGACTCACCACAGCCTCAGAGGTGATTCCCCACCACTGCTGGAGCTCACACAAACTCACCCTCACCCTGGTTTGGTGTGCAGGGCTCCCCATCCTGCTGGGGTGGCAGGCAGAGCCCAGCACAGCTACCCTGGGGGACTGTGGGGACATGGGCACACTCCTGGGGAGGGGAGAAAACTACAGAGAAAGCAGAGAACTTGACCAAAGGTGTGTAGAGTTCACCATGAGCCAGGGCAGTGGAGATGCTGACCCACTCCTGCCCCTCTAGCATTACTTTCTCCTTAAAACTCAGCACAGGAAAGGGGACAGGAAACTCCCAGAGAGAGTTAGAGACTCAACATTGATCAGAGCTGAGAGCTGAGCACAAAGCTTCCCTCTCTGCATACAGACTTCACAGGGTCTTGCAAAATCCCACCAAAAATCAGAGTGAACTGCCTTCTCCTCATAGACAAACCCACCCCTGGTCCCTGATGGGAGCCAAGCAGGGATGGCACAAGGACCCAGCATGCCCAGACAGAAGCTGAGCAGCCACGTGGAATTCCCCCAGAAGCTCTTTTCCAGGCTGGCCAGTAGATGGGGATGGAAGAGCAGCCAAGGTCTGAGCCATGGGCAACCGTGTTCCACCAGCCTGGCTGTGTCCTGATGGTTGGCAGGGCTCAGGGGACACTGGTGGCCATGTGCAGGGCCAGACAGGGATGGCATGACTTGGAAGCAGAGGCAACACCCCAGAGTTTAAGCGTCACCCAGAGCAGGAATAAAACCTAAAATAACTCCACCAGGTGTCCCTGGGGTCTGCCTGTCCCCCATAATCCAGGGTGGAGAGATCTGTCCTCACCTTGGTTGTCCCCATTGCCTGATGGGGAAATTGAAGAGCACCAGAGAGCAGATCCAGGTCCAGGTGCCAGCAGCACCACTGCAGTGAAACTATGACCAAGTGGAGCTCCTGGCAGCAAAGAGAGCCCTGAGAGTCCTTCACATGCCCCTGCTTGTCTGTACCTGCTGGAACCTCCTGAGAGCACCCAGATGTGTGTTCAGCCAAGACACTGCATGGAGGGAAAACTTGGAAACCCCAGGAAGAACCCAGAGACACAGAGAAAACTCCTTCAGCTCATGCAGCTCTGCCCTCCAGTCCAGGTGGGCTGGATTCCCCCTGGTTTGCCCCATTCAAGATTTTCCCAATGAGCCATAAGAAATGTCAGGACACTCTCTAGCACAGCAAAGGAACCTGTGGGTTTCTGTGGGCTGCTGGTGCCTTTGGACACAGTGTTGGTGCAGAAGGGTTTTCCCCATTGGAGTTGGGCTGTCAGAGCCCGGATCTGCCTGCTTTCACCCTCCAAAATAAAGAAACAGGAGCAAACAATGAGCCACACTCAGTGCCCTGCCCCTGAGCTTTGCCGTGTCAGGAGCCGTCATTATGTGGATGTGTAATTATACCATTAATTACTGACCATAAAGCTCTAAAGAAAACAGACCTGAAATGAATCTAGTGCTGGAGCAAAGTGCTGAGAGATAACTCTGTGGCTGCTAAGGTGATGGAGACTGAGCTTCAATTTCTAAACCAAAATTGAATTTGCAATTAGCTCGCCTTGTTGCCTAAATCCAACAAAAGACGTTCCTGCATTTAATACCAAGAAGGGATGTCTCTGAACTGCCATCAAACCACAGAGCCTTACAAAAGCCAACTGGAGCAGAGCAGAGAGAGCAGAATCCCAAACTCCTTGGGCTGAGCAAGGCTCTTGTTTGATTTTGGATTTGCTGCACACTCAATGTACATCTCTGAGCAAGCCACTTAATCTGACCCTGGCCCAAAGTTTAGCTGTCTGTCAAATGTTAGAAAAGAGCTTTGTCTCCCTCACAAGGACTCGGAGGTTTAATTACTGGCTGTGCCAAGATGCCCTTAGGTGGAAGCTGCAATGCAAATGTAAAGTATCATTATTGGAGCTTAGCAAATAACTCAAATGTTTTTCTGCAGCAACTCCCTCGAAAAGAAATTAGATTCCTTTCTGCTGTGTTTGGGCATTTTTCCAGGCTCTCTTGTTGTGACACTCATGAGCAAGTGGAGAACTAAGAATATGAAGGTAATTCACCAAAAGTCAATGCCCAGCCCCTAAACCTGAGCCTTTGCACGGAGCCTTGCTCCTGCCACAGCCCCTGTGTGTGCCCAAACCTGGCACCAGGGGAGGCAGGGCAGGGGGGCCATCAGCTGCCTGTGGACACATCCAGCCCATCCAAACAGCCCAGGGACCCTTGGGGACATGCAGACATCAGCCACTGCCTTCTGTGCTGTGTCCTGGGGATGGGTCCCAGCCTGGGCACTCTCAGCCCATCCATCAGCCCAGGGACCCTTGGGGACATGCAGACATCAGCCACTGCCTTCTGTGGTGTCTCCTGGGGGTGACTCCCAGCCTGGGCACTCTCAGGGCCTTGCTGAGCCAGGGGAGCATCAAAGATGAGAGAGATAAGGGAGAGAGGCTTTGCTGAAAGCAGGGAGCCACACATCCCTGTCACCTCATGCAATGCAAATCCTTTGATTTGAGCCTTTTGGTGCTGACCTCTGACAAGTCTGGGACATGGATTTGCGTCATAAATTCTTTGGGATGGTGGTTCTCTGGGGCTGGGCAGTTGCTGTAAAGCTCCAGGAGTTTATGAAGATCTGACAAAACCTGCCAGTTCCTGCTGTAATCACTCAGGACCTTGCTCAGCAGCGTGTGCTGGACTGTGGCCACTGAGTCCCAGAGCAGGGGTGCACAGGAACATCACCACAGCCTCGTGTGAGTGGGAACAGCACAGAGGAACATTTTCAATTAGCTTTACAGAAAACATTTGCCTGAAACTGGATGCTGTGTGAAACTCCTGAACTCTCCCTTTTCTTTCAGAGCTGGGGGTGAGGCAAAGGAGGGATGGGGGAAATTGGAAGAGCTTTTTATTTATTCAGATCAGAGTTGCACTGCTTTGGAGCATGTGTGGTTTGGCCAGGCAGAACCAGAGCAGGATAAAGGAGCTCCTGCTGTGCTCCACACCCAGGCTGCTCCATGGGACTGGACCAGGACATGAAAGCAGAATGCCCAGTGCCCATGGAGATGGAGGAGCCAGCCTGCAGGCAGCCCTTGGGCTCAACCACACAGTGCCTGCATGGCACAGGATCACAGAATGGTTTGGGTTGAAAGAAACCTTAAAGATCATCTTCTTCCAAATCCCTGCCATGGACAGGGATGCCTTCCACTGGCCAGGTTGCTCCAAGTTCCATCCAGTCTGGTCTTGAACACTTCCAGATATGGGGCAGCCACAGCTTCTCTGGACAACCTGTGCCAGGGCCTCCCCACCCTCATGGGGAAGAATTTCTTCCCAATACCCCACCTAACCCTGCCCTCTGTCAGTTTGAAGTCGTTCCCCTTTGTCCTGTCCCTCCATCCCTTGCCCAAAGTCCTTCTCCAGCTCTCCTGGAGCTCCTTTAGCACCTCAGGTCTCCCTGGAGCCTCCTTCTCTCCAGGCTGAATACCCCCAGCTCTGCCAGCCCTGTCTCCAGAGCAGAGGGGCTCCAGTCCCCCGTGTCATGCCTGGGCCACCACCCTGACAATGTCCCCTGCTCGGGGTTGGTGCTGAGGCAAAAAATTGCAGCAGGAGAAGGGCAGCTGGACCTGCCAAATATCCCAACGGTTTCCTCGTACCTTGAGGCTAAAGCTGCACTGCTAAAGCCTCCCACTGGCTCTGCTGAGGATGTCCCTGGTGCCAGGGGGTCAGCCCACCCTCAGCCCCAGCTCTGGGACAGTGTGGCCAGACAAGGATGCCCTGCCTGCCGTGCTGCCCCCATGCACAGCTGCCCCTAAGCCCCAATTCCAGCACACTCTGTGACAAGATTTATTCCATCTAATTAACTTCTCCTTCCCTCTGTGGCTGAGTTCTTCAGGGCTCCATGGCCTCTCCAGCCCCCTGAGCTGCCAGCACAGTCTTTTCTTTCAGTGCTTGCCTCTCCCAACAGCCCCATTTGCTCCTGTTCTCCCCAAAAGCACCAGCAGCAGCCCCAGTGCTGAGAGCAGCATTACTGGAACCAGCCAGGGCTCCAGCACAGCAAACTGAGCTCCTGTCCCACCATGACCTCCTCTGAGGTTTCTTTGTTTGTGTTTTGACTTGAAACAGCAACAATTAGGAAAACAGCAAGAGCTTTTACTTAATTTGTTTTTCCTCCTTGGCTGGGCGTTTCCTCCCCAGACATCACCCTGCAAAGGTGCCTCAGCCTCCTCATGGCTCTGGAGGTTCCAAAACATTCACAGCTTTCATTGCAGAGCAGAAACTCTGCTGAGGAGAGGTAAACACGGGGTTTGTTCATTTGCAGCTCACAACTGTGGTTGCATCATTTGGGACTCCTTGGGTGATTTTTCAGCAGGATGGGCTTCCATCCTCTTGCTGAGAGCTCTGCACCCCACTTTTCTCTTTGGTGTTCCCAGTGAGTGCCTGCTCCTCTGCCTGCAGATGTCCTGGTGGCTGTGTGGCCCATGCCTGCCCTCCCAGCTGAGCCACAGCTTCTACAAATCCCTCATGGCCGAGGCATGTGGTTTTTAAAAATCTGTATCTGCCATGCAGACTGTGACAATATGAAAAATAAGAGCATTTGTAATTAAAGAAACCCATTGCAAATTACTTAACAGCACAAGCTGATGTCAAGGCCAAGGCTGTTAACAGACTGAAGCCATTCAGCCAAGCCACACTCAAGCCATGACAAGGCAAAAAAATAAAGTTAATAAAATATCCTTGAAGTGAAATGTAGGTCATGGTACTTGATCTGCATATTTATAAAAGCTGAGCCTAATCCATCCAAACTTTCCAGAATAAAGATCTTGCTCCTCTTTGATCCTGCCTGTGCCTCCTCAGGGAATATCAGTTTTCCTTCAGCAAAGTTAGATGGGATTAAGAGTCACCTCAGAAGGAGCAAGATCTACACAGGGTGGGAAGTGGTGGAGAGATGTCCCTGGAAGCTGAGAGGTGTTGAGCTGGCACCACAGGGAAGCTCCTGGGCACACTCTGGGCACACATCAGCAGCACTTCAGGCAGCCAAACTTCACATTCTCCTGGCTGAGGTCTGGGCTAGTGCAGCACCTGCTAATCCAGCATTAAATTCCACTTCAGCTGAAGCAGAAGGAGCCTCTGCCTCCAGGGCCCTGCTCAATCTACTGAGTCCAGCCTAGAGCCCCATGGCAAAACATCCTCTTGGCAACTCATTTATCCAGCACTGGATGATGACACTTCTGTAGACAACCTTAACCTTAAAGAGGGAGCTGGGGGTGCTCAGCCTGGAGAAAAGGACACTCAGGGGTGATCTTACTACTCTCTACAGCTCCTGAAAGGTGCCTGTGCTCAGCTGGGGCTGGGCTCTGTCTCCAGCAGCACTGACACAACCAGAGCACACAGCCTCGAGCTGCACCAAGGGAAATACAGGCTGGATATCAAGAAAAAGTTTTTACAGAAAGGGTGATAAAGTTCTGGAATGTTCTGCCCAGGGAGGTGGTGCAGTCCCCATCCCTGGGTGTGTTTAACAAAGCCTGGATGTGGCACTGGGTGCCAGGGTTGAGTTGAGGTGTTGGGGCTGGGTTGGACTCAATGATCTTGAAGGTCTCTTCCAACCCAGTGATTCTGTGAATCCCCCTTCCCACCACCAACAGTGAAAATGATGGTGAGGATGATGCCCAGGACTTCACACCAGATGGATCCTGCAGGCTGGAGGTGCCCATCTCCTGGATCACATTATCCCCTGCTCCAGCTGTGCTCGTGCAGTGCCACAAGGCTCCATTTCCACAAAAAACACACTGGGGAAGGCACTCCCCAGGCAATGTGCCTTGTGCCTCCTCCCCTGAGAGCCCCGAGGAGGGACACAAGGTGCAGAACCCCCATTCCACAGCCCCTGGGTGGCTCTAAACCCTGCAGGTTGTAGGCAAGCTCCCTCCTAGCAAGGCAAGGATTTAGCACAAGGGGTGTGCCTCAGGAGAGGAGATTAACAGCTTCACCCCAGCTGAAGGTCTGGGGGAAGGAAAAGTCTTTGACATGTCAACTCTTGACAGTATAAGAGCTTCTCTGCAGTACCAGGGGCTGAGAGTTTCTCTATATGATTGCAGATATAAATACTTGTGCAAACACAAGGGAAACCACAGATATTATTCACCCCAAAATTGCCCAGGAAGTGGCTCCAGAGATTATCTTCTTCACTGCAGAGTAGCAGGAAAAGATGGTTTCAGGCCAACAGGACCAGTGGTCTCAATGTGTTGAGGAGTGAAAATTCTGAGAATCATTATGATAAAACCAATGTTCTAAAAAACCTCTCACCTAGGCTGGGTCCTGCAGAGTTCTGTGAGAACCAAAGCAGCGCTGCCAAGCCAGGCCCTGCTTCCCAGTTTGGCCAGTGCACCTCCCCAGTCTGAGCTGGTGTGACATCACCACCCTCTGGCTGCTGCCACCAGCCCAGCCTCCAGTCCTTGCTCTGACCTGCACATCCTACACGAACCCAGTCACACGTGTGGGTCACAGCCCACTTCCATCCTGGGTCACAGGGGACATCTTGCTGTAGCAAACACCATCCCAGAGTCTGTGCAGCCCTGCAGGTAAGGGCTGCCAGCAGGATTCAGCCTTTGGCTCTCCTCTGATTTTGAAATCCCTCCCTCATCATCCAGCGTCCCTGTGTGAGTCACTGCCCGCATGCAGGATGATGAAAACAATCCTTCATCCCTCTGGCTGTGCTTTGCTCTCTGGGGACAGCAAGTTGCATGCTGTCACCATGAAAATATGAGTTTCTCTCTCTCCTGGCTGCATCCAAAGTGGACAAACACCACTGAGGCTCAGAAATCAGGAGGGGAATCCCAGGTGATGAGCTCACACCATCCAGCAGGCGCAGCTGTGCTTGCAGCAGGAGGGTATCCATGGGCTCACTGAGTTCCTGCACAGCAGTACAGCATCAAATCTATTCTCTGCACTCTGATCTCTTCCATCCCCTTCTCTCTGCTTCCAATCTCCATTTTAATATATTATCTATTTAAATACGTTAAAACATGAGCTTTAACCTCCCTCTAAGGCACACCCACCTCTTGGTCCTTGCTCAAGCCTGGTGCTGGCACATTGCTGAACAAAACATCAGCTCCAGCTCTGCTCACAACAGAGACAGGAGTCACAGCATGCTGCAAAGAGAGAATCAGACCTCTCACTTCCCCACACGGGGCCAGAGACTGGTGATCCAGAGCCACTGGGGCAGGAAAGAGTTTGGGGTGGTGGAACCATCCACCGTGCTCAGGGCACCGGTGCCAGCTGCTGGCAGGAGACCTGTCAGGCAGAACCTGGCTCCAGCCAGGGCCTGGTCCAGGCTGGGGACACTGCAGTCACCTCCTCCTCCTCCTCAGAGATGGGGCTCAGATGCTTGGAGAGCATTGCAAGGACAGGAAGAGCAGCCACAGACTGCAGCTCAGCCTCACTGCCCAGCATTCTGCAGGGATAAGCCAAGGTGCACATGGAGCTTCTCCACGCTAAACAGGACTTTGAGCAGGCTCAAGTTTGGGTCTATAGCCAGAAAGGAAAGCAGGGTTTGTCTGTAGTTACACAAGAAGTTTGTGCAGAGGAAACGAGCCCAATTTTTCCAAGTCCTTGATTCTCCCCCCAATAAGGGGATGCACAGCACTTCCTCTGGAAGCCGCAGAGATTCTGGAGGCGGGAGGTGCCAGGTCTCTGCCTCTGAGGTCAAGGAAATGCTGGAGGCAAGCGATGCCTCCCCCTGCTTTCCCAGCTCTCCTCACAGAGCACAGGGAGCCATGGGCAGGGGGCTGCCCCGCTGCACCCCAGGGCCCTGCAGAGCCCATCCTGAGTCATGGAGCGCTCCAGCCCCAGCACATTATATCAGGATGAATCACTCACTGACCTCTGCCTTCCACAGTGTTCGGTTTCTAATTTTATGGGCTGTATCAGCGGGGTTATTGAATCCAGATGTCTGCAAAATGCAACTGCAGCACACAGAAAGCCGCAAGGAAAGGCGTTGGTGGCAAGGACTGGAGCATGTGGTTCATTTTACATGAGCAAACCCTGGCTTAGGAGGGAGAGGAAGGCACCTCCTGTCCCCTGCCTGCTCAGGGCTCTGCAGGAGCAAGGGATTTCCATAGGCCATCTCACATTTCCCTCACTAACCCATCCTTGCAGTCCCTTCTCCTGAAAGCATCTGTTCCCCCAGGCAGCAGAACACAGACACAGCAGGCCCAGGTGGGTCCCACCTGAGGAGATACTGCAGAAACCTGGCTCCTGTGGAGCCTCTGAGCCTTGGCAAGGACATGGTGCTGCCATGGCGTGAGCCCTGGACTGGAGCAGAGCTTCAGCTTTCCCACAGTGACCTCCCAAACACAGATCCCTCATGGCACAAGCCAGCCAGGGGCAGCAACACCTGACAGCTGCCTGTGATGGGCATCTGGTTTGCATAGAGCACAGCTGGCTCTGAGACAACACCACTGCCTTTGTCCCTCCAAGGGGAGAAGTAAAGAAAAGAGAAAAGAAATATCCAGACCTTGCCTAAACATCAAAGAGAACCCTGTGGAGTGACCTGCCTGCAATGGGGCCACAGGAACCCACAGCACTGCCCTTGCCATGTGGGTGGCTCCTGAGCATTGACACAACGTGGGATCAGAGGCACCAGGGGATGGAAAGGATTATTTATTTATTTATTTATTTATTTATTTGATGTTTTTAAAGATATTCCTGCCCCTTGCCTTCCCTGCAGCTCTGACATGGCAGAGCCCCTCCAGGCTGGGGATTCCCAAAGCTGTGTGTGGATGCACACCCCCTAAGGGATGGTGCCCAGCTTTCTGCAGCCCCCAATTCTTGGTGCAGCAATGAGCAAGGCTGTGTGCAGGACCCAAACAAACAGCAACAGCTCATAACCCAAATAACTGCATTTTCTGCTACAGTGACTCCAAACAAACCATTCCTTCCCAGGTTTTAGTTCACCTGACATCGTGCACTGACATCTCCTCACCTTCAGGACAAGCACTGGCCTCCAGGTGGAACATTTCTGGTGGTGACTTCCTTCCTGCTAACTGGAAACCCCACAAACTCTTACTTGGCTCTTGCTAACTAAAAGTGCACAACTGCTGACAGGAGATGAACAATTTGGCTGTCTTGTCCACACCTTGGCCCTCCTGAATAAGCCCCAAGAGAACATCTGCCTTCCACAGAGAGGCCAGCACTGGCCCTGTGCAAGCTCATGGGAGGTGGAAGATACACCAATGCTTCATTCTGAGCTTCTCCCTGGCATTGCTGGGATTCTGTGGGGAATTTCTCTGCACCCACCTGCTCTCCTGCTGCTCTGGGGCTCAAACCGAGCTGAGACCTGGCTGGGAAAGGCCTCCTTGGCTCTCACCCTTCCCTGCAGCTTGCACATCTCACAGCTCAGGACAGATGGAGGCTGTGCAGAGAAGCAGAGAGCCAGGAACACATGAGGGTTTTCTCATTTTCTCCTTTGTCACCTTGGAAGGGCTGAGGTATAATACATAAAGCAGAGAGAGACAGTAATAATGGAGTTGACCTTCACCGTGGTATTTCATCTGACACGACTCCTCCTACACCAAGTCTCTTCTGGCCTTGGCTGCTCCTAGGGCTGCTCCTGCCCCTCAGGAACCCAGAAATGAGCCTTTCAGAGCAGCCAGTGAACCTGGGCTGGTATTTCTCCTGCGCACAAGTCACACACAAACACTTTGAGAAGGCTCAGAAGAGCTGCAGGGGATGAGTTTAACCTAGAGATGGACTCGGTGCCAAGTTTCAGCCTAATGGGAATCACAACAGCTGACTTACAACACCCCCCCTTTAAAGTCAGGGTTTATGGGGAAGGAATCTCTGCCAGATCCAGAAACTATAGCAACTGCTGTAATGAAATAGCATTTCAGCATAAAGCTATTTTTACAGCACATCACCACGTTTGTGGGATGGCAGTTTCCAGTGTTTTTCAGATGTCTGCTGCCAGAAGATTTAGCTGGATTAGCAGTTAAAGAGGGAGGGATCATATTGGGTTGTCAAATCCACCCCTTTCCCTGCAATGGGAAAAATTAGATCCTACAAGGTGATTCATCAGGTATTAAGTGAATATCACACTTGATCTCTGCTGACTAAAAGGCCAGGCTTGCTGCAGGGCCCAAACCTGGTCACATTGAAGTCAACACGACTTTTGCAACTGGCTTCAGTGGGGCAGCTGTGATCCAAGCCACAGCCAGACTTGCCTGAGGCCCAGAAACCCATATCCACCCTGCTCACAATACCAGCAGCAAAGAGTCACAATCTATAATGGATTAAGGCTTATCTCAGCCCAAGCTGATGCAAATTTTACCACTCATTTGCATGGGGCCAAAATGCCAAACAAAGTTGGGCTTAATTCTGAGTGGCACCATTTCTTCCTGTTGTTCCAGTCCAGTGTTTGTCTCTTCAACAGCTCTTTGGTCTTTTCTGTCATAGGAAAATGTATTTCAATGTTTATGAGGGTGGAAAAGGTCGTCCTATGAGCAGATGAGATTTACCAGGATCTAAACTTAAGTTTGCACCAGTGGATAGATAAATTGGTCCTACAAGCTTCAGCACTGACAGCAGAGAGGAGAAAAAACATGAAAAATAAAATCAAATTCTATTTCAAAGAGGTACTGATATCATATCTGATATTATATTAAATACTGCTCAGAGAACTGTTTGTTCCTGATAACTCAATGCAAGGGATCCTGGCATCTCTGTGAATATGACAGCCTGACATCCATAGCTTGAAACAAACTTCTTCTGTCTGGTAACCCCCAGATGTCTCAGACCTGACCAGAAGCCTCCCCTGTACACCAAATCCCAGGTCCTGTATTGAATCCAGGCTTTAGTGATGGGAGAGCCACCCGATTTACCCCATTCTTGGGCCAATCTCTGTCTGCCAAAGTACCTTTCTATTAATCTGCACCTTCTTTCCACAATTAGCTTTGTTTTTATTCACTTTATTGTAGAATTTGGAGTTTATTCAAGAGTTTGCTGCCCTGCCATGGTTTGCTGCTGCAGCCAGGTTTCCCCAGCCCTACCTCCTCTTGTCCCACCACAGTTCCCCCACATGCTGCACTCTGCCTGCTGCAAGGGGTGCTCTGCACCCACACACCAGAATCCACAGGCACCACCTGAACCCAAGCTGGCTTCATCAGGGCTGAGTTTTGCAGTTCTCTCCCTTCAAAACTCCTCTGAAGCTGTGGCCCACCACAGAGCTGTACCTGCACTTCTGTCAGTCCAACAAGGGTGAAAAGCCCATGGAAATCAGAAGTGATCATCCACAAGAGAGAGACTTGGTACTAACTTTAGGTTTCCCAAGAAATGTTGCCAATGCCTGAGGCTACAAGGGAGGGACAGCTCACCCCAAGTGTACACACACTGTGAAAGGCAAAAAGGCTTTGCCCTGCTTGGTTTGGGGGGTTCCTACCCACAAACAGGCACACCTTGGGCAGCCTGAAGTGAGCAAAGCTGGCAACACCCTTGGTACTGTGTGGAAAATGCATATCCTGCTCAGCCTCTTAAATAAACCCATCAATGCCCTGCTGGGCTCAGGACTGGTGAGGGAGAACTGAGTATTTGCTAGAGACTTTGCTGTTGCAGCACTCAAACAAATAGTGAAACTCTGTGGGTGTCTGGGTAGGGAATGACCCATGGGTGCCACAGAGACTGAGATTGGTGTCAGCTGTGCAGGAAGGTTTGTTCATCTCATCTCATCTCTCTGAGCCAGACCAAACCAGCCCTCACCTTGTTTATCCACCCAGGGCGCCTGTGAAACAGAGTGGGAGCTATTAAACACCCACTCAGGACAGGCAGGAATGACAACACCAGGTGCAGAGAGATGGAGAAATGGTCAGGGAGAGAGTCAGCCTCGCTCCCCTGGGCAGAGGTTCCCCAGCTGATACCAGGAATTGCACTGAACAGCCCACAGGGCAATGGCCAGTGTGGAAACAGATTAGGAGAGCCCCAAATCTGGTTCTCCTGCCCCACTGGAGATGGTGGCTCTGGGGTGAGCTGAGAATTTGGGGTGGATGATGATCCCAAGGGCAACTGCATGGCTTGTGGGTATCCGTCACCCAACTTGTGTTTCATCCCTCAGCTTTGCCAGAACTCTCCAACTTCTCAGCATGAGCTGAGGATCAGATGTGGAAACCCAGGGCATGAGGAATATTTCTCTATCTGCTCTGGGGAGCACTGACTTTGACCCTCATTCATGGAGAAAGTTTCCCAGACTTCAAGATAGACTGGAATCCACAAAAGTGTGAAATAGATTATAGAGAGCAGTGTAGGTGTATCACTTGGTGAGAAATTGAGGTTTTGGGATTTTTAATGTGCTGTGGATGGCAGCAAGATGGAGGGCACAGGGTACCATCCTGGGTTTCTTCTTCATGCTGCTTCTTCCCTCTTCTTCATGGGTTTGGGTGGCATTCTGTAATTGGGCAGAAAATTCCTCATTGTGGGCTCTGTTATTGGGTTAAAAGGGGAAATAATCAAGGTTAGGATTGAAGACACTTGAGACAGTAATTCATGTTGGGACTCAGGTGTTTATTTCTCAGTGAAACAGTCTCACAACCATGAGTTGTGTGCCTTTCATTAGCAAGGCACAAAATGGCTCACTATCTCTTGTTACAAGGTCTTTTAATTCTAAACTCTCCAATTAAGAAATGACATCTAGATTATTTCCCCTTTTGACCCAATAACTGATCCCAAAGAGCCCACAATGTGGACTTTTCTGCTCAATTACAAAATGCCACCCAAACCCATGAAGAAGGAGGAAGAAGATAAAGAAGAGCAACCTGTCTCTACCCTAAAACCTCCATCCTGCTTCATATTTATTTCTATATTCTAAAATCCCAAACTCTTAGGTTTTCAACCCTGTGATATTCTAACCAACTCCACATCCATAATCCCAGTGTTATCAATAAATTTTGGAAGCCTTCTCCACAGCCTCAGGTCAAACACAGTGTTATCATGTGAGTCTGTGCCTTTCAGCACAGAAAGTTTAAAGTTCTCAGCATCCAGGATTCCAACATCAGCCCAAGGTGCCTCCCACTCCAGCCCAGGAAAAACACCCCAAGGACAGAGCTAAATCCACACAGGGAGGCACTGAGCCCCAGCCCAGCCTGTCCCCTCAGCCACAGCTCCTCACCCTTCCCTTCTCTGCCATGAATTGCTTCACAGACACACCAGAGGCCAAGGCAGAGCTGGAATCTGCACGTCCAACACCTGGGATCCACAGGGGATGGAGGCCCTGCCAAGAATTATTTTAACCTTCCATATTTCTGGCAGCAGAACCTCAGTCAAATGGTTCCTACTGTTTTTTTGGGTTATGTCACTCTGACACAAGTTGGTCCAAAGACCAAAGCTATCCACGTGCTCAGAGAGAGAAGGGTTTGTTTTCCATCTTCATGGGCTTTCAGTAGCAGGGGAAAGAATGCCTGAAATAATAATCCTTAATAAACTCAATAGCTTCAAGAAGGAACATCAGGCTGGATACAGCTCATGTCCAGCACAGATGCAGAGTATATTTTCCTTCTCTAAACCACTCATCAGGCCAGTGGTTGGGCATTTCCCTCCTGCATCCCAAGTCCTCCCTGCAGAGCCAGGTGGGAAGTGCTGTCCAGGGACCCATCCCTAAATTGGCATTTTCAGTGCAAGTCACTTGCAAAGAGTAGTTCTTTCTGAAAAAGTAAAAATGTAAATGAAAGATTTCAGTTGATGTGAACTACATTGGTTCCAGTTAACCATAAAAAATAAATTTAAAAATGGAAATGGTGAGTTTTTAGAGTAATTTGGAAAATCTTAGGGAAGCAGCCACTATTAGGCAAGGGGAAGAGTGGCTGGGTACCATTTCTTGTGGTTTTCTGTGTGTTTGTTGCTGCAGGTGGAGCTTCAGAGGAAATTCCTGCCCTGTTGGAGGACACTGGGAGCTGTACCTGGGTTGAAGAACCTCTCGTGGCTGCCATGGGAGCAAGGGGCAGATGCTGATGCACCGAGGTTACTTTTGAAAATTACTTATTAAAAATCATGTGAAAAGTAACAAGAGTGACTTTTTCCATCTCATTATTTGAATCCAGCTGCTGACCTTGTCTCTGGGAAAATAATTATTCTCGACTTCGAAGTGGGGAGCTTTTTGTGCCAAAGGCAAATGTCTATAGATTTATACTATTTGGAAAAATCAAAGGGCTGCAAGCCAAGCCATCCAGCTTATAAAACACAACCAACCCTCCAGGGATAATTTAAAATTGACCCTGCAGCACTGAAATTCCAACCATAGATGATGCGAAACATAATTCACCATTTTCTTATCTCCTGGATGCTCCCATCAGTGTGGGCTTCAGGGACAAAGCCCAGCCAGAGGAGACTGAAAGAAATTAAAAATAAAAATTAAAAAAAAAAAAAAACTGAAAAAAGAATAAATAAAGTCTCCAAAATAAGTTTGTGCTAATGAAGGCAAAAAGGCCTGGCAGGCCAGAAGGCAAACTTTGTCATCCACACAGCCAAGAGTTGCAAAGGCAGCCACAGTCCATGCTTTTTCCATTGTGCTCTGCCAAAATAACCCACAAAATTCTCCTGGGATGAAACAACCCACTCTCTGCTGCTCCAGCAATCCAGGCTTAGATCCTGCTCCTGACTAACAGAGCTGTGAGCTCTGGGGCTTGGTTCCTACAGTCAGGACTCATCTGCTGGGATTGGTGTCACCAATCAAACATCCACAGGGGAAGTTCCTTTACACCTGTGAAATTCCTACAGCCAGGGGAGCTCCTGAACCAGCACCTGGTCCCACCACAGGTATGAACCAGTTTGGTAAGATAGAAAAAAAGCAATTTCTGGGCAAGAAGCTCTTGTGGAGCAGAGAAGCTGGAGGAGATTTGCCCAGTTGTGTCTGCCACAAGCAGGAGCACCATGAGGAGTGTAGCCTGTTGGGAAAGAAGAGGGTTTAGACTGCCAGGATTGCTGTGTCCTCCACCTTGCAACTCACTGCAACAGGGTTCTGCTCCAATTCACCTGGAATTGGTGATTTCTGTGAAAAGCAGCAGGTACAGGGCTCATCCAGAACGAGCAGAAACAAGACTGACAGTAAAACACAAGATACAGGCCAAGGCTTCAGTAAGAATTCAGTGATCATTCCTACAATAGCAAACTCTGACAAGGGCATGGGGATAAGACATCCAGAATGAGCCATTTCAGCATTCAGCAAATGCCCTCTCCAGATTTGTGGCACACACACTTGTCCCTATCAGGAGACCTGACACATCACATTTCAGATGAGTTTCACTACTTTTTAATAAAATAAACTCCACCAGGCCAAACCCCATCAGGGGCAGATCCCTCTCCACCCTCTCTGTCACTGATGGCTCTTTGTGTGTGGGGTGCAGTCACCCCTCAGGGATGCCCAATTCAACGAGGGAGAATTCTTCATTCCAAATTTCCCACTGGTTTTGCTCTCCAGCCTCCAATAAAGCAGAGAGTGCAGTGCTTTAGCACTTCCCAGCTGCAGACACTGGGGAGGAGTCACAAGCATCCTCTTGCAGCACTTTATAGTGCTTCAATTACCCCGTGTGCTGCATGCAGAACACAAGCAGCTGAGATCACCTCTTTGCTAATCCCCCTCTTTCACCCACAAGCCCCTCACAGATGTCAGAGCATGCTTTGGTCCCACTGAGCACTCACACTAGGAAACTTTGAGGGACTGAGCTTGTGACTCAAAGAGTTTTGCCAAGTAAAATATTGGCCTGCAACGATGTCCTAACAATACAAAGTAGTTGACACCATAAAATAAACAATTGCATAAAGAGAGCACAGCAAAAGGGTGTTTGGAACAGCCAGGGATCTCGTGGAGGTATTTCTGAGCCAGAATGGAGTTAGCAAAAGCATTTTTTATGACAAAAACAAGTGTCAGTCCTTCCAACACCCCAGTCCCCACGTAGAAAATGCATCTCTGCCTAGAACTGGCCACATTTCTGGCTTCTTCCTTCGAGTTTCATAACTTTTATAGCACACAGAAATAACAGAAACAGTGAAAACAGACTGAGACAGAGTATTCATAAAAAAGTGAATTTACTTATGGTTACACTGCTCCACACTTGGATATACAGCCACAGATTGAAATGGCAAAAGGAGAACTAGAGGCTGCCATGTTCTTGTAATATAATCACAAGAAAAATGCTCTTATTCCAAGCAGAAAATCTTTGAAAGAATCAGCTGGGCTCAATTAGTAGCAGTGGAACTGCTTCCCCATCATGCTGAGAATATCAACAGAGAGCGAAGAATAAAAGAAAAAAGAGAAAATTATCATTGTTAATTGTCAACAGGACCACAAAAGCCCTTACCAGGTAGAATTTCATTGTCTCCAAAGTCTGTCCTTGCTGTCACTGTGAAGAATGCTAAACTGCTGATAGTCAGCAGCATCAAGCACACCTGAACACAAAAATCCTCAGAGCTGGACACAAAAATCCTCAGAGCACACCCCCATGACCAGCTGCTTCCCTTTACACAATTTCCATGCAGGAAGTTATTTTCACTTTATTTTCAGAGACAGCTCAGATTTTAGGTCCATCAAGCAGCATCCTGCCCTGTCAGATGCTTCAGGGCACTGTGGGGATCTCATAGCAATGAGATTTGGTGGCAATGTCTGCTCTTCATTTTGATCTCAGTCTCAGGCTGAGCTGGTTGCTAGAGCTGGCCTAAAGCCCTGCACTAAAACACCTTTTTGGAAGCCATCACTGTGGAGTAGGACAGCTTGTGTGGGGCTCATCTGCCTTCAACAGGGTGTCTACAAATGAGATGACCAAATGTAAACCTGTCACCCTGAGCACTGGTGAAGGCCATGATGACAGGCTGTCATCCCAGAGGATGAGGCTCCATGTGTCTTAGGATGAAGATTTCTCACCTCCTGGGGAGAAATCACTCTATTTTTTGCCTACAAATAAAATAACTTAGCTTTGGCTGTCTTGTATGTTTGGTGAGATGAATCCCACTATCACTATCACATGACAGGCTGGTGCCTCCTTGGATCCTGTATCATTCCAGCCTAAAGCACAATTCCCTCTCCTCAGGAGAAGGAGCATGGTAGGGAGCAACAGCAACTGAGCACAGCTCTGTGCTGCCAGGCCACACGAAAATCCCAAAGATTCCCTTTCCCTGCTGAGAACTGCCCAGAACACTGCTCCCATTCCCACGCCTCCACTGAGCACATCCTCAACACCCTGCTCAGCACAGCAAAGCCTGGACGTGGTTTTGAAGGCCTTTCTTTGCCAAGAGAGGGATCTTGCTGTGACCTTTCTCACCATTTCCTATAGCAATCTCATCTTAATTTAAAATGTCATGCCCTGCGGCTTCTCCATAAAATTTTAAAAACACCCAACACACAAATAAACAAACAGCCCAGATGAGTTTTTCTATTAGCCCCAGAAATAACACAGGGTGGTTTCCTGGGGATTTCTGCATTGTGGTTGGATTCTCTGGTGCCTGATAAAGGATGTGCTGTGATTGAAACTCCTCCTGTGGTTGGAGCATTTTTAGCATCCCCCTGTGTGGATTCTCTGCAGTCTGCTGAGGGGTGAGCTTAGATGTCAATCTGACTATTAATAGAAGTGCTTTTTATCTTTTGAGCTGCATTTTTCACACAATTTTAGAGTTTCATAAACTCTAAGAACTCTATCAAAATGTCATTTTTTTTACTAAAATTTGGGGCTCAAAAAGCAGCATGTTGGAGTCAATGTGGATGGATAAACAAACACACAGCCCCATATGAGCACACCATCCTTTCCTCCTTAGGGATCTAGGATTTAAATCAAATTAAAATACTGTTTAGAATTTGAAAATCTGCCATGATGATCCACGTAATTTCCTATTTTTAGTGAGCTTTTGTAGAGGAACAGCTCCTTTGTGATCACACCCTGCACACCTCCCTGCAGCCCCAGCAAGGTTTGTGTTCAGCTGGCTGGGATCAGCAGACATGGGTGCAAATCTTCCAGAGTCACCACGTGTTTTTGGAAAATTAGCACCTGGGTAAAAAAGAAGAATCCTGACAATGCAGGAAAGGCAGAAAAAGCTTCTCTTGCCCAGCCACAGCACAGGCATGGGCTGACACACAGCTCCACACCCATCTCTGCAAAGGTTTTTCAAATGGCAAACATCATAGCTGGAATTTCTGAGTGTAAGGACCCACAAGAGGGACAGATTTCCAAAGGACAGAGCACCCTATACTTATGTTTGGGTCTATTCTTGCTCATTATAGAAATATTGAGCAAGAATATAAGAGACACAGATTTCTGAGACACAGATTTCTGAGTGCTCCTCTCTAGAGATGGTAGACTCACAACTTGGAGTCCTGGCCTGTTCTCTCTACAGCAAAAGCAGTTTGTCATCTTGTTTTCCTCACCAAAATGCTTTTTGGCAGTCCTTAGGTATCTTTTTCACATTTGTAAAGCAGCCCAGTTTGTTTCATAGATTTGATAATGCATCTGTGTCCCCTGCCTTGCTTGTCTGATGGTGTGCAGAGAAACAGGGTGTTTTCAAAAAATAGAAACTACTTCTGTAAATCACTCACCACACCATTGTCATCAGCCATTTTCCAGAGACATCATCACATCAAACTCCACATCCATTTCAGGCTTTGAATGATAACACAGTTCCATTTAGCTGACTGAGAAGGATGTAGGGCACAGCACACAAAAATCACAAATTCTTTCCTGTCACAGCACATATCACAGTTGAGACAGCCATGATACACAGAGTGTCACCATACAAATTCAGAAGGCTTCAAGCCATACAAAGAGACATCACTTCACTTCAGAAGGCTGCAAGGATCTGCCCTTCTAGTTCTTTACCCAAACTTTTATGCCCCTGGTGTTCCTGCACTGCCCCTGTGTGCCCTCTGCTCCCTTGGGTGGTTGCTCAGCACCCCTGGGCACTCCCTGGCTCATTGCTGTCAGTGCTGCTCACCTGCTTTGCACAGCTGCACCCACTGGGGATGGGGCTGGGCCACAGCCCCACTGCCAGTGACCCCAAACTGTGCCACAGCCCCACTGCCAGTGACCCCAAACTGTGCCACACACAGCCCACGGACCCCAAACTGTGCCACACACAGCCCAGGGACCCCAAACTGTCCCACACACACCCCAATGACCCCAAACTGTGCCACACACAGCCCAGGGACCCCAAACTGTGCCACACACAGCCCAGTGACCCCAAACTGTGCCACACACAGCCCAGGGACCCCAAACTGTGCCATACACAGCCCAGGGACCCCAAACTGTGCCACACACAGCCCCAATGACCCCAAACTGTGCCACACACAGCCCCCAATGACCCCAAACTGTGCCACACACAGCCCCCAATGACCCCAAACTGTGCCACACACAGCCCCCAATGACCCCAAACTGTGCCACACACACCCTAATGACCCCAAACTGTGCCACACACAGCCCAGTGACCCCAAACTGTGCCACACACAGCCCCATCCCAATAAGCTCAAACTGCGTGGTGTGATCAGACGTGTGTAATATCACAGGGTGGAAAATTTAGAGTTTAAAGTTTTAGAATATAGTAATATATACAGAGCAAGTTGGAGCTTTTAAGGTGGAGGCCGGTCCTTCTTCTTCACCTTCCTTCTTCTTCATGGGTTTGGGTGGTATTGTGTAATTGGACAGAAAACCCATATTGTGGACTTCGAGTGATCAGTTATTGGGTTATAAGTGAAAATAAATTAGGTGTCATTTCTTAATTAGATATTTAGCCTTACAAGGCCTTGTAAAGAAAGATAGTCAGGCATTTTGTGCCTTGTTAATGAAACACTGCAGAACTCAATCCAGGCCTTGACAGAGATAGAAAAAAGAAGCTGAGAACTGGCAGGTGTGGAGTCCAGCAGTGTGTGTCCAGATATTCCTTGCTTGACTGGCACTGCACTTCTTGACCTGCACCACCAAGACCTGGCATCCCACACAGGTGAAAATGTGATTTCAAGAGCCTTTTCTGAGGCCACAGGACAGGGTGGAAGGGGCAGGTGCTGAGCTGTTTGCTCTCACTGGCTCTGGAGCACTCACTGTTTGCATGTTTGGAGAGTGACACACGAATCACTGCACCTAAAAGACACTGACACTTAGGAGGGCCTAGCAAAAACAATGACAATTTCTCCCTTTCTGAGCTGAGCAGATGGTTAAAGCTATGTCAGCGACCTCCAAACCATAAACATTTCTCAGGAACATGAAGATGTGGTTTGCAAATTAAAAAAGCAGAGCCCGATGTAAAGCAGAGGCCCTTGCTAAGCCAGCCCCCTTCCAGCAGTGGGAATGTCAAACATGCTTGACCTCCAAATCAGCAAATAAGCACATTATAAACCATGTCATTAATGGTTATGCTTTCACTACAATGAGGAGTCTCCCTGTTTGTTTCACGTGCAGTGAGCTGGTTGGAGTGCACACAGTTTCATGGCCAAGCCACACTAAAGCAGGATGGGGAATTTGCTCCTGTTGTTTCCAGCTCCTCTGCTGGAAGGGGTGGGAGATGGCAGGAGGGGAGAGACACAGCTGATCCCAGCAGCATCAGGATCACTGTCATCATTTCATGTTTAGATACCCACCCTGGCCACCAAGGAATCACCACCCAACAGCTGGGGTGGATGTGAGAGGTCATCACTTCATTAAAAGAGAAAATTGTCTCCAATTTCAGCACAGGCAGATCTCCCCATCCACTGAGGGCTCAGCCAGCCCAGAAAAAGGTGCTTTTGCCTTGAGAGGAGGACAAGAAACAAGTGAGGTGCTCTGCCAGGACTTGTCTCCCTTCCCCATGTATTCCCTCATACAAGATGTATATTACAGCCAGTGTAACTCTACTACATTTCCAAAAAAACATGCCAGGGATCCTATAACCTTCCTGCAAACAAAGCTGGGCCTAGGCAGCCAGTCTACATCCTAACTACATCCCAAAGGACTCTGGGGCTTGTCCACCACAAAAGTTAATGTGTCAAAAATTCCCTTTTTACACAACTCTAACCCAGCTGCCAGGTGTGGAGCAAATGAGATGGGAAATTTCAGCTCAGGGTGCTGAGGCAGAAGTGTGCAGAGTGGCAGAGGTGGATATTTCATAGAGATGCCCAGACCATTGGTCTCCAAGATCCTCCTTTGCAGGGACACATCCTGAGGAGTGGCTCTGGTACCAGCAGGGTTGTTGCAGGTCTCCCAAGGCCAGCCAGGAAATTCCTAACAAAATTCATGTTGGGTTTGGTCATACCAGACCCTGCCCAGGTGCTGTGTCCCTGTAACCAAGTGGAGCTGGCTCTAGTACAAACAGGGAAGAGCTGAGCCACTTCTGTTCTTCATGTGTGTGAATATTTCAAACATTTCAAACCTGATCCTCAATCTGCTAAACCTTCCCAAGTGACCTCACTGCAGCAGGCAAAGGTCTTGATGTAAGGAGTTCAGGCTCACACTGCAAGTGTATCAGATCAAGGGTTAACAGAAACCCTGAGAGAAAATAGAGAATGAAATGAAATGAAATGAAATGAAATGAAATGAAATGAAATGAAATAATGAAATGAAGTAATGAAATGAAATGGAGTTGTCCAACAGTCTTTCTACCTGTGCAAATGAGTAATGATGTGCCAAGCACCAAGAAAAAAAAGCAGGAACCCAACCAAAGAGGAAGGGAACAATCACAGCAGCAAAGGGAAGGAAACAGAAGGAATTTCATATTCCTGCACTTTGAGATGGACTTTCCTGCACGACCTTGGGCAGCTCACAGAGGCCAGGCCAGAACTGCTGGATCAGGGTGGCCCTGGCAGCCTGACGTGTCCCACAGGACAGACAGACAGACAGACAGACAGACAGACAGCATTCCCTCCCTGCTCAGTGACAAGGACAAGACATTCCTTTGCAGTTCCATGGCACATTGAGGAGAGGCTCTGGGGGACTGTGGTGAGGAGACCACCCCGAGCGCTCTGCTCAAGGCCACGAGCACTTTGTTTGACTTTGTTTGATTGTTTTTACCACTTAAGGACTCTTCCACATCTAATGACATTCCTCCAGGTCAGCCCAATTTTCTCCACTGATAAATCCCTTCCCTCCCCTCCCAAGACATCAGTTACTGTCTCCCTTATTTTATGAGCACAGAAAAAAACCCACAGCAGACGAAACACCTCCCTTGTCTTGTAAGATTTTGTGGAGCAGCAGTTTGCTATTGAGGACAAAACAAGCTGATAGCTCAGCAGCATCCAAGGAAATGAAAAGCAGATGAAGATCCAGTTTCTGTAAGCTCCAAAAACATCCAGAGAGGCACGGGAGAAGTGGCAGGGAATTGCACAGTGAAAGGGCAGTACTCAGGGTCCCCAGAGATAAAGCCAGAACTGTGATTTCTATGGAATGAGTGCTGGGATAAAACTCTGTACCCATCCTTTGCCATCAGAGCAGCATTTGCTCACAGAAAGCTCCTCTGCCTCCAGCTTTGGCCACATTATGGAGGAAGTCACAGGGACTGAGGAATGTGCACCAGGGAGAGCAAATAAACAGAGGTGTGCAAATCTGCTAAAAACAACCCAGGAACTGTGGCTCTTGGAGGGGAACACAGGCCCTCAGTTGTTCACCACCATCTACCACAATTGAGGCCTTGTCTGAACAGGTGGGTGGCTTTCCTGGCAAATCCTGTCTTAGAAAAAACACCACGCAGAAAATCCCTCCTCAATCATTCCTGCAGCCCCTCTGGTTTCATCTAGATTCTTGCCAGAGGTTGTCAAAACAAGAAAGAAAAATAAAGCTCCAACATGTTCTCTGCTGTTTTCCCACTGCTTCCCAGGGCATTGATGTGTTGTTCCAGGCAGCCCAAAACTGAATGCTGGTGACAAGGGCAGGGCTGGCAGGGGACACAGCAGTGCCAGGAACAGGCAGCAACCTGCCTGGGACTCCCATGCAAGGGGCCCTGGAAGGAAAAGGTCCTGAAGAACCAAGAATTGGAAGTGGGATTGAATTATTGATCCCTGGGTTCTCAAAATTGAGTTACACAGGCAGCAGGCACAGCAGGAGGAGAGGAGGATGTGGTGGAAAGCTCAGCAGAGGCACTGGAGAGATTGGGTTGTGTAAGAGTGGGGTTGCAAACCCAACCCACTGGTAAGAAACCAAAGCACTCAGGGTTTTTTTCCAATTCCAGCCTGTAAGCTCAGTGTGGGCAAATCTCCCAAAGTCAGCAGTGATCTGTGTGTGTTAAGAAATCGCCTTGCATCAGTATTTCCTGGTGATCTCTTTCATTTCTTTGACTCCTCCCTTAATGTAGATGTTGCAAACCCAGATAACCCCAAATCTCTCAAAGCAGAACCTCAAAGGGAAATATTTCTTTTTGTCTTTTTTCTTTTCCCCTCCCATTTTGGCCAGGCTTCTCGGAAGCCTCATTTCATGTCACCCAAGTCTGAAATTTGCTGAAAGGCTCCTTACAGGGTACTGAGCACATTTCCCAACACCAGAGAGCACACACAGCAGCAGGAGAACAATCCTTTCCATCTTTCACTTTCCATAGTGTAAACCCAGGCTTAGGCTCAGCTTAGCTGATCCCCAGTGGGTGCAGAGGATGGGCTTGTGTCACAGACACATTTTTGAAAAATCTTTTCACAAAGATTTTTCTCTTCAGAAGCTGAGAAACTTCAGAAATGAAATGTAAACAATAACTATGGTGGTAGAATGTGGAGATAGTTTACTAACAGGTGCATCTTTGGTTGCATGTGAATCGTTTTTAATGAATAGCTAATGACAGCTAGCTGTGATAGATGCTCTGAGTCAGTCACAAGATTTTATTATCATTCTTTTCTTTGCTAGCTTTCTGATATCTCTTTTCCTTTAGCACAGTTTTTGTGTATTATTTTCTTATCATATTTATCATAAAATAATAAATCAGCCTTCTGAAACATGGAGTCAAGATTCCCATCTCTTCCTTTGTCCTGGGACCCCTGTGAACACCACCCCAGACATTTATCTTTGCTCCAGCCCTGCACTGGGCATGCAGGCAGGCCCATCTCCTGCCCTGTTACACTTTATTTCCTTATTTCTGGGGCAGACACAATGGATGGCAGGAGCCCAGCTCCAACAGGAGCACTGAAACGCCTTGAGAGGGGTGACACAGCCAGAGCAGGACATGGGGAGCAGCACAGATTGTGTTAACCACCATGAAAACACAGCACTGCTGCTTTCCCCACCCCCATGGGTGCCAAACCCATTTTTGGGCTGCATTTAAAGTGATTTATTCCTGGTGCACAGCAGTGGTTACTGCAGCTTGTGTTGGCAGCACAGACCAGGTAACTTTGGCCTCAGCTCACCTCAGCCTGCCTCTCACCCACTCTGGGGAAACACAGCAAGGGATGGGGTCACCATGCAGGGTTGGGGTCACCATGCAGAGTTGGGATCACTATTCAGGGTTTGGGGTCACCATGCAGGATGGGGTCACTATTCAGGGTTTGGGGTCACCATGCAGGTTTGGGGTCTCCATTCAGGGTTTGGGTTCACCATGCAGGGTTTGGGGTCACCATGCAGGGTTTGGGGTCACCATGCAGGGTTTGGGGTAACCATTTAAGATGGGGTCACCATGCAGGATTGGGGTCACCATGCAGGGTTGGGGTCTCCATGCAGGGTTTGGGGTAACCATTTAAGATGGGGTCACCATGCAGGATTGGGGTCTCCATGCAGGGGTTTGGGGTCTCCATGCAGGAATTTGGGGTCTCCATGCAGGGTTTGGGGTCACCATGCAGGGTTGGGGTCACCATGCAGGGTTAGAGTCACCATGCAGAGTTGGGATCACTATTCAGGGTTTGGGGTCACCATGCAGGATGGGGTCACCATGCAGGGTTTGGGATCACCATGCAGGGTTTGGGGTCTCCATGTAGGGATTTGGGGTCTCCATGCAGGATGGGGTCAGCATGCAGGGTTTGGGGTCAGCATGCAGGATGGGGTCACCATGCAGGGGTTGGGGTCACCATGCAGGATGGGGTCACCATGCAGGGTTTGGGATCACCATGCAGGTTTGGGGTCTCCATTCAGGGTTTGGGGTCACCATGCAGGGTTTGGGGTCACTATGCAGGATGGGGTCACCATGCAGGGTTGGGATCTCCGTGCAGGGTTGGGATCACCATGAAGGATGGGGTCACCATGCAGTGTTTGGGGTCACCACACAGATTTGGGGTCACCATGAAGGGTTGGGGTCTCAGGGCTCTGTTCTGGCCCACAGACTGGTTTCAAATGAGTCAGGTGTCACTGCTCTCTGTGGGACAGGGCCATCCCCTGTCCCAGCTCACACCCAGCACCCCCTGAGCTCCTCAGCTCCCTGTGCTGGGCATGGGGGGTTCCAGGCACACAAGAGCCAGGTCAGTGGAGCTGAGCAGGCTGCACAAGCACCAGGGTGTCCTTCTGGTGCCTGAGAGGCTTCCTAGAACAGGGGCTAGGCAGAGTTAAAATAATAAAATGGGTATTTATTAAAGGTATTCAATAGATACACCTCGGGCAGTGCAAGAACGTCCCAGAGGCTAGACAGAATTAAAAGAATAAAGTGGATATTTATTCATTATTTTTTTTATAGATACAACTTGAGCAGTGTAAGAACATCCTAGAGGCTACACCCAGGATGGACAACAGCCATGAGTTTTTTTATACAGATATAAGTTTGTTCTATTTGTATATCAGGGGTTAATTTTCCAATTATAGCTTCAGGTAATGAAGTCATTTACTCCAAGCATGCCCACCCTAATTCACTGCTGTTGATATTTTTCAGGGCCTGAGACAATAAGGTGTCCTTGAGTTTCAGGCTCAGAGAGAAACATTTTTTTCTGAATTAAATGGGAGAAAGCAGCTGACAGCCTATGGAGATTTGGAGTTCCACACTAAAGCAGAACTGATCTGAAAAATACAAAAACTAAAACTTAAGGCATCGCTTCCACTTGGTCCTGAGGACAAAAATCTGCACCTGAGGACAGCAGCAGAGAGAGGAGCCTGTGCATACCTGGCATGGTTCCCAGGGGACTGCCCCAAGCTCTGGGGTACCCCACACACCCCAGGGCAGATTGGGGATCCCCTTCCCTGGAAACCTCAGCTCGGCTCCCCAGATCCTCCCATCCCTGCAGTCAAACCCAGCAGGGTCCCTTCAGCTGCTTCCTGAGAGACTTCCTGTGACCTGATCAGGATAATTCTGCACTCAGAGCTTCCTCTGGGTCACTGGGGATCCCACAGAGCCCCTCCAAGGCTCCCTGAGCTGGGCTGTTGTGGGAGCTCAGAATATCGCTGCTAACGTCCAGAATCACTAAGAAAACCCATGGGGGGCTCGGAGGTCCTGGAATGTTGCCAGGCATTCTTGGTGGCTGGACTTTGACCCTTCTGAGGGTGTGTGTGAGGACGTGAGAATGAGCACAGTTTAAGTGGTGGAAGGATTATATATTTTCAAGGTAAAATATGTATTTTGTGATTTTAGTACAGGGGGGTTATATCTTGGTACAGGGGGGTTATGGAGACGAGATGGAGGAATCGGGGCGTGTCTCATGCTTCTTCTTTCTTCTTCTTGTCTTCCATCTTCTGAGGTGGTGTTGGCACCTGGGGATTGGTTTGTGGTGAAGGTGCACTTGTTAATAAGGGTGAAAGGTATTGGGAATAAAAGGTAAATATGATGTATGTAGTTTTTGTTATAAAAGGACACAACTGCCCCGTGGGTGGTCAGAGTGCCCTTGGCTGCCTTGTGGGTCAGATCCCGGCTGGCAGAAAGGAAAACTCTGTGAGATAAAAATTAATAAACATTCTGAAGACTGAAGTATTGAAGAGTCCAGACTCATCCTTTGATCCGCAGCTGCCCCGAACCATCCTGTGTGTGCCCAAGGAGAGACAACAGCTGGATCAGGCAGGCTGCAGGCCTGGCTGCTCCTCAGCAGTACCAGCAGCAAAGTCTGCTCTGGGCCAGGCTGATATGAACTGTAAAAATAATTTTCAGGCTGCGTAGACACAGGAAAGTCTTTGAAGGGAGTAAATATCTAACCTCACTCGCAGAGGCACATATTTGACCGTATTACCTCATCTCAGCTGCAGACTGTCCAGCTCACAGCTGCTCCTCCTGATTTCTTCCCTTTGCAAATCTGCATCCAGCTCTCCCCAAAGCTGGTTTAACAGCCTGTTTAACTGGTGATGGCCTTGGCTGTCTGCTCCCTATCTTAGAGGAAGAAAGCAAACTCGACATTTTTTATGTATCACTTCAAGCACTTTATTCCTTGCTGGAGACACCTGGTTATGGCATTGCCATTTCATAGCTGCTGTAGAGTAGATTCTCTTTATAGCAGTCAGGATTTTTCTGCTTACTTGGTTCAGTTTTCAGTCTGGTTAAGCTCCAATGACTACAGGAATTATTTTTATTTCCAGTGCTGCATGCAAGTCTGCTTAAAAGCTGGCTTGATTCAGTTTCCAGGCACTTGGCCCCTGTGTTTCACAAAGTTATGGGTAGGAATGGTATTCCAAGAGAGCTTCTGAAGGGAAAAAAAACAAGGCAGCAAAGAGAGGCAATGGAATAAAATATCTTTCAACTTAGCAGTTAATGTCTGGTCTGGGGTTTTAAGTTTTCCACCAGTTCAGGAAATAACATCAGGAAGGTTCAAGGTAACGAGGATACAAGAGCCAATCTTCCCCATCTTTAGCCATAAAATGGTCCAAAATTTGCTGTTCTTATACACAGAAAAGAGAAAACCTCTGTCCTGCCCCATGCCCTGCAAGGTGCTGGAATCACCCTCCTGGGGCATCCTCATGAGCACTGGACATGGGACAGGGATTGCTGAGCACCTCAGGAATGGCAAACCTCTACAATCCTTGGATTTGAGGGGTTTTGAACAGCTACAGCTCCCTGAACCTGTGAAAACCCCTGAAATCAGGAATCCAAACCTCTACAAGCCTTGGCTTTGAGTTTTGCACAGCTACAGCTCCATGAACCTGTGAAAACCCCTGAAATCAGGAATGGCAAACCTCTACAAGCCCTGGCTTTGAGGAGTTTTGAACAGCTTCAGCTCCCTGAACCTGTGAAAACCCCTGAAATCTGGAATGGCAAACCTCTACAAGCCCTGGATTTGAGGAGTTTTGAACAGCTTCAGCTCCCTGAACCTGTGAAAACCCCTGAAATCAGGAATCCAAACCTCTACAAGCCTTGGCTTTGAGTTTTGAACAGCTACAGCTCCATTTACCTGTGAAAACCCTGAAATCGAAGGCAAAACTGAGGTAGGGCTGCTCTTTGTAAAGTGCAGCACAGAAAATAGAGACAGCACTGATGTAAGATTCAAAACTACTGTCAGGTGTGTGGTTAAGGCTCTCAGGACTTCTTGCATCCCCCAATAGATCCATTTCTGACCTCAAGAATGCATGTGTCAAACCAGACAGTCTCCTGCAAAGAGCTAATTCAGTGTGTGTGTGTTGGGTAGGTCACCCCTGTGCTCTCAAATAAGACATTTACAAAAACCCCAATCTAGCTCAGCTTGAAAATGAAGGATCTTTCATTTGTACTAACAGAACATAAATTCTATTTATTTGCCTGCTGGTATATAGTCTGTAGAGTGAAAAAAACACACATTTTCCAGGTTTTCTCTATTATTCCAAAAGGTAAAGCCATTTCCTCCCTCAGATTCCCCCTGAATGAGAAGGGGGAAGAAGGGTTATTATGGAAATGTTGAAGTTGCCAGGATTTTGATAAGGACAGGGAAGCAGACACAGCCACCCTGGCATCACAGATGACAGAGGCAAAGCAAATCAGTGACCAACACCACATAGAGCAAACACAATCCAAATTGTAATTGTCATTGTAATTCAGGCCAAAAGTGCTGTGTTTTCCTCTTTCATTTATAAAGCAAGGCAGGAAATGTATAAAAGCTGACAGGATCATTAGGGATTTTATAAATGCTGCTTCCTGTGGTACAGAAAAAGGAAAGGAGGGAGGCATGGGGCCAAATTATGTGCTGGAGCAGACACACCAGGCTGATGCAGAGCAATGCTCTGCAAACTGGTGGACCTGCACCCAGAAGGATGAGGTGATCCAGGATCTGATCTGCTGTGAAAATCTGGGCAAAAGCTTTTGAAAAAGCTTCAGAGCTGTCCCAGAGGGCAGGTGCTGAGGTGGTGCTCCCCAAGGAAGGCCCCAGCACCTGCACATTCCATGAGTCAGCAGCCCTGGCTCCAACCTGAACCCTGGGACAGGAGGCCCCAGGATGGGAGGGGGAGTTGGTTTTGTTTTATTTTCCTCAAGGCTTTCTCTATGAAAACAGAACCTCCTACCAACATCAGACATTTTACCGAGCTGACAAAGTCAAATCATGAATTTTGGCACTTTGCTTTGGTATCCAGCACCCCTGTGCAAGTCATGCTCTGGGACTCTGGAGGGAGCAGGGCTAGCAGGGAGCCAGGCTGCTGTTTGTCTTGGAAAGCTGCACCAAACCCAACGTGAGCATCACTCAGCACACTCCACTCTCATTCTGCTTTCATCCCTGGCTGCAGGCAGGGAGCCCAGGGTGCTGATGCTGCTCCAAAAGCCTCGAGCCTCTGCTCAGGGCTGGCTGGGCCTGGCTCAGAGCGTGGTGAGCAAGCACCCTGTGCATCACTCAGTCTGGATACTCCTTTATGGTTGTTGTAATTTTCCTTTTCTTTTCTGTCCTATTTAACTGTGTCTATCTGAACCCACAAGTTTTGCCTTTTTTTCTGATTCTCTCCCCCATCCAGGGGCTTGGAGTGACCTGGTCCAGTGCAAATGTGCTCCTGCCTGTGGCAGGGGTGGGATGAGATGAGTTTTAATGTCCCTTCCTGTGACAGTGCTCACAGGGGTCTGAGGGTGAGGGAAGAGATGAGGATCTGACTCCATGTTTCAGAAGGCTTGATTTATTATTTCATTATATATATTACATTAAAACTATACTAAAAGAATAGAAGAAAGGATTTCATCAGAAGGCTGGCTAAGAATAGAAAAAGAAAGAATGATAACAAAGGTTTGTGGCTCAGCTCTCTGTCCGAGCCAGCTCACTGTGATTGGCCATTAATTAAAAACAACCACATGAGACCAATCCCAGATGCACCTGTTGCATTCCACAGCAGCAGATAATCAATGTTTACATTTTGTTCCTGAGGCCTCTCAGCTTCTCAGGAGGAAAAATGTTAAGGAAAGGATTTTTCATAAAAGATGTCTGTGACACCTTCCTACCCAAACCATCCTGAGATCCCACTGGGGGATGAGTTTCCAGTTTAATTAATTTCCTTCCATTTCAGAGAGAAGAGAGGTGCAGGTTCCTGCAGTTCCTGATGCAGAGGAAGAGGTGAAGTGAGAAGGTGCTGCTGGGCCTCCTCCCAGCACTGAAACAAAGGAGACAGAGGGCAAATCACTGATGGACAGAGCAAGAGCTCTGCCCAGCACCACACCTGGCACTCAGGCCTTTGGTACCCATTTCCAGCCTGCTCAGAAAAACAAAGTGGGAAGGAAGTGGTGGCACATGGATTTGTTGAAGTGGAAAGAAAAGAGCACAGAAACAACGCTCCCCACAGGGCAGGGCAGCTTTAGCAGCATGCCATGGGTTGGAGGTGCCCCCAATGGGCACAGGAGGGAGCAGGAACCAGCCTCAGCCTCCCAGGGTGGGAGCTCCTTATTTACCCAGTGTAGGGAAGGATGGAAGTTTGACAAGGAAGTCTCACAGATATGGATGCTCAGCAGAAAGATTTTTGGATGTAGAATCTGATGAAGAATATAGAATATGAAGAAGTTTTGATATAGAAGAAAAGAATTGCTGAGCCAGTCTCACTGGATAACCAAGGAGGCAAAGGCTGTGTTAGTTAGAAGGGGTTTTTATGACTTAGAGCAAAGGATAAACCCACCTCAAACAAGAAGATGTTTGTACCAAGCAGAAAGAGAGCACAGGCAAACAAGGCAGCAAATGTGGCAAGTAGAAAAAAGGTCTCAGAATTTCCCACTGCAAGAAAACTGAAAAACAACTTCTGGCTTAAACTGTGATGTACTGACTTTAAGTGACTGGAGAACAGTAACATGAATATGGTAATTATAGGAGTTATGATAGGGTATAGATAACAGTTAAGGTGTAGAATGGTTCTCCTGTATTAAGATGCTCAGCAAAGAAAAGTCTATAATGCAGTGTGACCAAAACCAAAGGGTGTCCAGGCCTGCCTGCAGCTGGAGCTGACAGCTGTGGGCACAACTCTGTCACCCACCACCCTGGACTGCTGTGACATCCTGGGTACAATAAACTGCATTTTGTATACAATAAACTGCATTTTGTATACAATAAACTGCATTTTGGAGAGCCCCTGGAGCCCCACATCTCTCATTCAGGCTCTCACCCAGCCCAGCTCAGCAGTGCCCAGAGCAGGAGCTGCCAAACCCCAGCTCCAGAGGGGCTGCAGGGCTGGGTGCTGAGCACCAACACACCAGCAGTGTCTCCAGGGCCTTTAGGGCTTTTGGACCAGAGCATCCCAGTCCTACAATCCCTTTGCAGGTGTATCCAAGGGCAATTTCAGCAGGGAGAGGGTGAGGGGTGTGCAAGTCAGGCTGAGTGGTGGCTCTGCAGCATCCTCAGGGGGGATTTGCCTCCCTGCTCCAACACCATCCCCTCCCATCCAGATGGGGATGAGGTGATGCTGGAGGAGCCACTGGCTGCGAGTCTGACACAAACACAGATAAAAACCCACTGTGAGCAGCACAGCTGAAGCTCTCCCAGTGTTTAGGTTGTTCAGGAGCCAAAGCAAATACATTTGCTCTGCAGGTTACAGAAAGGCTGTTAAACCAGCCATGCAACCAACTCCTCCAAGCCAGAAATTATCTTCTTCCTCTGCACTGGAGCCTCACACCTCCAGTGATCCTGTTCCATTCTCCTGCTGCTCAAATGATGCACATTATAAATAAATATCAATAAAATATATAAGGATAAATAAATAAATATAAATATTATAATATAAATAATATCATAAATATAATAATGGAAATATAAATATACCTAAAATGTAAATGTAGATATAAATATATATGAATAAAAGGATGAGTGTGTCAAGTATTTATGTTAAACTCCAGACTCAGCCTTTTTTGTTTAATGGGCTTTTTTCTACTTGCAATTAAGCTCAGTCTTGGCCAAAACAGGGGAGAGCAGCAAGGATTCTCCCTTAAATATTTGAGGCTGAAAAACCAGCTGATATATCCCCACAGCAGAGGACAAGGGCAGAATTCTTGTCTGGGTTCCATGTAGGGTGTGTCAGGCAAACACCCCCTGCTCACCACTGCATTTGCTCCTCCAAGGAGCTCCTTTGTGGCCACTGGAGGCTGCTGAGGCAGGGCTGGAGCTGGTGGCACAAAGTGCTGCTGGACTTGGTTCAGAGGGAAGGGAGGAGTCCCTGGCTGTCCCCTGAGCAAGGAGCAGGGCAGCTGCAGGTGCCAGGCACCAAGGGCCCAACACTGCCCAAGGACCAGAGCCAGGGATGCTCACAGGGCAGAGCAGCTCCCTGAGGGGGCAGCCTGGCAAAGGCACTGCCTTGATTGCAGCAGAGACTTGGAATATTAATTACTATTAATATTCCTTTTTTTCCTATTAATATAGGCAACAACCGACAGAACAAGAGGACACAGTCTCAAGCTTCGCCAAGGGAGATGCAAGCTAGAAATAAGGAGGAAGTATTTTACAGAAAGAGTGGTCAAATACTGGAATCATCTACCCAGGGAGGTCGTGGAGTCATCATCCCTCGTAGAGTTTAAAAAAAGACTGGATGTGGCACTTGGTGCCATGATCTAGTGAGGTGTTAGAACATGGGTTGGACTCGATGATCTCAAAGGTCTCTTCCAACCTAGAATTTCTGTGATTCTGTGATATTCCTTAATTACTATTAATATTCCTTGGTGTATACTAGAGCACTGTCCTGGGAGGTTTGTGTGATCTCCAGTGTGCTTTGTGCTGATGAATCATGCTCAGCTGGCAGCACCAACCTCTGCCCCAGCTCTGCCAGGGTTCAATTGCTGCTTTCCTTGCCCAGCCTGCCCTGGGTGCTCTGCAGACACATTCAGCCTCCAGGAGGACAACAGCCCTGCTTCTCTAAAGCCATTTCCACAAAATCCTTGCAGCAGCTCTGAAAATCCCCACATCTCCCCAAAACACCCATTTCAGGAGTGTTGTTTGTGTGGAACAGCAGCTCTTATGCCACTGGCTGTTGCAATCCCTGCCTATCTCATCAGATCTTCTGTCCTGTCAGCAAAGCAGCCCTAAACCCACTGAGCATCCCCACAGCCCTGCTGGCTGCCACAGCAGCTCCTCCTTGCACAACAGCCAGCCAGCCTGCCTTACTCACTGGCACATGGCTTGCTCAAGTTCCTCTGCTTGGCAGAAATCAAAGAAGGTTTTTTCTATGTATTTGTCAAGAGGACAACACCTAATGTTACACCAGGTTGGTCAGGGTCACAAACCTGCAGCCTTCAAGCCATAAACCAATATTTTAGGGATTAAGGAGAAAGTTTCCCCTGAGTACAGGTTACTCCTCACCTGCTGACAAATATTCCTTTCCTCTTCCTCACCAGTGTCAGGCAGGGTGGCTGTGGGGCTGTGCACTGCCTTGCTCTGAGGCTTGGGGGAGCCAACTATTTAAATAACAACAGAACAGAAAGGGAAAAAAACCAGAAAAAAATATCCTACTTTCATTTATTTTTGCCTTCACTGACAGCATAAACACACTGCAACTGCTCCACAACAGCACACTGCACCCAAATTATTTCAGCCAATTATTTGTGGTTGTTTATTTACTGAGATTATAGTCATGCCTCAAGGCCTCGTCTTTGTTGTCTGAAACTTTGTGGGCAACATTTTCTGGAGGAAAAGAATGACTTCCAGTATTCCCCATCCAGCCCTGTGAGTTTTCCAGGGTCCCACAGCTGGGCAGGGGCAGAGCAGGGACAGGAAACCTCTGCCAGGGGTGACCCCAGCACCCCCTTTCTGATTCCACTGCAGGGGCATGAATGGCTCTGTCATCGGGGTGAAATCTGGGAAATCAGGCAGCTAAACCATGCATGGGATCTTGGCTCACATCCACTAAAACAAAAAAATGAAAATAAAGTTTCACTGTGAGTAAATCATTTGCTGTACAGGTCTAGGAAAGAAGGTTAATAGGAAATTAAAAAAATCCCAGAAAGAAACTCAGGAAGAGAAAAGAGCTCAGGAACACAGCAAAGGGCAGAACTGCCTTCAGTATCAGGAGGGATGGGACAGGTTAACAGATAGAGCAGCCTTCATTTCTTCAGCAGGTACAAAAACAGGAATGTCCAATAGACACCAAAACCACTGACTACAGGCTCAGCTAAAGCAGCAGCAAGTCAGGAGAGCATCCATGGGAGCCCCTGGAGAAGGGCAGGTGCTGGATGGAGCAGGAGAGGCTTTGAAAGGCCCCAGGAGCTCCCAAGGGCTGTGGCCTAACAATTTACAGAGAAGCAACTTTGACACTGCAGGGCAAGGAGGAGGTTTCACACCATCAGGAAACACTGCAAAGGGGAGCCCAGGCACAGGGAATGCAGTTTGCAAAAGCAAAGTCACTGGTGCTGTACAATTGGAATATTTCAGACAAGTGAAAGCAGGAATTTCTACATGTATAGTGAGAGGGGAGAATATCAAATATTCCATCTGAAGGGGTTGCAAAGTAAAGATAGCCAAGAGCAGCGTTCCAATTGGAGAGCCAGTAAAATAATATATTAGACTCATTTTTTGGCAGGAGGAGCCAGACTGTGAGGATCTCAATACAGGCACAGGGAATCTTTCACCTTTCCAAAGCCCCCAGTCTCCATTTGTGCTGTGTTAAAGGTGGTGACCCAGCTGAATCCCCAGTTCCCACGTGGAAACACCACAGGATTCACCACAGAGGGAAGCCAGAGTTGTTGTCAGAAGCCAAAAGCAAGACAGACTCAGGCTGTGCTCAGGTTTAGGCTCACAGAGCTCCACATTGACATTCTCTCAGTCTCTGCTTGTTTGGGGGATCAAAAAGCAGAAAAGTTTGGTCAAGAGCTCACAGTTACACCTGGTTTCTGTCTGAATCCAAATGATCTGCCCCAAACTGCTCCCAGGTTTGCCCTGAGGATTTTCAGCCTTTGAGGATCAGCCAGGGGATCTGGAGGAAATTCAGACTTGAACCCAAGTGTGGCAATGGAATTGTGGCTCACAGCTTTCAGCAAAGCATCCTCAGCCTTCCTCACCCTCACTGCACTCCCATCCTGGTGCTTTTGCTGCCAGGAAACTCAAATGGTACAGAGAGCCTCAAATGCTGCACAGACATTAAACCATCCCTAAGCCTCAGCATCACACAGTTTCCACACTCACAGTTTCCACACTCAAGCTGAATTGAGAAATGCTTCCAGTGCCTTAAAATGGGTGTCTCTGTCTTCAGTTAGTGACTGCTGCAAAATCCCAAACAGCAAATGAAAGGATGAGAAACTGAAAATCAAACCCAAAAGGGAGATATTACTCTGCCAATTCAGTGTACAATCTTTTTTAATTGCCAGTTATACACACTGGTTTTCCATCAAGCAAGTAAACAAATGTGAGTGTCTGTATGGAAGGGACATTGCTCTTCTTTCTCCTTTCCTCTTACAGCCAAGCAATTATGAAGATAAAAGAACAGACAAGGAGAGGCAGCAAATCTTCTTTTCTTAAGTGGAAAAGACCCAGATAATGTGGGGGTCTCCCTGCTGACTTCATCAAACCATGGAATGGTTTGGGTTGGGAGGTACCCTGAAAATCACCTTGTTCCAACCCCTGCCATGGGCTTTAAGGCATTTACAGCATGGTGTAAAACTGATAAGCCAAGAAATGCTTATAATGTGTTGTAATTAGGAAATAGTTGGCTTCTGATTGTGATGGTGTGAATTGTAACACCTGTGTTGTCTCACCCTTCACATGAGACTGAAAATGGAATAAAAGTTTTTAAAGCACCTCTCAGTTACCCCATGTCTGGGTCAGAAAAAGCTCAATCTGACACCTTCCACTGTCCCAGGTGCTCCAAGCCCCAATGTCCAGCCTGGCCTTGGCACTGCCAGGGGTCCAGGGGCACCCACAGCTGCTCTGGGCACCTGTGCCAGGGCCTGCCCACCCTCCCAGGGAAGGGTTTCCTGCTAACATCTAAACCAAATCTCTCCTTTTTCATTCAAAACCATTTCCCCTTTCACTCTCACTCTCCAATAAGTCTCTCCCCCTTTTATAAACCCCCTTTGAGCACCTTGGGGTTTCTCCTGGCATGCCTTAGATGGAAACAAATGTGGAAGGAACTGCAGAGCCAGGATGGCAGCAGGGACAGCTCAACCCCAGCAACTCCTGCCCTGGCTGCTGGACCCACAGGGCCAAAAAATGCCTGGGACATCAGCTCTGCAAACACACTGTGTCCACAAGGCAAGGGATTCAGACAAAGCAAAGAACCTGGAAACAATGAGTGAGCATTTTCTGAAACATCCTGGTGATGCAGAGAGGGGGACTGAACAGTGTGTTCAACTGGAATTGAGCAGTGTGTTACACTGGAATTGAGCAGTGTGTTCAACTGGAATTGAACAGTGTGTTACACTGGAATTGAACAGTGTGTTACACTGGAATTGAACAGTGTGTTCAACTGGAATTGAGCAGTGTGTTACACTGGAATTGAACAGTGTGTTCAACTGGAATTGAGCAGTGTGTTACACTGGAATTGAGCAGTGTGTTACACTGGAATTGAACAGTGTGTTACACTGGAATTGAACAGTGTGCTCAACTGGAATTGAACAGTGTGTTCAACTGGAATTGAACAGTGTGTTACACTGGAATTGAACAGTGTGTTCAACTGGAATTGAACAGTGTGTTCAACTGGAATTGAGCAGTGTGTTACACTGGAATTGAGCAGTGTGTTCAACTGAAATTGAGCAGTGTGTTCAACTGGAATTGAGCAGTGTGTTCAACTGGAATTGAGCAGTGTGCTCAACTGGAATTGAGCAGTGTGTTATACTGGAATTGAGCAGTGTGCTCAACTGGAATTGAGCAGTGTGTTACACTGGAATTGAACAGTGTGTTCAACTGGAATTGAACAGTGTGTTCAACTGGAATTGAATAGTGTGTTCAACTGGAATTGAACAGTGTGTTACACTGGAATTGAACAGTGTGTTACACTGGAATTGAGCAGTGTGTTCAACTGGAATTGAGCAGTGTGTTACACTGGAATTGAGCAGTGTGTTCAACTGGAATTGAACAGTGTGCTCAACTGGAATTGAACAGTGTGTTACACTGGAATTGAGCAGTGTGTTCAACTGGAATTGAACAGTGTGCTCAACTGGAATTGAACAGTGTGTTACACTGGAATTGAGCAGTGTGTTACACTGGAATTGAACAGTGTGTTACACTGGAATTGAGCAGTGTGTTACACTGGAATTGAACAGTGTGTTACACTGGAATTGAACAGTGTGTTACACTGGAATTGAGCAGTGTGTTCAACTGGAATTGAGCAGTGTGTTACACTGGAATTGAACAGTGTGTTACACTGGAATTGAACAGTGTGCTCAACAGGAGTTGAGCAGTGTGTTCAACTGGAATTGAACAGTGTGTTCAACTGGAATTGAACAGTGTGTTACACTGGAATTGAGCAGTGTGTTCAACTGGAATTGAACAGTGTGTTACACTGGAATTGAACAGTGTGTTACACTGGAATTGAACAGTGTGCTCAACAGGAGTTGAGCAGTGTGTTCAACTGGAATTGAACAGTGTGTTCAACTGGAATTGAACAGTGTGTTACACTGGAATTGAACAGTGTGTTCAACTGGAATTGAACAGTGTGCTCAACTGGAATTGAACAGTGTGTTACACTGGAATTGAACAGTGTGTTACACTGCTCTAAAGTTCTGCTGGATTTCTCCAGGGGCTGCCCTGGATTCAGCTCAGTTTGATGATATATTGCTTCGTAGGACTCACAACTGCCTTCCCAAAATAAGATCTCTGAAGATACAGCAGCACTGTGACTATTCTAAGATCAAGAGCAAGTTATTAATACATGGCAGAGGGGTGTGAAATGAAGGGGCAGGATAAGCTGCCCACAAATAAAAAATAAAATATAATATTCTATTTTCAGGCACAAGTGTGAGTGGACTGAAGTGCTGGAGGCGCCCTGGCAGAGCTTTGGACACAACCAAAAGTCAGAGCAAAGACAGATAATAGTTTCTGTTTTGTCACAGAGGTTGAAAGTTTGGTCTAAAACCCCCCAGACAATGTCCCCATCTCCCCTAGAGAAATGTGAAGAGCTGCAGAGTGAGCTGCTGTGATTTCTCCCTTGGTACAGGGTTCACATTTGGTGAAAATGCCTTGGAGTGGCTCTGAAGCAAACTTTAACTTTGGGGGCAAAGAAAGTCACCAAAATTTATTTATCAAAATGTGTTTGTTTCTCACAGGATTTGTCCCAGCAGGTTAAAGTTTTCTCAGTATTTGCCTGGCCCAGCAGATGAAATTATGATTCTTTTCTTTTGTGCAAAGTCATGAAAGAAGAGGGTGACAACAGCTTGCACTCTGACCATGAAAATACATTAGATACCTGCCCAAACATGAGGTTTAAATAGACATTTTGTGCATCTCTCATTGCATTTGTTCAACCCCTGCACCACCTAAGAGCCCTGAGACTTTATTCTTTTTTAAGAAAACACTAGGATTTGTGTAAAAGGGGGAGCTCCTGCAGATATTCCCTTTGGGTTGTGCAGTTTGTTGTGGGTCTTGGGACCCCATAAAGGGAGAGCAGACTCCAAAAAGTGAATGAGCAGCACAGAAAGCAGAGCTGCTGCTGACAGAATTGTTTCCATAACCTGCAGACTGGGAGGGCAGAGGGGACAGGGGAGATCAATGGGCCTGGAGTGTGTGTGGAAGCCAGAGTGTCTCTGATCAGGTTTCCTCCAGGGACTGCATCTCCATTTTTTTAACTTAACAGAGAAAATATCTTCCAGCCCTGAAGAGTGAGTTTGGACATAGATCTTCAGCCATATCAGAATTAAAAAATAATAAAATAAAAAGGAAGAAAAAAATAAAAAGGAAAAGAAAATAAAGATAAAAGCAAATTCTTCTCCCATTTCCACTGGTGTGAAACCAAGAGATTGGTTTACAGTGCTGTGACTGGGAGCACAGATTATCTTATCATTTTACATGTTTTCATCCAGATTAATGAAGCTTTCATGCTCAGAGCATTTTGGTCAACACTTAGCAGCAACACCCCATGTTTAAGTGTTTGTAAAAGCATTTGTACAACGATGAGCAGGGCTGTTATTTCTACAGCCAAGATTCCAAAGAAAATGAATCATCTGCAGCAGCACTGCCTGATTCTTTGATTCTTTGTCCCCTCCTCTCATTACTCCTACCCTGGAACTCTTTTTACCCTGGAAGCTCACAGCACTTTTGATAAAGGAATAGACATCATGTTTGATAAAGGAATAGGCATCAGGAGGTTATTTAAACCCCAGCAGCTCTGCAGTTTCCAGGCATTCCAAACAGCATTTAACCCTCCTCAACCTCCCTGCATGCTCCAGGTGCCCTGCTGCAGCCCTGAGCACATTTCCATACCTACATGTGAGCACCAGAGCAAACCTAGAAACCATCAGCTCTGCCTCCTGCCAGGGTTTGTTCACATAAATGCCTCTCCTGCCTCTGAGGCAGGTGCACAGAAATGCAAAAACATGTGCTTTTCTGGTGTAGCATCTTCAACAAATTAATAGGGACATAGGCTGGAAAAGACCCTTAAGGCATCAAGTCCAACCTTAAATCTGAAACAATGAGACTTTCTCCTTCCATGAAGAACAGACCTGCCATTCCCAGGTGGAAGATGAGCTCTCAGCTGATGAGGAACCGCATCCAGGGCTGGAAAAACACATGAAGTAACACCAAAACACCCTTTAGCAGCCCCTGCTTGCCACTTTCACCCTCACCTCAAAGGCAAGATATTTAAACTCCTTGTTTGTGTCTTTTCCTGAATTTTGCCATGAACTTTGGGCTCCACATCAGTGAGCACCACTTGGTGCCCTGGGAGCTGCTGGACAGAAATTGTGGGTCAGGCTCTGGGCACTGCAGAGGCTTTTCCTCCCCAGCACAACAATGTCACTGATGCCAGGCTCAAACCCTGCACATGCCAGCCCCTCAGAGCTGACACTCAGCATCCCAAAGCCATTTATCACTCAGCATCCTGCTTTAAAATCCCCAAGTCACAAGGCAAACAGCATTTTTCTGTGCTTTTGTACATCTCTGACTGCTTTTCTCCTCCCTATTCAGCTGCCTCAATGAGCCCCCCAGCCATCCCAACCTCAGCCCTTCTCCTCAGCGCCACCATTGTGCACCCTCAATACCTTTGGGGCTGCCCCATCCAAGCATGTCCACACCAGTTTCCCCATCAATTCCCCCACAATTTAGCAGCTCCATCTGATTCACAGCTTTTTTTTTTTTATGTTCCCCCTGATAGCAGAGACCCCAGTGAGCTGCTCTGGCTGCCTTAGCATTTTAAACAGCTTCACCCTGAACTGGTCAGCTGAAAAGCACTTATTTCTACAGAAAAGGAGATGACATCAGCTGATGTGGGATAACCATGACAACCTCCCCAGACCAGCAGGGCCACATGCTGTTTGAATGAGAAAGTTTCACTCTCCACCACTTTCCAGGCAGTCTTAATTGGCAGGGTGAGCACATGTCACTTTTGCACACACGTGTGCTCCCCCCAGCATTTTTATGGACTAAAGACTCCTGAGGTGTGGAGAAGATGGTGGAAATTTTTCCAAAGTGGCATTTTGCATTCCTACCTCCCTAATGTGCAAATAAAGAGGATATTAGCCCCAAAATCTTTTTTCAGTTTGTTTCCTAGCAGATTTGCACCAGCATCAAACAATCCACCATTTTTCCTAAGAAATGCACTTTGGGATTTGATACATGACAGGACTTCAGGGGTCAGGCTCCTCATCTTTAATCATCTGCTATCTTTAATCATCTGTGGACACATTTCACTTTTGCACACACGTGTGCTCCCCCCAGCATTTTTATGGACTAGAGACTCCTGGGATGTGGAGATGATAGTGGTCAAAGGAAATATTTCCAACGTGGCATTTTGCATTCCTACTTGCCTAATGTGCAAATAAAGAGGATATTAGCCCCAAAACTTTTTTCAGTTTGTTTCCTAGCAGACTTGCACCAGCATCAAACAATCAACCATTTTTCCTAAGAAATGCACTTTGGGATTTGATACATGACAGGACTTCAGGGGTCAGGCTCCTCATCTTCAATCACTTGCTAGGCAGCAGAGAACTGAATGCATTTCAAAGCTTGGGTCTGGATCCAAAGCAAGACCAAATCCATCTTCTAAATTACATTTTCCTACAGAAAGGGGCCAAACCAAACTGGTGTCTTCTTGCTCAGGTGGGGTGGAATTGCTTTTAAATAGGCTGATGTGCAGAATCCAGAGGCAGTGTGCTGGATCTGGAGAGGTTAACTCTGCTCTGCTGCAGTTGTGAAGCATGGTTGCATTCTGGAAAGCCCCACTCTTACTTTCTACACCATTTCTTTCCAGCATATAAACTCTTTATCAAAATAAATAAGTGTAGGAGGATTAGCCTTCTGGATCCAGAATCTCTTACTCCCCACTTCTTCATAACAGTGTATTTATAGAGCACATGTGTCCCATTTTGGGACAATTTAAAGTTTGCCTAGTACACAAATGCTTCATTAAAACAGCTGCTCACAATCTGTTTGTATAAATATTTTCCACCACTTTCTGATGCTCATGAAGGGAGGCCAAGGCCAGAGCCATGGATGCAAAGAGCCCAGCATGCCAAAGGTGTTCAGTGCTTGCACTCACAGAAACACCTCAGGGCTTCAGCCATGGCTCCCTCCCAGGCTCTGGAGCAGCTCCTTTGCCCCCCTTGGGTCCCCCCTGATGGAGAAACCTCCAGGAGAGGAGGGCAAAGGGACCCCAGGTGTGTTTGCAGGAGCCCTCTGGAGCATCCCTGTGCAGCAGGACTCCACTGGATGATATGGAGACACTGCAGTTCTGCACTGACACATCCCCTGCCAAAAAGGAGCAGGGTCTGCCTCACCCCATGTCCCTGCTCCACACCTCTCTTCATGCAGCCCTACAGCTGCATTAGAAAACTAATTAGGCTGAAATAGAAAAATTTCCCCCCTCTTTCTCACCTCTGCTTCATGTGTTTATTACAAGTTTGATAAAAAAGAAACCTGAGCAGAGCAAAAAGCAAAACCCCAAAAATGAAGGATGCAGCCCAGATTGTGCAGCTCCAACCCTCATATACACTGCCAGCCCAACATCAGCAGATTGGATATAAGTCAGAGGCAAAATGAGCCTCTCATCACCCACAGCATCCTAATTTGGGAGCAGCAGGCCCCGAGGGGCAGAGCTGGGAACAGGGAATCTCCTCCTCCTAACACGTCCCTGCCAGTGTGGAACAAAGACTTGTTCACTGGCCCAAAAGATCTGTTTGACTTGGAAAAATTAATCATGCCCAGAAAGCCACTCTCCTTGAGATCAGGAGGCTCAATTCCACATTTCATTAAACCCCTGCCCTTCTGGAATAACTGCAACCAAGGCAGCAGGGTCACATCTGATTCATACTGAGACTGGGAATGAAACCTGACCCGTGGGCTCAGATCATTAATCCTGTTATCTGCTGCCTCCCTGCATCAATCCAGAGAGGAGGAGGCCTCCTTATCACAGCTCTATGCCTCATGATGAAATAATCCAACTGGATTGAATCAGCTCTGTGGGTGCATCAATCACCCCATTGTCCCCAGAGCAGGAAGTTTCCTCCTCAGCCTTCAGCCACCTCTGCCCTGACCCATATTCCAAGGACTTTTTGCTCAGTCTGTATTTTGCATTTACCTACACAAGCAGTCGTGTCCCGTGAGTAAGAGCAATAAAATAAAAAGCCAATAAACAATAAAGTTAGTAACTCTTAAAGCCATGCAAGAGCTAATACATACAGACAGAGACGCCTGGTAGGATTTTCATTAGAAGCACCTGAGAACTTGCTGAGGTTTCCTCCAAGCCTGGTGTGATTTTCATTAGAAGCACCTGAGAACTTGCTGAGGTTTCCTCCAAGCCTGGTGGGATTTTCATTAGAAGCACCTGAGAACTTGCTGAGGTTTCCTCCAAGCAGGGTGTTGAACAAAGGATATTGGCATTTTGAAGCAATTCATTAGAAACAACTTAGAACTTGCTGAGGTTTCCTCCAAGCGTGGTGGGATTTTCATTAGAAGCACCTGAGAACTTGCTGAGGTTTCCTCCAAGCAGAGTGGTGAACAAAGCATTTTGGAATTTTGAAGCTACCACTAAGCAACTGCCTGCATGGAAATCTCACTCAGGAAACCATATCTTCAAATAAATATTGACTCTCAGTCAGATTTGTGCAGTATCAGACACTGAATTTCTCTCTAAGGCAGCACTGGAGCAGGACACCAGTCAGGTACACTGATACACAGATTTCCTGGCTGGAACCTGTGGGTAAGAACTAGGAAACTCAGGGATCAGAACAGCTAAACATGACAAAAACAACTCAGGTTCTTTGCTAAAAATCAATAGTTAGCACTGGGCTCTCCAAAGGAGAAGCTTTTTATCTTAAAGCCCTTTCTTGCCATGGATGTGACAGCAAAATCCACATCCCACTCTATGGCTCCAGTGCTGTGCTTTGAGAGACCAAAAATCAGCACAGGAACAATTTTTCCCTCAGCTTTAAACCTGTGGGGCTTCTGCTAGGATGAGTCTGGGGTGTCAGTGGGGTCTCTTGCTCAGCAGTGCTGCTAGAGGCAGGGAAAAGCACAAGGGCAGCATTTGGGAACTCTGCACCCAAAAGCACTCGTGTTGTCCAAGCAGGAAACGTGGCCTTTCTCCCAAAATCAGCCCAGAACTACCAGGGTGCCTCCTGCTCCTCACTGGCCCTCTCTGAGCTCTCACCATGGAATCAGTTGTTGCTGTGGTGCAAAGGGTCTCAGGGGAGGGAAGCAGAGGATCAGAGAGGATCAGCTGTTGGGCTGTGTGGGGTTTGGAATCTGTGCATGAACTTCACAGTGACAAACCAGGCTTTCCATGGCATTATTTACTCCTGATGCAGAGATAAACCACCACTTCCTTGCATTACCCCCTTCCAAGTGAGAGCAGTGAGAAACATGACAAAAGAGCATTCCCATTTCAGTTCATGCTCTTTTTCTCCCCTCTCCCTCTCCCAAACACACATTTGCTTTGAGCCTCAGGTTAACAAAAACCACAAAGCCCCACTTAGCCAAAACCACAACATTTTCCTTGATTTGGGGTCAAAACTGACAAGTTCTGCCTGTTTTCCTCTTGCAACCACCAGACTTCTCAGGTTCACTCTCGGAGCACCTCAGTTAGACTGAAAAGCTCACAGCCCTGGCACAAGTTTGGGATTTATTATTAAACCTGCCAGATTTCAGGTTTGATTTATGGCTCTTTCACAGGGCCCTGTTATCAAGTGGAGACAGGCCCTGCAGTGCATGCTGTGAGGCACTCTCAGAGCTGCACACCAAAGCCAAAAGGGACCACTCAGAGCTGCTCTGCCTCGTGTAGAAATGCAGAGCAGCCACCACCTACCAGGAGCAGGGGTGTAGCTTTTAGCAATACTTCTGTATTTTCTGTTTCTGCAGCTTTCTGTGGTTTCCAGGGGCTCACTGTGCAGTGAAGGATGGGGTAGGGACACCTTGTCATGGCTTTGGGTTCTCCTGTGGTTTGGCCTCTCTCTGTGGTGATGCTGGAGCCACCCAGGGAGGTGAAGCTGCTCCTCTCACCAATTACAGAATTTCTCCTCTGGTCAGAACATTTCAGCTTTGCCCACAACCCCAGCAGTGCTTTCCCCTCTCTGGTTCAGAGGGGTGACAGCAGTTTTACCCTCAGCTCATTTCCATTTCCACCCAGCACAGCCCAATGCCCAGGGACCAGGCAGGATTCCTGCAGAATTTCATGAGCACTGCTGCTTTTGGGTACCTCCCTCCTGGATCCAAAACTCACAACTTCAAGTATTTCCCCAGGATTGTGGATGTTGGGGAGGGCTGTGCACACACAGCCCCATCCTTGTAGGCCCGTCTGCAGAAAAATAGATAAATTTAAAAAAACCACCCAAAAACCCACTCAGTATTTCTGCCACTACCAACTAACCCAAAACAAAAATAGGGACCAACTTCCATTGTCCCAGGAGATAAATCTCTATTTATGGGAGCTTCCAGAGGTCTTGGAGAGATTACAGAAAGTGTGGAGAGGAAATAGTAAAAAGCACACACAGGAAACCCTGACGTGGTGTCACTAAGCCATATGGTCAACATAAAACATTCAATACTTTTGTTTGGATTTGCAATGTGACATTTATATTATTTTTATACATTTTATGTGCATGTATATATACATGCAAGATAAATATAATTTATTTATTTTACATTTTAAACTCCAAGGATGTCCAAGGCAATCTGCAGAGATGAAGGGTGATTTAGTGCCAAGGTTTCAGGAGCAGTCCCAGGGGTGAGTTCACAGTTATAACAACACATTTTATCTCTGCACAAGCAGGAAAGGGGGGAAACAGAGAGACAGAGGGGAGGAAGCAAGAGCTGGCAGTGAATCAGATGATGCATATTAGGGAGATAATAAGGAGAGATTACAGGGCTGGCAGCAGCTCTGTGCTGTGCCCTCCTTTGTGGAGCTCAGGTTCCCCTGCCAGGACTGCAGCTCTGTGCTGCCTCTGCTCGTTCAGTCTAAAAGAATCCTGGCAGGAAAAGCTGCTGTGGCCAAGGCTCCTCTGCTCCCTCTGCCCTCTCAGTTTCGGTGAAACTCTCCCCTTCAGGAGAGCATCAGCACCACTCAGACACTTCACAACTCCCAGGGCTCCAAGTGGGTGGCAGCCCCAGCTGCCAAGTTCTCATCTTGAACAGCATCAGGATTTTTCTTTTTTATTTTATTTTTCTTTTTTTTTTTTAGGCAAACAGCTGCATGGCAGACATGCAAAAGGGCTCAGCAGGAGCTATCACCACCAGGTAGCTGTGCTGCCTTTAACAGTGGAAAATATTCATTTAGGATGGAGTCCTGGCCACTCCACACCTTTGTTTGAAGGGCCTGGAGGTCCAGTGAAGATTGTTTCCAGTTCAAAGTGGCTGGCACTAAGAAATTCTTATTTTGACAGCGTTGCTTAATAGAAGAGTAAAAGTCTGACCCATTCAAAATTTTTTTACATTTCCCTCTTCACATGAAGACAAGGCGGCCAAAGCTTCAGAAATTACTCAGGTGAGCTCCAAATGTTGCATTTCATTTCTTTCACAGAAGGGGGTTTGAGATGGAAGGAACCTTAAAGATCATTCTGTTCCATCCCCCAGCCATGGGCAAGGACACCTTCCTCTGGTGTCTGGATTGCTCCAAGCCCTGTCCAACCTGCCTGGAACATTCCACAGATGTGGCATGCACAGCTCCTTGTACAGCAAATCTCAGTCCTGGCTCCTACAAAACTTCAGAGGCTCCAAAGGAACAGCACTTGACTCTGAAATGAGCATTTGCAGGCTTACCACAGTGACTCACTGTTTTCATCATTCCAGTAAATGGTCACAAACCTGTCAGGTTTTGCAGATGCTCTCTGGATTCCTGCAAGCATCACTCTGCCCTTTTGCTTTGGCACTTTTGAGGGTTTCTTGCAGCAAACCACAGTGCCCCATGCTCAGAGGGCCCAGCTGAGCCCCTTGGTGCTCACAGACCTGTGGTGACCCTGGGAGCAGGCAAAATATTGTCCCTCCTCCACCCTGGGGTTTGTGCACTTGGTTGTGTGCACTAGAACCTTAATTAAAGTCAGGTACAGCTGCAGGAGCAAAAGCAATGAATCAGCAACTCCCCTTTGCCACCAAACCATTTCCCAGCACAGAGCAACAAGCGTGGGAGGCAAGAGGTAAAAAAAACCCCAAACAATTATTTTTAGTAATGATTTTTTTTAGGTGGTAGGACCCCAACTGCCCAAACCAGGAGAGTGATCAGCACCACCATCTCCAGCAGGGAGGGAGGCTGGGTCTCCCCAATAAATTTGCAGTAGGAGATGCCAAAACCAGGAGGTAAATTTCTTTGGCCAATGCTGGGAGCAAATATAATTAAGTGACTGGAATAGGCACTAAATTGCATAAAAACTATGAAAATCCTCCAATTTTCACTTAAACATGTGCTGAAATGCTTTGCTTAACAGTTTTAACTCAGACAGATACAGGGCTTTTTTTAAACATCTTTTAGAAATGAGTTATAACTAATTTATTTTTAGTTCTCTAGCTGCACAGCCTAATGAATGAGTTTTGTCCCAAACACATCCACATCCTCCTCTGTTCTGTGCATTAATTCTCAAAAGGAGCTGCAGTAGAGGATTTCTTATCTATGCATTCATCAGTTCTAACTCCCTGGTGAGGTTATTTCTGAAGTCTTTAATAAAAAGAGACTTTTGATTCTTGGGGTCATGTTGCAAATTATATCTTCACTGATCTAGCAGAGGTCAAAAAACAAATTGGAGCCAAAGAACATCTCTGACTCCTGAGCACACGTGTGTCTCAAGGCTTTTAAAAATACACAGCCCTGCAGTTATAAATAGAGCATTCTTCTCAAAGGTCAAAAGCTTTCAACATCCAGGAAAACAACATTTTCTTTCTCTCTGTAATTATTACCTGGTTTTTCTCCCCAGAATGAGGGTGCACTAAAGTGGGCCAGGAGCTGCTCTCAGGGGCATAATTTCAACCCATCTATTTTTACACCAATGTCAGAGAGTTAACATGAACATCATCAGTGTCATTTCCTTTGTCAGACACTTCAGCAGGGCAGCACTGAGAGCAGCAACCAGGCACTACACAAGGAGAGAATAAGAGCACAAAAAGTCAAGAGTGAAGAGGAACAGTTTTCCACTAAAGCCTTTGCAAGGGCTGGAGCGTGGGAAGGTGCCATGGGAGGGTAAATCCCATGCTCGAGGCTGTGATCAGCTCTCTTGTATTAAAAAGGTGCTTGAACATGTAGAAAACTGCTCAGGGGAGTTTGAAGAAGTAAAATCTGCTGAGTAACTGCACAAAGACAACAAACTGTGTGAAAGGAAATCCGAGATGTCAGCTGGTGGTGGAGATGTCATGAGACGAGGGGATTCTCTGCACAGGGGTTTTTCCACACCATGGGGACTCGTTGCCTTCTTGGTTCTCCAGGTGCAAGGGCCCCTCTTCCATCTCCAACACTTGTCCATTCCCTTGGAGATTGATGAAAAGAGCAGCCTCAGTCAGTTCTGTGCTTGGCCTTGTCTGGGAGTGATCTCATGCAGCAGCTCGTGCCTCCACATGCAGGATCTCTCCTTGCTGGTGGGGTGGAACTCTGCATGCAGACACGTCTGGAGAGTGTGGCCCCAGGTTGTGCCTGGAGGGCTGCAGAATGAACAGGACAATGCATTTGTGTGCTGTGCAAATCCAGGTTTTATAAAGAAAATTTAGTTCTTCCAGGGATCAGATCTGCAAACAGCACCTGCACTGCCCAGAGATTGTTTTAGGTTCTACTCTTGAACTGTTCTCAAAACACCTCATGAGTTCTGCCATGGGGTTTGGTCATAGTCTCTGAATTCGACCTAAAATAAGGGAATCCACATCAGGGAAGAGCTGCCACCTCCTTTTCTGTTACCACCACTTCTCTGTCAGGCTGAGCTTGGCATGACTGTGAGGGTGGTGGGACCTCTGAGATGAGAGCAGCACCTGCACTCGTCCAACAGAGCAGCATCAGGACACCACGGGCTCACTGAGGGACACCTCACCATGCCGACCCTTTAGTTCACCTGAGGCTCAAAAATGTCTCCTTTGGAGCAGCCTGGGAAGGTTTAGCTGTTTTAGGACCTTTTGAGGAGCTACTCTACAATGTGATAATTTACAAGCTTTCCTCAAGCTTTTCTGCTCCTGTACTGAAGCCAGGAGATTAGAAGGGTGTTGAGTGGTGCTGAGCCTCTGGAGGGATCATTAACCTCACGTGCAGCCCTGGAGTGGTTTGCACTGGCTCAAACCATCCCAGCCTGCTGATGAGCAGGCAGAGGTCAGAGGAAGTTGTGTGGTCATAGAAACCCATCCTTTGGGGTCTGTCCTTCCTCTCCTTTCTCCAAGACACGTTACAGCTCTTGGCCAAGCCCAAAGCCATTTTTCCACCTCCAAAGCAGCACTGCCCACCACCAGGAGTGCAGCAGCAGTGCAAGGGCTGCATTTGGGGAGCTCTCCTGGCAGAGCCCTTGGCAATGTGTGAATTGTACCAGTCCCAGGAGCAGAGCTCATTATTCATGCACACACCAGCTCCTTTCACATGCTCAGACAACTCCCCCCAAAAGCTCTTTTAGCAGCCAGTCAGCTTTAAAGTCATCTTTACACAACCTCAGCAGCTCAGGGTTTTGTTTCACTGAAGTTATCACCCAAGGGCAGTGTGGATGTTACACCCTGAGCCTCAGGGAAGTGTGAAAGTGAGGTGCTTTTCCCAACCCTCCTCCTGCACCAATTCTCCCCTGGCCAGTCCCTCCAGTGCAGAACTATCCCAGCTGGCCAGGGAATGGCTCCCAGGCTTAGAGATGTTCCTGTGCTGGAGACAGCAGCATCCATCCCCAGCACTGCTTCTGACAAGGTCACAGAATCACTGGGTTGGGAGAGACCTTCAGGATCATCGAGTCCAGCCCAGCCCTAACACCTCAACCAAACCCTGGCACCCAGTGCCACATCCAGGCTTTGTTAAACACACCCAGGGATGGGGACTCCACCACCTCCCTGGGCAGCCATTCCAATATTTTATCACTCTTTCTGAGAAAAACTTCTTCCTAATATCCAACCTGTATTTCCCCTGACACAGCTTGAGACTGTGTCCTCTCATTCTGGCATTATCACCTCAATGAAGCCTTTCCCAACTTAATTATTGCACTGGCACAGCAGCCATGGCATCTGTGCCACCACCAGTGCCACCAGGCATGGCAGAGGGAAGGGGTGGCACCTGCCTGATGAGAACCTCAGGAAGCAAAAGCTGTGAGCAGCCACTATGGACAGGTGTAGGGCTGGGAGGAAAACCAGACAAAGCTCAAAAGGGCCTGCCAGGGCAAAGCCAGAGCTTCTGCCAGGGCAAAGCCACAGCTTCTGCCAGAGCTTCTGCCAGGGCAAAGCCAGGGCAAAGCCAGAGCAAAGCCAGAGCTTCTACCAGGGCAAAGCCAGAGACTCTGCCAGGGCAAAGCCAGGGCAAAGCCAGAGCAAAGCCAGAGCTTCTACCAGGGCAAAGCCAGAGACTCTGCCAGGGCAAAGCCAGGGCAAAGCCAGAGCAAAGCCAGGGCAAAGCCAGAGCTTCTGCCAGGGCAAAGCCAGAATTTCTACCAGGGCAAAGCCAAGGCAAAGCCAGGGCAAAGCCAGGGCAAAGCCAGAGCTTCTGCCAGAGCAAAGCCAGAGCTTCTGCCAGAGCAAAGCCAGAGCTTCTGCCAGGGCAAAGCCAGAGCTTCTGCCAGAATATCCCCACAAGCAGCTCAAAGGACAAATTTCCATCTAAGGGCAGGGTGAATTCTGCCCCTGTGCCCTGCTCAGGTCAGACCCACCTGCAGAGCTGCCCCAGCCCTGGGCAGGAGCTGCTGGAGAGAGCCCAGAGAGGCAGCAGGGTGAGCAGAGGGATGGAGCAGCTCTGCTGAGAGCTGGGATTGTTCACCCAGGAGAGGAGAAAGCTTTGGGGTGAATAATTGCAACCTTCCGGTACCTGAAGGGAAGCCACAGGAAAGATGGAGAGAGACTCTCCAAGGGCCTGGAGGGCAGGACAAGGGGAATGGCTTCACTGACAGAGGGCAGGTTTAGGTTGGATATCAGGAAAAAATTATTTAATGTGAGGATGGGGAGGCCCTGGCACAGGTGCCCAGAGCAGCTGTGGCTGCCCCTGGATCCCTGGCAGTGCCCAAGGCCAGGCTGGACAGGGCTGGGAGCACCTGGGACAGTGGGAGGTGTCCCTGCCATGGTGGGGGTGGAATAAGGTGATCTTTAAGGTCCCTTCCAACCCAAACCCTTCTGGGATTCTGTGACAATGGTGTCCATCCCCTACCACCCACAATCAGCCCTGACTCTTTCCAAATCTGGTTTGTCTCCTCTGCTCAGCACTGACAGCACCATGGCACCCACATCCACACCATGTGTGATATTGTGACATGGGGTCAGATAAAATCTAGTAGTTAATCCCTTCTTGAGACATATATCCATAGCATTTTCTCTACCAAAAGACTGCCAAAACCACAGTCTCCCCTTGGCATTTTATCCCTTTCAGTAGCCTGACCTTTCTGCCTGAGTAAAAAAAAATTTTTAAATCCACCTTTCCCCCCCTTGCAAGTCCATCAGGAGATCAAAGCACACAGTCCTTTAGCCCATGGAATAATAAAAGTCAATGAGAACAGTGTGCTGCTGACAGGGGAGCTGTGCCATGCCACAGTGGGGAGGGAGGCTCAGGCAAGCCAAGAGTCACTCCCTGGAGCTGAGGAGACCAAACAGAGCAGGGACAGAGGGAGCTCTTGTTTAAGAAAGTTCTAATTTTTAAAGAGTGCTATGGATTAAACCACAAAGCCAGCAGTAGGAATATTTACGGGGCCAAACTCAGCAATTCCAGACCCCAGGAAATTTTCCACTGGCTTTAATAGGTGCTTTGCCTTCTTTTTGGTAGAATCCCCTTACCCACCATGCCAGTCCACACTGTGGAGTGTGGTTGTCTTCTCCACTGCATGGACCCTGGGCCTTGCATCTGGAGCAGCTTCAAGTTTTTATACACATCAATTCTCCTTTTTGAGCTTCCCTCAGACACAGCCTGTACAGGTGGGAAAAGACTTTTGGAATCTTTAGACAGAGAGCAAGAGGAAAACAGAGTGCTTGTAGAAGGTGGCAGGTCCAAGTTTTTGGTCCTTAGAAAAAAAGTTGGTTAGAAAAATTCTTGGTTTGTTCCCAACTGGGAACAATAGCCATCACCCAAAACTCAATGAAATGGGAATGGCTACATAAACCAAAACCCTGCCATCATCAAATTGCAGGACAGAGTCAAAAATAACTTCCCAGTTTGGCAAGAGGACAGCCCAGTCCCAGCTCCAGCAGAGGAGCCCTCCCAGCCACTCCTGCTCACTCCACATGAGCTCCTCATCTGGAAGAGGAGGGAAGGGACAGCCCCACAGCTGCCAGCTAAGGGTGATGGGTTAATGATCCACCTTTAATATCACACATGGAAAAAAAGCAAAGTTTTCCTTGGCCTGCCACACATCCCAGGAGATTCACTGCTGCTTCTCCTTCCTCCTCCAGCCTCCGCTGCCATCGCGCCAAGCGCGCGGTGAACGGAGCGAGCAGCGAGGACAGCCCTGGCCAAATTCCTCAGGCTGCAGAGACAGCTGGGGCTTCCTGAGGCTGCTCGGGAGCCCTCCCGTTTGGCTGAGGCTGGTGTGAGGGTTCAGTGCTGCCCCAAAGGTGCTCTGGTGGGCTGAAGTACCCAGAGAGCCAACACAGCCCCTGCCCTGTGCTGCAAGAGGAGCCCAGCCCCACCGCCCTTCTCCGGATGGAAGGGTGGAAGCACAAACACCCAAACTAAACAAACTCCAGGTTTGGGTCTGACATTATGAGCTGGACAAAGTTGTCTCCTGCTCCTCCCTCACAGGAGGAGAAGATCCTCAACACAGCTCACAGCAGACACACAATGATCAGGTTAGGATTTGGATTCAGCAGAGGAAGCAACCAGCCCGAAGCTGAACCAGCCAGACTCAATCCAACCCTCTAGTGAGGTTAGAGAGCATCAAGCTAACATCCTTTTTATTTCAGCATTTTGCACATCTCTGCACTCTGTTGGCTTTGGCAGGCACCCCAAGCCAGAATGCTGCAGGAGAAGCTGATCTCTCCATGCTCCATTCTGGCAAAACCAAGGAACTGTGGAAACCTCCTACGAGTTTGCTTCTAATTTTGTGAAGTTTCTGGATCTCAGTCTGGACCAAGAGTTTCTAATGAGTTTGGATAAACTCTGGATAATCCCCTGAACTCTCAAATATCTCATGAAAACAGATTCAAATATACTATTTGGGACTTGGAAATGTGCTTCAGGGTTCAGTGCTCCTGGATTAGAACAAGTATTAGAGATGCAATAACCATTGCACACCCACGACTTTTATTGAAATTGGGGGTAAAAAAGATGGAGAAAGAAAAAAAACACCACACACATTGTTACTAAAGTTATGGGAAAGAAAGGCAACCCCAATTCTCTCATTATGTACCAGCCTAAACCTGCAGGGGAGTTCACCAAGGCGCAGCAGAAAAGTCAAAACAGATTTATCTATGAGGTTTAAAGAAGGGAAAGGATGAATGACAGCTCCTTTCTTAAAAGGGAAAGAAAAGAAACATTAACTCCTGGTGTTAAAATGCTGTAAAACTGGCTTTTGACTCAGCACAGCATAATGCTGCTTGTAAAAGGGGTAATTGGTTTGTGTGAGGTCATGAAATGAAGCATGCCCGATCCTGCCCATCCCCTGAAGCACAGTCAGCTGCAGGAGAGCACAACACTTGCACAGGTGACGTGAGAAGACTCAGGTATCATGCAACCCATTAATCAGGGAGAGAATATATTAATAAATTCAAGTGTGTGAAGAGCTAAATATCCAAGAGTTTGAAACTCCCTTACCCCTGGGGTGCTTTCTAATCCCATCCCTCTCCAGCAGTGCAGGGATCACAGAGCCCCCTTGTGCTTTGCCACCTTTTCCTGGGTTAGGGATCCTGAACAGACCCAGAACTGAGCATGCAGAGAGCAGCCCTGTGCTGGAAGTGAGACAAGCAGATGTTGGAGGGGTGGCAAAGCTCTGAGAGTGAAGCACACAATGTGGTTCCAGCATCCAGACACCGGGAGAGCTGCTGGAATCCCTTCTGTTTATGTTTCCAGACATCTCCATCAAGCAGGGGGTAATTAAACACTACAGCAATTGGGTGATAGGATGATTTATTTTAAAGCACCCTCGCAGCCTGGGGCTTTGGGAAGCACATGGAGACACAAATGTTTCTGCAAAGAGGAAAGGGAGCAGAGAACTCCACGGAACCCTGGCTGAGGGCAGGCAGAGGGGCAGGAAGGAGGAGTGAGCAGCAGGGCTGCATGGAAAAGTGATGCAGCTCCTTATTCCACTGTCAGCTCAGGCTCTTTAATCTTTGCAGGGTTTGTTTATGAGTTCAGAGAAGAAGGGAGTGGTGCCAAAAAATGTGAAAAGAAAATAAAATTACATGTTTGAATGAGAAATGTCCCACTTGGAAAGCAAAGTCCAGCACAAGGAGAAGGAATCACAGACACCATGACCATGGATCAGTGGACAAAAATGAAAGAGCCAATCCAAGAAGGAATCACAGAGACCATGACCATGGATCAGTGGACAAAAATGAAAGAGCCAAACCAAGAAGGAATCACAGAGACCATGACCACAGATCAGTGGACAAAAATGAAAGAGCCAAACCAAGAAGGAATCCCAGAGACCATGACCACAGATCAGTGGACAAAAATGAAAGAGCCAAACCAAGATGGAAGAACTTGCTCAGGGTCACCCAGGGTACAGGTGAGAGAGGTTTTTCCACTCTTCTCTCTATTTAGCAGCTGCACTTCCCCAAAAATTACTGTCCCCTGGGTTCCCTGGTTTTAAGAGAGAAGAGAGCAAGGGGAAACATGGAAGTGCTTGGTCATAAGAGAGCTCTGACCAACAAAGGACTTATTCCAAAAGGGACAAACAACAGGGACAAAGGCTGCAGGGGTGACAGAAAAGGGATGTTGAAAAAGGCATTTCTACCTCCACAGTGCTGAAAAGCAAAGGTCCAAAACCATGAATGACATGGGGCCATTTGGCTTCAGGACCTATCCAGTCACTGGAATTCTTTTTTGGTCTTGCTTGTCCTGAACCCCTTTGCAGTAAAATCATGGAAGAAGGAAAGAGAGAGAGCAGCCTGACCATTTGAAATACACAGAGCACCAAAGGCATCCTGTCCTGCCATAAAGGTCAGGAGAGCAGATCCTTGAAGCCAAGGACCATGGGAATTCAGCTTTACATCCAGTCCCGCTTCAGACCGTTTATTTTACATGTTTATTTAACATCTACATGAATCAAGGCAATATTATTTCATTTTAAAAGGGGAGAAAAAAAAGAAAACTTGGCTTCACTTACTCAAACATTTGGACAAGGAAGGAAGAAAGCCCAGCTCAGGATTTGGCTGGGTGGAAGGAGAGGAATATGCAGTCACTACCCTGCTGTCAGTGGTTCAAAGCCAGCCTGATTGGAGGAACTGAAGTCATTTTTATCTGGCAGCTGTTGGAGGAACCTCCCTAAAAGAAGTCATGGCCTCAGCTCAGATCCAAGCAGATAAGAGTCCTGCAAGGACAGGGAGCAGGACAATGCCTTCATTTTTCCTGGAGAACAAGAGAAACTTTGGATTTTCTGTAGGTTTGAGTGTCCCAGTGAGAAGGTGCTCACAGAGCTCTTACAGTGCCCTTTAGCTCTGGACTCAAAGAAAAGTCAGACCTTCACTGAACATACCCAGACCCAGCACCCTCTTACCTTCCTGGCACCTCCCAACACATGTCAGTGCCCAGAATAACAAACACCCAGAGCAAGGGCTGGCCAGGGAAACACTGCTAAAAGCTGGAGAATAACACCAGCAGCACAAGGTCACAAACTAGAGCTGCCAAGGCATCAAAACAAGCAAAGGTTGTTATTCCCCCCACTCCCCTCCTCTCCTGAGGATAACATTAAACACCAAGGCAGCTGCAGAAGCCGTGTTTTAATAGGCAATCCCCAAAGCTGCTACCATGCCTTGCCTTTAAATCAAGGCTGGATGGGTTTTTGGAAGATGTGCTTTTGTCAAATGCAAGTTATTGGGTTCAATAAAGGTTGAAATGCTCTGGCCTGTGCTATACAGGAGGTCACAGCCTGGATGATTTAAAATCTCTTTTGGTTCCAAGTTCTATGGAAAGAGCTACGAAGCCTCTTGCACTAGAAATAAAAGAATAACTGCAGCAAATAATAAAATTGTCAAATACAGACAGCCTCCACCCAGAGAATAATGAGCAAAATGAAGCCTCTTTGGTTCTGTTCATGAATCACAAGGATTCAAATTCTTTACTGAGGTCTTTTATCCCAGTTTCCAAATGGAACAGGATTTATGGAGTCACACTGCACACTCACTGTCCTGTCCAGTGTCTGGGCCTATCATCCAACAAGACATGCAGGTCTGGGATATTAAATTACTTCACTTTTGGCAAAAGAAAGTTGGTTGGGTAGAAGGAAAGAGAGCTCGATTGATATCCCCAGTGAAAGAAAGGCAGTAGCATAAAAATCAATCCTTTGCACACCAGGAAAAACCTCTTGGAGCAGGGGAAGGGGTTAGGCCCCCATCCTGGGGAGGGAAAACCCTGGTCAGGATTTTCCTGCCCTGAGGAACCTATCCAGCAGCATTTCTCATTGGTCTGGATTTTCTGACTTCTAAGCACACCAGAGCTCACGCTGCAGCTTTAATACAATTAATAAAACTTGAACGAGCCACCAGACACCAATCAAGGGTAAACCGAGCCCCAGGACTTTCAGAACTCCCAGAATTACTTTTATTTATGGTTAATAAGCCACAGCACGCGTGGCAGAGCTTCAAAGCAGCTCTCAAGGCCCTCCATCACACAGCCTGCAGTGTGGACACCCCTGGGAGTGAGCAGGGCTGGGGCCAGAGCCCCTGCAGCCCCCTGTGCACGCCCTCCTAATGAGCAGCAGAGCTTCCTGCAGGCTTTGTTCAGCCTCCATCAAGGCAGGACCTAATTGAACAGCTGATTCTCACCATTTTCTTCTGGGCAGCAGAGCAGGGGGAGTGAGAAAACCACCCCAGCAGCATTGGGAGCTCCCCATGTGTTGGTTATTGCTGTAGTTTTGCTCTGGTTGCTCGGGCACCCCGTGCAGGAGGCAGAATGGAAAGAATTTCTGAATTCCTGAATTCCTGCAATGACCTCATGCTCTGGGGGGCTGGCACTGCTCTGGCTGTGTCCTGGGGTGGGATTCAGCAGCAATTGGCTTTTCCTTGTGTCCTGGATGGAATTGAGCAGCAATTGGCTTTTCCTTGTGTCCTGGGGTGGAATTGAGCAGCAATTGGCTTTTCCTTGTGTCCTGGGGTGGAATTGAGCAGCAATTGGCTTTTCCTTGTGTCCTGGGGTGGAATTCAGCAGCAATTGGCTTTTCCTTGTGTCCTGGGGTGGAATTGAGCAGCAATTGGCTTTTCCTTGTGTCCTGGATGGAATTGAGCAGCAATTGGCTTTTCCTTGTGTCCTGGGGTGGAATTGAGCAGCAATTGGCTTTTCCTTGTGTCCTGGGGTGGAATTGAGCAGCAATTGGCTTTTCCTTCTGTCCTGGGGTGGGATTCAGTAGCAATTGGCTTTTCCTCCTGTCCTGGGGTGGAATTGAGCAGCAATTGGCTTTTCCTTCTGTCCTGGGTGGAATTCAGCAGCAATTGGCTTTTCCTTGTGTCCTGGGGTGGAATTGAGCAGCAATTGGCTTTTCCTTGTGTCCTTGTACGAGCAACACCAGGGACACCAGGGTGGCTGTGGGAGCAGGGGATGCTCACAGGCACGGGCTGCAGAGACCTGAGAAAGCCAAATGGTGATTTATATAAAATACTATATAAATTTCACTCTCAAATGGTGATTTCTATAAAATACTATATCAATTTCACCCCCAAATGGTGATTTATATAAAATACTATATAAGTTTCACCCCCAAATGGTGATTTACATAAAATACTATATAAATTTCACCCCAAATCGTGATTTACATAAAATACTATATAAATTTTACCCCCAAATGGTGATTTCTATAAACACTATATGTTTCACCCTCAAATGGTGATTTATACAAAATACTATATAAATTTCACCCCCCAAATGGTGATGTATATAAAATACTATATGAATTTCACCCCAAATGGTGATTTCTATAAAATACTATATAAATTTCACCCCCAAATTGTGATTTATATAAAATACTTTATTAATTTCACCCCCAAATGGGGGTTTATATAAAACACTGTACAAATTTCACCCCCAAATGGTGATTTCTATAAAATACTGTACACACAGCTCAGCTTCTCCTCCTCCTGCCTTCCATCACAGCACACCATGCAGGATGAGCATTGCAGGGCCAAGACCACAAGACAAAATCTCATCCTGAGCCCCTCTCCAGCCCTCTGCCCCAGCCCCTGGTGTTTTGGCAAAAAACTCTTTACAATTGTACGAATGGAACGGGGCACTTTTTGACTAGTGTCTTGAGAGGTTTGATTAAAGTATTAATTTTAGAACATTGTTATAACAATGGGAAAAGATAGATGTAACTTTTCACTGAATTTAGCAGAATGTTAAAGATAGTAATGCTGCAGTATGTCATAAAGCTTTTTTTATTTGCGTTTCAATTAATTACACATAGAGAATAAGAACATTGATAATAATTTTATTTAATAATATAAAGCGCACGTAGTTTTGGTAAGCGGTTTAGTTTTAAAATAATAGTTTGTTCATAAGAATTAGAGTATAAAAGTTTATTTAAATTTTAACTTTTTAAAGATATATATTAAGTAAACTTGTTACTACTTAAGGCAGCACTTAACATAGGCTTATTCTTTTCTCACGCTTTTTCACGTCTGCATTACTAATTTTTTTGCTGCTTTTAGCATTAACTGTTTTAGCTTTCTTAGGCTTGCTTTTCTTTTTTTAAAATTTTCTGATTTTCAGGATTCGCACACCTGGGTCCTCCTGGCTCCAAGCAAAGCCCACAGAGCCCTCTGCAGCCTCTGGCCACGACCAAGGTGCCCGTGGGGCTGTGCCAGGAGCCACTCCAGCCATCAGGGATTCCAATTAGAAACCAGCAAGAAACTTGCAAGCCAAGAACAACAATCCAGCTGGAAGCAGTGCAGTGCTTCCCACTGAACAAACACGAGATAATTCAGCAGAGCACTGACTCCAGCTCCTTCCCGAGATAGCGCCGGCGGCTCCTCTGAGCACAGCAGACAGAGGGCATGGAGAGGGAAATTCAACCAAAATTAGAGTGAATTAGACTAAACCAAAACAAGGACAGAGGGCTTGGAGCTCCCATTGAGCTTTGTTGCTGAGTGCAGACACTTGACCCAAAGGATGTTGGCACAAGAGAAGCGCTGGAGGAACGGGAGTGCAAAAAAAGGCTCAGATGCATAAAGAGACACAAACTGTGCCAGGCTGCTGGGCACACCTATCCTTTAGCAAAGTGCAGCTCAGCAAAGCCATTTCAGCTTGCTGTAGGTCACTCCTGTGTTTGGCTTTATCTCAATTTGTTCTGGTACCTTTGTTGTACAAAATCTGGCTGGAATATTGGAGGATTCCAAAGAAAGCTCTTGGAGTGCATTTACAAGTGAAGAATGAAAGGCAAACAGAGCTGCCAGTGGTTTCCAGTGTCACAATCCCTGTCCTTTCCTACAGCAGGCAGAGGAGCAGCATCAGAAGGCATCACAAGAGGCATCAGAAGCCTTCAGATATGGCCCATTCCTTGCTAAAATTATTTTCACCAGCTCTGATACACCTGTGAGGATCAGGAAGCTTGGATGCTCATCTCAAGGTTTCTCTGTCCACTCCCTGGCCATTCCAGTGGGATTTCAGCTGAGTTGCTCCTCATTGTGGGTGCTTTTCCCCACACCAGCATGGCCAGGCTCAGCTCTGTGCCACCTGTGCCACCTCCCCTCTCTGCCACAAGCCCCTTCAGGGCCAAGTCCCTCTCTGCTGGGCTTCTATTTGTGCTCAGTGAAAACAAAATGTTGTGAAAAGAGTAAAACCCCCACTTTTTCTCCCTAGTTGGGAATTTTTGCTTCTTTAACCACTCCTTTATTATTTCACCAACTCACCCCTATCTCTTTACAAGTAAATACAAGCTGTCCCTCGGTGAGGGGGTGGGGGAAGAGAGGACACAGTTTTCCCTCTGCAGTATCAGTTTTCAGTGTGACACACAGTTCACTGTGAGAGCAAACAGCCCTAATGAGAGGGGCTGTGCAGTTGCTGCTCCCTGTGTCAGCTCCTCAGCAGGGTCAGTGCTGAGGAAATGGGGAGCAGGACATGTCCCACATCCCTCCCCTCCCAGACCCTCCTCTCTGGGGGACAGAGCTTGTGCCAAACCTGCTGGGACTGGGTCACTGCACCCTCTGCTGTGTTTGCACCACATCAAAGGGGGGAGAAATGGTGCTGCCTGGCTTTGCATGCAGAGTGCTGGAGTGCCAGGGACACACAGAAAGCTGCTTCCCAGCTCTGGATGGGAGGACGAGCCTGGGGCAGTCCATGAAGTGCCTCAGCCTGGCTTCAGATGGCCCCAGCCTGTCCCAAGGAAGGTGTAGGAGCAGCAGCCTAAAAATCTCCATCCCCAGAGCTGGGCAAGCCAGCTCTGCAGTCATCTGGAGCATCCCTGATCCCACTGACCTCAGCCATGGCATCTGCATCCCATGGGCCATGCTGGGCTCTGGAGCACTTTCCCAAAGCATCTCTTTCCCTGCTTACCAGAGACAGGTCTGAGCAGGCACCTCCACAGGCTGCTGAGGGCAGACCCCAAGGCAGACCCCACTGTGGTTGTATGGCCCTGCCTCCAGGATTCCCCAAACCCAGGGCCCTGGAAGGGGCAGAGATGGCCATCACCCCCTTTTCCCTCTCAGCTGGAGGATCAGAGTTCCTCCTGTCTGTTTGCTCTCATGTGCCTTTTCTCAGGCTGTGTTCTTCTTTTCACTTTTGACCAACCACCACCATTTTAATTAGCCTCCAGCTCCATCCCAGTTATATCCTAATATATCCTTGCCTTTTATCTGCCTATCAGAGTGCTGTCTGTCAGATTTAGGACACCCCACAAAGCTGCTCCTCACGCTTTGAGTGTCCCCATTGACTCAGGACAGGATCCCAGGCTGTGGAAACCACCATCAGATCCTCATTTTTCACCCAGCTTTAATTCACTCCTGACACCAGGAGTCCCAAGCTTCTCCTCCCTGCCTTCATTGTGGTCTCCAGCCCCCAGCCCAGCCCAGCCCCGGGGGCTGGGGGCAAATGACACCCGAGGAGCAGCGTTGCCATGAGCACAGACAATTTGTCCCTCTGGGTTCCCATGGCACCAGGCCAGACATGCAGTGGTGATGAGAGGGAAGAATACACACCAGCCAAGCTATTTGTAGCCCATCTAAGCATCTCACAAGTTAAACAGTTTGTCTTTCTTCCCCCAGCTCCCAGCACCCATCCAGCTCAGGGGGCTCCCCCACCCGCCAGGGCAGCACTCACAGTGCACAAAAAAAGCAAAATAATTGTCCTGACTGACCTGGAGACAAAAATAAAATTGAACACGGGTGCTCAAGCGTGGCCAAGGGCAGAGTTTGGCTCCACTGAGCTGCCTCTTGGCTGGTTTTCATGCTGCAGTTTTTGGCATGAAGTCTCATCTTGGCTCTTGCTGTAGGCAGGGGTAGGGCAAGGATTTGTGTCCAGGGCTGGACCCTCAGAAACCCAGGGGGGAATTTCTCCAGCCCTGGGGAGGACAGAACTCAAAAGAGCACTCAGGAGGCATGGCAGGAGGATTTCTCTAGACCATGGGAAGGATGTGGCAGTGGAGACTCATCCCTGTGGCAGGGACAAGTGTGACAGTGTTCACAGGGGTTCTTGGATGAGGGAAGAGATGAGGATCTGACTCCATGATGCAGAAGGCTGATTTATTATTTTATGATATATATTACATTAAAACTGTACTAAAAGAATAGAAGAAAGGATTTCATCAGAAGGCTGGCTAAGAATAGAATAGGAAGGAATGATAACAAAGGTTTGTGGCTCAGCTCTCTGTACGAGCCAGCTGGGCTGTGATTGGCCATTAATTAGAAACAACTAATATTAGAGCAACCACAGATGCACCTGTTGCATTCCACAGCAGCAGATAATCAATGTTTACATTTTGTTCCTGAGGCCTCTCAGCTTCTCAGGAGGAAAAATCCTAAGGAAAGGATTTTCCATAAAAGATGTCTGTGACAGACAAGCATGTGTGGGACAGCTCCTGTCACCCTCTCCTTTGCAGGCTGACTTGGACAGGTCATTTTTCCAGTCTGGGGTGGTTTCCAAAGGTACAGAAGCTTCATCCAGCCCATCTCCACATCCACCCAGATTCCCTGGGTCTCCCTGGGCTGTGCCTGCACCCCACTGACCACTCTGCCAGAGATGAGGCTGCATCAGCTGCCAGCACTCAAGCTCTGCAGCATTTTACACCCACTCTGATGTCCCTTTCTGCTGGTGATGTCAGCCAAAAGATATTCCAGCAGAGGAGGGGGAGACAGCCCAGCAGAAGCTTCTGGTGTGATCAAATCCAGAATAAACTTTGCATACAAATTAAGCATCTTCCTTCTTTAAACTGATCCCCCCCTTCTCCAGGCCCTCAGCCCATATCACCCCTCAGATCTCCCCACAAGCAGGGGAAATCAGCAGCTAGCCAGTCCACTGGACATGGTGGTGAGAGCAAGAGGAATTAGTCTCCTTAGTACATGAAAAGAATTAGGACTATTTAATCTCTTTTTCCCCTTATCAGTGGTCTCAAATATCCCTTTGAGAGGGAAACACAGTGGAAATTCCTGCAAATCTTGCCTACAGTTAAGGAATTGACAAGATTTTTCAGCTTTTTTTCTTTCTGTGTTTGAAAAATCACCACATAAAGGAAACAATCTTTGGGGCACATATAACTCACAATGGGCTGAAACATTATCTTAAACTATTCGTCTGCTTCCTGCTTAAGTAAGCATATTAGGAATGTGTGTATATATTTCTTGGGCAGCTTAAAAATAAAAAGAAGAGGTATATAGTCTGTCCTGCTTTTGAGGAGCATATTGTTTATGTTGTTATAAGCACAGGTCATATTTATAGCTGAACACTCCGTGAAAGTGCAGCCAGGCTGGGAAACATTTGTTAGGTTTAATGATCTTTTCTTTAACTGGTGCAGAAAAATGCAGCCCTTTGGATTGATTCATGACATGAATTGTATGGAAACCTCCTTCCTTGAGAAAAGGAAAACTTCAAAAGGTCATTCTGACATTTCAGCTTGCTCAAACTTCCAGCAGAGAGATGTTCCCAGAGCAGAATCCCAGCCTGACAAGCTGGATGGGGTTAGGGCAGGGAAAGGTTTAACCACAGAGAGACCTTCCAGGACAGAAAGCAGAGCCATTCAAATCACCTGGGCTGGAAGGGACCCAGTGAAATTCACTTCTCACAGCATCCTGAGGCAGAGAAGGGGACTGACACTTCCTTCTGCTGGGTGCCATCCCTCCATTCCAAAACCAGGCTTACCAAGGCCCAGCCTGCCTCTGGCTCAGCCAAAAGCAGAGCTGAGAAGAGCTTTTCTCAGCTCCCAGCTGCCTGGGCTGGCTGCAGCATCTCCTCTCCCCTCAGTCAGGGGTCCCTGGGTTCTCCAGCCTGCAGCTCTCCCCTCACCAAGGAGCAGCTCAAGCCCTCCCTGAGCAGGGCAGTGGCCAGCACAGGACTCTGCAGCCCCTGCTGAGCTCCCAGCCCTGCTCTGGGCTGCAGCATGTGCTCACACATGTGAGCACCAGGGCTGGCTGGGAACTGATTCTGTGGTCATGGAGAGGGAATGATGTGCACACACCTGCACCAGAGCAGTCCCTGAAGCCACCTGCAAGCCAAGCCAGCCCAAAGGGACCTGGCAGTGTGACTGTGCTCACAGGGGTCTTATGTTGAGGGAACAGATGAGGATCTGACTCCATGTTTCAGAAGGCTGATTTATTATTTTATGACTCATATTACATTAAAACTATACTAAAAGAATAGAAGAAAAGATTTCATCAGAAGGCTGGCTAAGAATAGAATAGGAAGGAATGATAACAAAAGCTTCTTTCTCAGACAGAAAGTCCAAGCCAGCTGGGCTGTGATTGGCCATTAATTAGAAACAACCAACATGAGACCAATCCCAGATGCACCTGTTGCATTCCACAGCAGCAGATAATCAATGTTTACATTTTGTTCCTGAGGCCTCTCAGCTTCTCAGGAGGGAAAATCCTAAGGAAAGGATTTTTCATGAAAATATGTCTGTGACACTGGCAGCTCTGCCCACACCATGGAATGAATCCCTGTGACCACACACAGGGAGCAGCCAGAGCTGCAGCCAAGCACATCCCTCTGCCTGTGGCTTGTTCTGGGCACCCACCAGTCCTGTGCAGACCCCTCCCTTGTGGGGCTGAGCACTGAGCACCCATTTAGTGCTGTGCATAAAACACCCCCAGTTCTTCCACACACAGTGGAGTGCCTTGTGCTGGGAGCTCCCAAAGGACAGCAAACACCATTAGTGTTTCCCTTTAGAATCCCACAATCAGGTTGGAAAGGACCCTTAAGATCATGGAGTGCAACCATTAACCCAGCACTGCCAACCTACCACTAAGCCATGTCCCTAAATCCACTGTATTTTAAATCCCTCCGTGGATGGTGGCTCCATCCCTTGCTGAGCAGCCTGTTCTGATGGTTTTTAGCCCTTTCTGTGATGACTTTTTTCCCTAATAACCAACCTCAACCTTCCCTGGAGCAACTTGAGGCTGTTTCTTCCTATCCTGTTGCTTGCTGCCTGGAAAAAGACATCAGTCCCACCTCATCACAACCTTTCAGAGAGCCTCCCATTCTCCAGGATAAACAAGCCCAGCTGCCTCAGAATCTCCCCACATGATTTGTTCTCCAGAGCCTTCACCATTTTCATTGCCCTTCTTTAGACACTCCAGAATCTCTGAAAGTGCCTCAGTTCATGATTGGTGTCCCAAAAGGAACAGAGGGAACACAAGCTTGGTACTTGCTAAAAATGCTTTAGAGGCAGAAAATGAGGGGATTTGCTTCCAGAAATCATCCAGAAGGGAGCAAACACTCATCAGTTTTGTTCTCTCTCCCCCAGGAGTGGCTGTAGGTCTCTGAGGTTTGCTTTGTACCCTGTGAGGGTCTGTAGCACTTGGGGACAAGGACAAAGCCAGCAAAGGGGAGCTGGTTCCTCTCAAAGCTGACTGCCTTCAGCCCTAAACCTGCTTAGAGATAACCAAGAACCTTTATTTGCTGCTCCTGCCTCTTCCCATTACCCACAGCAGGGCTCTGGCTTAGGGAAAGTCAGGACAGCAAGAATTGCTTCACACTGGCCACATTCTAGGAAAATCTCAGCATTTTCAGTACTTGGCAAGTCACAAGTTCAAGCAGCAGATAAACAAAGCATAAAAACCAAAACAAAGCCCTTAGCTGCTTGGTCCTTATCTGCCTGAATTCTCCCTTTTATCCCACAGCTTCAGGGGAAATGAGCCTACAGGCAAAGCAAAGTTATTCCATGTTCCAGTTTCATCACCAGCATCACCAGCCACCATACTCAGAGTGTCACCAGGCAATTTCAGAAGGCTTCAACCCATACACAGTAACATCAGGACACTGCAAGTTTCTTTCTTCTCGTTCTTTACCCAACCTTTTACACCCCTGATGTTCCTGCACTGCCCCTGTGTGCCCTCTGCTCCCTTGGGTGGTTGCTCAGCACACCTGGGCACTCCCTGGCTCATTGCTGTCAGTGCTGCTCACCTGCTTTGCACAGCTGCACCCACTGGGGATGGGGCTGGGCCACAGCCCCACTGCCAGTGACCCCAAACTGTGCCACAGCCCCACTGCCAGTGACCCCAAACTGTGCCACACACAGCCCAGTGACCCCAAACTGTGCCACACACAGCCCAGGGACCCCAAACTGTGCCACACACGGCCCAGTGACCCCAAACTGTGCCACACACAGCCCAGGGACCCCAAACTGTGCCACACACAGCCCAGGGACCCCAAACTGTGCCACAGCCCCACTGCCAGTGACCCCAAACTGTGCCACACACAGCCCAGGGACCCCAAACTGTGCCACACACAGCCCAATGACCCCAAACTGTGCCACACACAGCCCAGTGACCCCAAACTGTGCCACACACAGCCCAATGACCCCAAACTGTGCCACACACAGCCCAGTGACCCCAAACTGTGCCACACACACCCCAATGACCCCAAACTGTGCCACACACAGCCCCAGTGACCCCAAACTGTGCCACACACAGCCCAGGGACCCCAAACTGTGCCACACACAGCCCAGGGACCCCAAACTGTGCCACAGCCCCACTGCCAGTGACCCCAAACTGTGCCACACACAGCCCAGTGACCCCAAACTGTGCCACACACACCCCAATGACCCCAAACTGTGCCACACACACCCCAGGGACCCCAAACTGTGCCACAGCCCCACTGCCAGTGACCCCAAACTGTGCCACACACAGCCCAGTGACCCCAAACTGTGCCACACACAGCCCCAGTGACCCCAAACTGTGCCACACACAGCCCAATGACCCCAAACTGTGCCACACACAGCCCAGTGACCCCAAACTGTGCCACACACAGCCCAGGGACCCCAAACTGTGCCACACACAGCCCAGTGACCCCAAACTGTGCCACACACAGCCCAGGGACCCCAAACTGTGCCACACACAGCCCCATCCCAATCCCCATAAACTGTGTGCCTACAAGTTTTCTCATGGATTAAATTGCAACTTTGAAAATCAGCACCCTGTGAGAGGGCAGCCCCAGGGCTCCAGTCCAGGCCTGGCTGCTCTCAACCCAAGTGGGGTAAACTTGATTATTCCACTTAAACCTCTGCTGTAGTAATTCTCCTCTACAAATTGTATCAGCTTCTGTTTTCAAGGAATCTAAGAAACAGATGAATGCATTAAATCCATCATTCTTTCCAGGAGGAGTTTTATGTGTCCCAACCAGAGAGCTCTCTGTGCTGCCCTCTCCCCATGGTGAACCAGTGGAACCAAAATTTTGATTGGAAACTTCCTTTATTTTTTACAAGAATCAGATTTGCAGTGCAGGGTCTGTTTGCTCACTGACTGCTGTGTCTCCTAAACCTCATTTTTGGACCCACTTTTCATAGGCTGGGGGTGAAGACACTCTTTCCATGGTAGGTAACAGAGAGGTCCCAAAGGGGAGCTCCATGACACACCATGCAATGTGAAAATAAAGTCAGGATGAATTTTTGCTGCCTACACAGCAGCATCCAGCCATGGCCAGTGGCTGCAAGAAAAACCAGAAGGTTACACCAGTGCCACTGAGCCTGGTGGGACAATCGTGGGATTGTCTTTAGGATGAAAGAAGGAAATCAGTTTGGAATTTGTCAAAGCCTGGAAAGCACAGTGGGGAGATTTAATGTGAGTTTAATCACCACTTTTAATGGGATTTGCTGCAGGTCCTGCAGGGCAGAGGAATCAGAATCACAGAATCATTAAGGCTGGAAAAGACCCTTGAGATCATCAAGTCCAACCACTGACCAGCACTGCCCAGCCCACAACTAAACCACGTCCCCATGGATCTGGTCCACTTTGAAATCCCTCCAGGGATAATGACTCCACCATTTCCCTGGGCAGCCTCTACCAGTGCTTGGCTGCTCTTTCCATGAAGAATTTGTTTCCTAGCATCAATTAAGGAGCAGCTTAAGGCCACTTCTTCTCATTCTGTCACTTTTTATCCCAAAAAATCAACAAACTGGAGCTCCCTGCCCTCTCTCTGGGTCATCACTGCAGGACTCAGTGTCCAGCAGCCTCAGGTCCCCACTGCTCTTCCATGCCTCAGGTGACCACCTGGATGTGGTGACCATTTCCAGGTGAGCCCTTAGGACAGCTTGAAAGCACCTGTGAGGGGGAAGGTGTTTCAGAAACCAAAATGGGCACTGTTTTTCTCCATGAAAGATGAACAAATTTCACCATTAGAGGATCAGCTTCGTCCATGGTTGTTGTAACCTTTTCTCCTTCTTTGAGCAATTTTTCTCCTGGAGAAGCAGCTGCCAGGCCAATTCAGAGGGATTGCTCTTTCCAAAGGTGGAAAATGCCAGGCATTGTGTCCAGCCTGTGTTTGAAGTGGGGAAAAAGCAACTTTGAATGAGCTTTTGATGGGGCCCATGGCTCTGCTTGACCACAATGTCAGCTTGTAATTAGCAACAGATACCACTTCTGTCACTCCTGATGTTATCATCAGCAGTCTTGCGTTTCAAAGTGAGGAGAGGCATGTAAATTATGGGCAATTTGGTCTCTGAAATGGATTTTATGGGGTTTTTTCTGCTGGGTGACCCGGGAAGCCGGGGTTTGTTACAGAGATGGTTGTTGAGCCAGCAGAGGGGAGCAGGAGGAAAGCAAAGAACATTGCAGATGTGTTTCAGCACATCCTGGAGGAAACACATCCCTGCCAGCTCCTCCATGAAGGCAGAGCTGAGTGGAGCCCCCACAGGGGCTGTGCCCTTTGAGGAATGAGGAGGTTTGGAGGGAGCCACTGTCCTGCCTCTGCCATGGGGTCTGTGCAAGGCTCCATCCATACACCCATGTGCAGAGCTGGGTGGGAAGAGGGTGGCTCGTGCCAGGGCAGCCAGTTCAAACTTATTTCTGCTCAGCACATTGCAAGTATTCACCTCACTAAGGCTTGGTTGGCCTCAGAACAACTGAGGCAATCCTCTCCTCACTGATAGAAAATCTTGCCTTCAATTAAAATTCAGTTTTCAGAGTGAAGGAAAGGTTTGTGTTTCTCAAAGCAGGTATGAATTTTTGTAAGAAAAACAAAACCTCCAAACTCATGTAATTTCCAATTTTGACCAAAAGCAATTCTAACTTTTGTTAGGAAAAAAAAGGAGCAAAGATTTTTTGCTTCTTTTTTGGAGTGGGGTGGAGCAGGGGATGTCTATCTCTTGCATCAAGTCCAGTGAGTTTTCCAGATCCCCTGGCACTGCTCTGCAGCTTAACTGATCCCACCACCAGAGCAGTGGCCCAGTGCTTGATTTCATCTGTTGCTGTCCCAATTACCAAGTGTCCTGTTTCTCCTTGCTCTGGCCTTCTGCAGAAGGACTCACACCAGAGCTGCTCTTTTCAAGAGCACCCCAGGAAATGGGCTAAAACAGAATTTGGCCCCACAATGACTCTGTGGTGTCAAGTTCTCCCCTTTTATTTGCTGGAGGAATTCAAGCATCACTCTGCTGCTCCAATCTTTCTATCTACCACTGGCACATAACACAGCCAAGAAGGTTATCTGCCTCAAACAGAAATAGCTTATGTTTAGAAAAGAATTAAAATTTGTTCCCTTTAGAGTTACAACCACATCCTCAAAGCTGTTAACCTGAAAGTGAACTTCAGATAATAAAACTCTAACCTCACCCCTACAGAGGAGCCAGCAGTCAGGAGCTACCTTGTGTTCTCTCCCCCTATCTGCCCCATCGATTGCCTGATAGCACAGCTTGTTTTCCTTTTTTCCAAGGGAAGACAGCTACTAAATCTATGCTCCCCATCCCTCTCAGCACTCTGGGGCTTCTCCACAGCTGCAATGCTTTTCCATCTTCCCTGCTCTCAGTTAAATAAACATTATGACACATACTGATTGCTTTAACAAACTTCACTGTTCCACGTCCTCGGCAAAGCATGGTTATCTTTTTACAGGGAACATTCCTTTCCTGTTGCTATGCCTACTTCAGCACCATCCAGCACGATAGCCAAGACTGCTGCACAAACCCACAATTTCCAGCCACTCCATTTTGCTCATCTTGAAATGGCTCAGGAGGGGTGTGGGGCCAGACTGGCAGCAGATGTGAGCTGTCAGAGCTCCTCATCCCAGCAAGGACCTGGCCATGCTGCTGGAGGCTCAATCCTTTCTTCTGAAAATGCCTCAGAGCTAAAAATGTCTTTGTGGAGTGAGGTGGGAGAAGGAAAAGAGGGGTGTAGTCATAAATATCCTCTCAGCACAGCAGGGGAAGGTTGGTTTTTATCCTCCCCATAAGGCTGTGCTCGATGTTCTATAATTTGCAACTAAATTGCAGAATCCAGAAATATTTCCGGCAAATGGTATTTCACAACCATTCATCATCGTCCTGCACAATTTCCTTTGCATGACAACCTGTGTTTTAAAACTCACAAAGAGAGGGGAAGCTGCCATTTGTTTTGGCCAAGCCAAAATCACCCTTGGCCCTGGGACTGGTGGTGCTGTGGCTGCTCATGGAGATAAAGCCTGGCAGGGCAGGTCCTGCCAGGTGGGCCAGGGCATCTCCTGCTCCACAGGTCACCCAACAGTTTGAAGAAATGAGTGCATTTCAGTTTCCCCCAACCAGCCCATTCTTTCATTTCTAACACAGCAGATCTATCACCCTTCTGCTTGTGCCACTTTGTTAATTACTGCCAGGCAGCCCAAAGATATTAATGACAAATTTCCCCTAAGGCTGTGATTTCACATTTTCACGTGTTCTTTTCACTTTCCCTTGTGCAAACATTTTCTTCTCAGCCAAGGACAGGTTGGGTCCTGAGATACCTCAGTTCTCAAAGGTCTGATTGTTTATGTCTAATGAAGACCCAGATGCTCCAAAATGCATCTAGTTTGTTGGAAGCCAGAGAAACTGAAGAGGATTTCTGGCAGCTGATCAATTGTAAAAAGTAGTTCTTCCTCCAGGCATCAGCCAGAGTATTTCTGGGTCTGCAGGATGTGTTCATGCACTGCCCTCACAGCTCTCCAGGGTGTGAGCAGAGGAAAGGATTTGGAAGGAAGCAGATAAATCCCAGCCCGAGTCTCTTGCAGTCTGTATTCCACCAGCAAGAATGTTTGCAGCTATGCAGGGCTGGGGACAGCCCCATTTCCAGGGCCAGGCCAGCCCTCAGCCCTTTTTGGGAGATTCCACCACCTTGTCCCACCTCTCTCCATCCCACCACTCTCTGCACCCAGAGCTGGGTCCATCTCATGGGTCCAGGAGCTTCAGGCAGAGTTATCCCAGGCTCAGGGAGGTGCTGCACACAGTGGGAGGGATAAATCCAGCACTGGGGGAAGAGGTTTCTCTGTTCTCCCAAATGGGTTGTGCATGATGCCCTCTGCAGAGCCTCCACCAACCCTGCCCCAAGGGTCCAGCCAGGGCAGCCAACTTCTCCCAAACCCAGGGATGCTTCTGCTGGCCACCAAGGACTCATCTCAGCCAGGGCAGCACTGGAGGCCTGAGTGGCTCAGGAAGGGAAGGGATCAGAGAGCTGGACAGGCCCAAACCCAGATGGGGAGGGATGGCCTCGTGAGTGGAGGAAATTGTGCAGAACCTGGAGCTGTGAGCAGCACAGGCTGCATGCCCTGGGTCTTCAATTAACCTCTCCCAACAGAGTGGCTGGGGTTTTATTCCAGGACTCAGACAGGGATTCTTGGAAGCACATCAGGGCAGGGTGTGTGCAGCAGATCCACGTGGAGAAAATCTGTTGTCTGATGTCTGGAACATCAGCTGAGTGTTTTTCCATTTCACTCTTTGCAGGTTACACAAGCTGAAGATTGAAGAGATGCATCCCTTGTGTTCATTTGCCTTTATTAAAGGAACAATGTACCTGCACATTACCAGCAAGCCCTACACCCTATAACTGGGGATTATAATGGGAACAAACTGGCCTTGCATGGAAAAAAACACGTCCAAAGGCTTTTCATTTTGTTCCTGAGGCCTCTCAGCTTCTCAGGAGAGAAGATCCTAGCAAAAGCATTTTTCATAAAATATGTCAATGACACATCCCCATGTCCCAACATCCCCATCCAGCCCTGCTCCACCCTGCACATGGCTCTGGGACAGGGAAAGCCTCTCTGGTTGGGTTTTTGTTGTTGTTGTTGTTGCAGGGCAGCTTGCCAGCCTCCCTGTAATCACTTCAGAAGTGCAAAACAGCCTGATCTCCATCTCTGGTTCACACCTAGTTTTCCAATGATATTTTTGGAGTGAGCCAGGTTCTTAATTGGAAAGGATGTTGTTACCTGGTGCCTCTGCAGTGAGGATCACTGCCAGTGCTTCCTCTCTTATTCTCCCGTTTGTTCTGCATTCAAAGCAATTCTAAAATCTACATTTGAGATAGAAAACTCTTCTCCCAGGAAGATCTTTCAGTCTGATAATGGTATTTTTCCTCATCTGCTGTGGGTGCCATTGCTGCAAGATTCCCTTTTAGCACTCTGGGCTGTAGCTCTATATTAGGCCAACAAAAATAATAAGTCCTAAAATGAAAACCTCCAGATGATCTTGGCAGAAACAGCATGTCCATCACAAATGGAAATCACATTTGATACTCCACAATGGCAGGAAACTCACCTGGTTTTATTTAGTCTCCATGCAGCTATGTGCTATTGGCACTTCTCCAGAGTATCTTTTGAGGGGGAATTTTTTCTTTTTAAACTCTCAGTTAGTGTCTGTCTTTTCTTATCTATTACAGCCCTCATGTTTGATTTTCACTGAGGCCCTGTGCTGATTTTTTTGTTTGTCTACTGTAAAAAGGTATAAGGGAACTCAGCAATTCATGCATTTACAGCTCCATTCCCACAACAAGGTGCTTAAAATAAAGAAATTGGCTCAGGGTAATTGCTTGATATGAGAAAGATTATATAGGCAATGAACATCTGTATCACAGCTACAGTTGATGGCTCTGAGTTCTGCATCTTGTGCCAGGAGCTCACTGCCAAAAAAAATACTCAGAAAAAAAAAAAATCCAGCCCAACATATGCTTATATAAGACTTCTCCAGTATGCAAAGAAGCTCATTAAAAAAAAAAAAAAAAAAAAAAAAAAAAAAAGAAAAAGAAAGAAAGAAAGAAGAGGAAAAAGACAAGAGTGTTGAAATAACACAGGAAATTATGCAACTGATACCTGAGCCTGAGCATTGCAGATCCTATCCGGAAACCTCCCTATCTCACAAAGCTTTGGTAAAATAAAATAAATAAAATAAAATAAAATAAAATAAAATAAAATAAAATAAAATAAAATAAAATAAAATAAAATAAAATAGTTATATTTCTTTTTGAAACTGAACTTGTTGATACAGAGTCACATGGAGGTTTTGCATCAATGTGGCCACTGCAGGGCAGAGCAGCAGCAGCACAGCCAAGTTTTGTGTCATCCCCAGCACTTGGGCATGGTGATGTCCCCCCCAGTGGGGATGTGACCCTCCCATGGCAGGGGAGCCCCCAGAGCTCAGCACACACCCCAGGGGCACAGGAGCACTGGCTGATCTTTGAGTTGTCTCTGTGGCTTTCAGCATGTGAGCTGCATGGATTAAAGGGAATGGGGAAACAAGTTTGGAATAAAATCAGCTGTGAATTTTTGCCAGAAGTTTAAGCTGACCCACAGAAAACTAATTTCTGAGATGAGTTCAAGAACATTTCTCACCCTGTTATTTCCATCTTTGTGTTTGACATCCAGGAGGGTCAGAGCCCCTTCTTCTGCAGGAACCTCAGCTTTGGGGGCTCTGTAATCCCCAGCTCACCTGGGGCTCCCAGAAATTCACTTGGGCACCTGAGGCAGAGCCACAGAGCCCTCACCCCGTGGTGATGGGTGAGGTGCTGGGAGCTGCAGTTCACTCCCAGCACACGGCAGAGCCTGGCTGGGACATGCCCGGGCACAGCTCTGGGAGCTCAACACCACATCCAGACCTGCCATGGGATCCTCTTCCCACCCAGCAAACGGCAGGAAAAGTTCTCAGGCTCCCTCATGCTCAGGAGGGAGCTGCTGGCCAGAGGAGCTCTGGTTCTGCTGGGTTTTGGTGAGGAGCTCACCCATGCCATGACCAACCACCCTGGCTGATGGTTTGTGTCTGCACACCGAGAGAAGGAAGAGAGAAGCATCAGACACCCAAATCCTGCCAGTTGTGTAGTGAGGGGAAGGGAAGGCAAAGGCAGGGCAGGACCAGGACAATCTCCTTGCCCTGAGTGAAGCACTCACTGCTGCCTGCTGAAAGAACTGCCTGCAAAATGCTTTGAGGGGAGCCCTCCTGTAGCAGGGTGTGAATAAACATTACAGGCAAGGCCTGGAGAGGTTGGGTTTGGAGTTCAGTGGAGCTGATGGGAGTTTCCATAGCAGCTTTAATGAGCCAGAAGCTCACCATGTTGTTGTCCAGCTGCTCATTCAGGGGGATGCATGCCCTTGCCTTCACCCAGCTCTGTCCCTGCTCCCACACTACCCACCTCAGCCTTAGATTTCCTCTCCCACTGCTCCAAAACCACAGCCCACTTTCTTCTTTGCAGCACAGCTCCCTCCCCATCAGCCCTTGGTGAACGTTCACAGAGCCTGCAGAGCTTTTCCTCTTGGGCTGCAGAGCCCCAGAACTGCCTAAAACCAAATTAATAACTTAATGTCAGGGAGAGAAACACATCCCCACTGCTGCCTTCCCAGGCCAAACCCTCAGCACCTCATAAACAGCCCAGTGCAGGATCTGGCCATGCCCTCTGGCCCAGTGGGACCTGAGCCCCCTGAACCCTTTGTACCTCTGAAATGCTGTGAGCTTGTGAAACAAAGTTCCAGCAGCCCCAAACTCCTCAGTGCCCCAGAAACTGAGTGAGCAGAGGGGCTGGGAGAGTTCCTGAGCACGTCTCAGTGGGCAGAATGAGGACAATCTAATCAGATGTGGATGGAGAATAAATAAAAAACAGCTGCTTCTCACCAGTTCTTCTCCCAACTGGGGGAAAAAATTGCAAACACGTACAAGAACAAGGGAAGAGGCACTGATGAGCTGTTATCTGAATTTATTGCCATCATCTGACCCACAGTGGGGTCTAATTTTTTTTTCTTCCTTTAATTTATAACCCAGTTTCTCATCACGTCATGACATCACCCAGGGAGTTAGATTGCACAAACACACACACACATCTCACTGGAAACAGGATGAACCCCTGGGCCATCCTGGGCTCTGTGCAGCATCACCCCAGCAGCACTCCCCAGGTACCCTCTCTTCCAAAAATCACTTGGTGTGGCCATGACAGAGCCACCCACCCACCCTTCAGGCTCTGAGGGCAGCTTGGGGGGGTTTTTGTACACTCCAGTCTCAGGCAGCATTCACCCTCGTGTCCTCTTGCTCCACCCTCACTGCACTTTCCTTCCAAGGGCTCTGCATAGCTCTGCACTCCAGGATGATCTATGCTGTTTTCTTTTGGCAGTACAATGGATCAAATCCTTCAGAGACTGGGTGGAACCAGAGCTGCCTCCTCCATCACTCACTCCAGGCTCAGGCAGGAGAAGCCAATGGTCAGCACGTCCTGACCAACTCATTCCCTGCTCCAAGAGCAGCACTGCCCACGTGGACAGCCCAGCAGGGAGCTCTTGGCTTTGCTGAGCCTAACATTGGAATGAGAGAGCTGCCATTTATTTGTCTAAATTCTCTGATATTTGTCTGCCTGCAGCTTCCCTTGGTGAGAAATCAGGAGCTGCCTCTCTTCATGGTGATCTCAGCTGAAGGGTCAGGGCCAGATGAGCCCTGGGGTTTAACTTCCCTCTGCTTTCAGAGGTGCCAAGACAAGCTGCAGCTCAGGGAGGGCATTGTCACCATGGGCAGTTGAGCTCCAATCTGCTTTTTAAACCCGTTTAGCCAAGCCAGAGTGAGACTGGATAAAACCCAGCCTTGAGACCAGCAGCAATAACACACCTGCTGAATTCTGTGGACCCAGTAGGAATGATCCAGGCTGCTTTCCCAATGCTGTAAAATCAATTCAAACCAGTGGAATGTGGAATGGGACAAAAATGAACTTCCCTACACTGTGCAGGCAGGGAGAGAAACACAGGAACTTCCAACTGGTTCACCTTTCCTTCAGCTCAGACACATCTGGGCAGGGCTTGTCCTGGGGCTGGACACCAGCAGGGCCAATTGGTGGCCCCAAAGGAGTCAGCATGGAGTTGTTCCAACCTTTTCTGTGCACCCAGCCTGAAACCCACCCACTGATCACTGATCACAGCTCCACACTGATGCTCTCATGAACCCTCAGAGTCTCTGCTGCAGATTTAACCCAGGAGCTCTGGGATAATCTCCTGGAAGAGCAGGAGCAGCTTCCTCCAGCCCATTTGCTGGTTGGGATAATTCTTTCTTTGACTGATGATCAAGAAGCTATTATGTCCTGAGAGGGCAGTGATTTGTTCTATAATGCTCATGGCACTGCTTCAGTGCTTGGCAATTCTGTCTTGTTATCACTGGTGGAGAATTTTACAGGCCACTGACAGACCTTCAAACGCAGCCATTGCTGTGTGGAAAATCCAATTTGCTTTGGGAGTCTCCTGACACAAGGCCTTGTCTTCATGGTCCCTTGGCAAACCATTTTCAGCACATGCATTAGTTCATGACCCTGTGATTTAACGGACATCATTAAATTTTAGCAGAAGAATCCATCACTTTGAAGGAACCCCTAACAAGTGTGTGACCTAAAAGTGAGACCTAATATCCTGGCATCTTTGCACAAAGGGCTCCTTTTCTCTTAACATTTGGCTTATCTCCACGCCACTCCCAGGTCAAGTTCAGCAGTGAGCCCTGGTCCTCAATGCACCATTGAGCTGCTCCAGGAAAAGCAAATCTCATCAAAGCAAAAAATGTAAATGTGCATTTCTCTGCAGCATCCCCCACTGCCAAACAGATAACAAGTTTATGTAGGCACAGAAAAAAAAAATCCCAATTTGAATAGTAATTGTTTGCTTCTAAATTAACCCACAGAACTGTGCCACATGCCGTAAAACAATTTTACATTACATGGGCTTAAACGGTGGGGCTGGTATAATAAACTCTATGTTGAGTCACCAAATTCCTCACATTCTTTGACTTCCCATTATGTCTCAAATGTCAGATATTTCACTGGGGTAACAAGCAGTAGCAAGGGCTGGGGGTTTGTGTGGGTTTTAATTGTAAAAGCAACATTCTCATAGGGAAGGACAGACAAGGTTCACAACCCCGCTCTGCAGCCTGGGCAGACTGGAGGAGCTTCAAAGCCTCCTTGTCTCCACACTGGGTTGTTTTGGGGTTTAAGGCCCCTCCAGTCTGGCTGAGGGTCTCAAAGCTGCACAGCACCCCCAGCCCTAGGTCAGGGAGCCTCTGTAGGCTGCTGCCTTCTCACAAAAAACCTGTGTGAGAGCCTGGCTGCAGCATGGGGAGGCTCCTGGCTTTGGGCAAACCATCAAATTAGCAATAGCCTGACAGCTACTCTCCCTTCCAATCATATTGTCAGAACAAGGCTTTATCACTTTGAGATTGTTCAGTAAAATATAGGCTTTATTTACTATAAAACTTCAGTGTTTAAAGATTTTAAGATCTTGTGGATTCTCTTCTTCCTTTGAATTCTGGTGCAGAGGAAGCCAGACCTTACTCAGAGAGCATTTGTGCTTCAGTGCTTTTGGTTGGTTTTGTGTCCAGAGAGCATCAGCCAAGGTGGCAGGGTGTCTTGGCCCCCTTCTCCATGGGGCCAAGACAAACCTGCAGGTAATTTTTACATAGCCTTTCCCCAAATTGCAAGTGATGCTCCAGATTTGTCCATTTCCTTAAGTGTGAATGGAGGCTGGCAGAAAATCAGGAAAAAAACAGAAGCCCAGAAATACCCTGTGATGTCCCCAAAACATGTGCATGTGCCTGAATTAAGAGAGGAATTGCCCAGAAATACCCTGTGATGTACCCAAAACATGTGCATGTGCCTGAATTAAGAGAGGAATTGCCCAGGGGCAATAAAAAGAGAGAAATTTGCCTTCCCTCAGTCTGGAACACAGGTTTGGCTGGTGTTATAATTGATCCAGGGCTGAAGCAAAAAATACTGGGAGGGTCAGGCTACCATAATTCACTTTTTCTCTTCCTCCTCTCTTCTGCAAACAGGGTTGGGAGAAAGGGAGGGAGGTCCTGCTGCTGCTCACCCCAATGGCTGGAGCATCCAGAGCTGAGCCCTGTGCCCCACTCTGATTTCAGCAAGCCCAGAAAAAACACAAAAGAAGCACATGGATTTATCATTTATGGTCTCTTCCCAACTATAACCAACAGAAAACATCTGCAGGGGGAAGGAGCTGCTCGTTTGCTGTCTGAAATGTCAATGAAACCCAGGAGAAAAGGAACCAAATGTAGCAATTACCCAGGGCTCCTCTAGCCCCCTGCAATAATCAAATATAGCTAATTTTCACTGACTCCTTTTTGTGCTGACTCCGGGCATGGAAGAAAAAGATCACAAAGGAAAATCACCCTCAATCCTCCAGTGTTTCTCAAAAATTGGGAGCTGAGGCTAACTAATACGTAGGAGGAAAACACACAGCCAGAAAGGCAAGAGCTTTAAAATCTTAATCCCTTCAGACAAATGTGAAATACTTGTGTTTCAGCTGGGGTATGAATCAGAGATGATTCTCAGCAATCCCTGATTTATTAACAGCAAGGGCTGGGTGCAGTGGATGCAGCTTTTCCCCCTCCCTCTACCTGCTGAATCCATCTCCAGCTTTTGAGGCTGATTTGGGGCAGGCCATGGCACCATTAACTCAAACCTAAACAGCCTGCTCCCATCATCAACAGGGAGCCACGGGGTCAACTGGAAACCAGAGAAAATCTGTTTAGTCATTTCTGAAGGCAAAGCAAGCCCTGATGATATCACTTACTGGTGCAGACACTCAGTCGGCAGCTTGCTGCCAGAGCACCTGGTCCTGCTGCCTCAAAACACTGGGAGGGAGCCCCTTGCACTTTATTAACCAAACTCACAGTTTTTTTTCCTTGAAAACCCACTGAAGATGGTGTGCCAGGACCACCTGGCACAGCTCTGCCACAGCATGGTGAGGCTCAGCCTTCTTCATCCTCATGGGGTGTTCAGGGAGATGTTCCCCCACCCCAAGCAGAATCCCCCACTCATCAGGGTTTTTGTGGAGGAGGAACAGCCTTGTCCTCCAGCTGCTTCTCATCAAGGCTGGGAGCTGTCCCCAGCTCCCTGACCACAGCTGGGCACTCCTTCTGTGGGCAGCTGGAGCCATGACCATGCACAGCAGTGGGGTGGGAAGGGAGGACAGGGCACCAGGAGCCCCCAGGAGCCCCCAGGAGCTTTGGATGGCAACCAGCAGGTCAGGGAGGTCAGGAAACCTCACACTACACAAAGTTTGTACCCCAGTGCCCCTGGGTGGAGACACATCCACCCCCATGGTCCTGGGGAGAACCAGCCTTCAGCAGAACCCTCTTCTACCTCAGCACATACAAAGGCAGGGTGGGAAGGTGTGGAAGAGCACAGAGGGGACAAGAGGACAAAGCCAGAGCCAGCACCTGCCAGAGACAGTGTGATTGTCCACTCTGGAGCCAGAAAGGGCACAAGAGCTGACAGAGGGGGCTGCCTGGCCTGCCCACCTTCCCCGGGGTGTTACTGACTGAGGAGGCAGCAAATAAACCACTCTGAAGGGAAGAGGTTCTCTGCTCAAGCCAGGGAGCAGGAGCTGAGGCCACCGGTGTGGGACCTGCCACTGCTGTGGGGCCTGCCACTACAACCAGCTCAAGGCCACCAGTGAGGGACCTGCCACCATTGAGGGACTTGCTACCAGCGTGGGGCCTGCCACCAGTATGAGGCCTGCCACCAGTATGAGGCCTGCCACCAGTATGAGGCCTGCCACCACAACCAGCTCAAGGACACCAATATGGGGCCTGCCATCAATGAGGGTCCTGCCACCAGTGTGGGGCCTGCCACCACAACCAGCTCAAGGACACCAGTGTGGGACCTGCCACCACTGAGGGACCTGCCACTGGTGTGGGGCCTGCCGCCAGTGTGGGGCCTGCCGCCAGTGTGGGGCCTGCCACCAGTGAGGGACCTGCCACCAGTGATGGACCTGCCATGGATGTGGGACCTGCCACCGGTGTGGGACTTGGCACCAGGGTGGGGCCTGCCACCAGTGAGGGGTGTGCCACCACAGCCAGCTCAAGGACACCAGTGTGGGACCTGCCACCACTGAGGGGCCTGCCACCAGTATGGGGCCTGCCACCAGTATGGGGCCTGCCACAACAGTCAGCTTAAGGCCACCACTGTGGGAGCTGCCGCCAGTGTGGAACTTGCCACCATACCCAGCTCGAGGCCACCATTGAGGGACCTGCCACTGGTGTGGGGCCTGCTGCCAGTGTGAGACCTGCCATCAGTGACGGATCTGCCATGGATGTGGGACCTGCCACCAGTGAGGGGCATGCCACCACAGCCAGCTCGAGGACACCAGTGTGGGACCTGCCATCAGTGAAGGACCTGCCACCAGTAAGGGACCTGCCACCACAACCAGCTCCATTTTGTGCCCCCATTGCCCCTGAAGGTCTGAGCTGGGCTGAGCTCCCAGGGCACGGCCAGCACCACCACCCTCAATGGCTTTAGCAGTAAATAAACAGAATAAAGAGGGGGAAAGGGAGGCTCAGAGAGAGGAACAACTTGTCCCTGAGTCACCAACAACTAGAAATTGATTGAAGGTCTCCTCCTCTAGACCTGCTCTGCTTTCCTGCCTGGAATGTTCTCCTGTGGCTGTATCACCTTCTTCCCCCAGCACAGCTTCACCTCCCTTCTCCCCAGCACTGAGTTTAGTCATTTCTGAGCAGCAAGCCCAGGGTTGGTGGTCCAGTAAGAAATGCAAGGAAGGAGGCAACCTCTCCCCTGGGACCAGACTAGGTGGCCCTTTTTTAGTTCATGAAGAAATAAGGGGGAAAAAATGAAAATTACAAAAAAAAAAGAGGAGAAAAATATCCATGTCCAAAGCTTGTTTTTTCTCAGCAGTTCCAATTGTTTCTGCTTCCTAATAAATCATGTAGGCCAGGGACAGCCAATCTGCACAGCATTATTATTGTCTCAATACATTTGTTGAAAGAAAAATAACATTGTGGCTTTGCTGAAGCAGACAGGATCTGCTTTTCCAAAGGTTTGTTGATATTAGCCCACAGTCTTGTTGGGCTCCATGTATACTCTGGACTGAAAGAGCTTTGCTGCATTCCCATCTCTAAGATACAGAGAGTCACCAAACCTAAATATTACCCTGAGCAGCTGAGACCTCAAAAGGTCTTTCTTTGTTTTGCTCCACACTCTGTTTCCCATTAACTCTTCAGCAGCATGTGTGTGCCTTAAACTTGCAGAACCCAGGGCTGAACTTGGCTCCAGGCTGAACTATCTCACATCCATCTAAACAACAGTGACTTTGCAACCTGCAGGATTTTCTCCAGAAGATTTTCCACTGGATATGAGCAGCACAAATCCCCCCTTGCAGGGCCCAACTGGGGGCAGCTCAGGCTCTGTTTGGTGGAAAAGCAGCACTTTGGTACGTGGTCATTTCAGCAAGTTATTGCCATCAAACACCCCCAGGAAGTGATTTTCAGCCATCCCAGCAGGTTCTGCTCCCCACCAGCCCAGTCCTCTGCACCTCCAGCCTAGAACAGAGGCTGGATGAGGTTAAGAGAATAAAGTGGTGTTATAGTTTGATAGTATTTATGAAAGGCCTTCAATTAATTATAAATTTATTAAATTATATAAATTATATTTATACATTTTTATTATATATATTGTATATATAATATTTTTATAATATATTGTATAAATTTTATGTTATAATTTATATATTCAATACCTTTATTAATTATAGTTTTTAGTTGTTTATTAAAGGCCTTCCATTTATTATAGTATTTATTAAAGACCTTCAATAGATTCACCTTGAGAACTCAAAAGCCTCCCAGAGGGGCTACACCCAGGATGGATGATGGTCATGAGTTTTTCAGACAATTTTAAGTTTGGTCCATTGACATATCAGGGGTTAATTGTCCAATTACAGCTGCAGGTAATGAAGTCCTATTCCCTCAGTTGGCTCTCCCTTCCAAATCCACTTTTGTTTGTACTTTTCAGGGCTGAGGCTGTAGGGTGTCCTTGAGTTTCAGGCCCAGAGGAATTGATTTTTCTGATCAAAATGTGAAGGCTGTAGCTGACACTTTGTATGGAGTCTAGAGTTAGGCACCAATGCAGTGCAGGATCTGAAAAATATAAAGGCTGAAATCTTAAGGCATCATTCACAGCCAAACCCATCAGCACACTGTATGAAAAGACCATCTGCTTAAACCCACAGAGCAGGGGCCATCAGCACCCTGTGCTTGTCCCTGGTGTCCCCAAGAGGAGCAAGAAGTTGCAGTGGGTGCAGAGCAAAGCCCTGGGGTCAGTGCTGTGCCCCTGTCTGTCCATGCTCCTCTTGTGCTGTTCCTTCTTTCTGAGTGAGAAGAATTTTTCTGACTTTTTTCCTTTCCATAGCCCCATGGAAACCAGGAGAGCTCTCCAGCACATCCAAAAGGATCCAGCCAGGGCATGTTAAGAGCAGCCTCAGCTTCTACAAGGACAAGGATGTTCTCACCTCAACATTAGATATGTCCACAGGGTGAAGGCCATGGGGTGCCCAGCACAGACCCTCTGACCCAGCCTGGCAGAGCTTTGCAATCAGGTTACCTGACCCAAGGAGTCTGATAAGCACAGATGAGATGCCTCATTTTTGAGTTTTGCTCACCCACAGCCCAGCCTTGCCTGCCAAGCAGGGACACATTGCCAAGGGGAGTCCCAAAAAGCCTTGGGTGAGCAGGCACAGGGAGCCAGGCAGGGCACATCAGCCCAGGTGTGTCTGTTACACCCACAGCAGAGAGATCCCAGCCTAGAGATGTGGAAAGGTGGAAACTCTGAGGCAAAAGAGCCAACAACAGTGAGCACTGCCCCAGCCAGAGGCACCCCTCAGCTCTGCACACTGTGGCAGTCACTGACCATCTCTGTAGTGACTGAACACGGTCACAGCTGATAAAATTTGCCCCCTGCTACTCCCAACTGTCAGGCATTCTGATACCTTTGGCTGTGAAGGAAATGATAATTTAATTTTGGATGCTAAGCCAAAGCTACGTGGGGTTTGGAAGCTGAACAACACAGAGGGGTTTTTCCAGCCAGCTTCACTTCTGCTGCCTCTGCAGCAGTTCCCCATAGCCAGGCTGCTTGCACAGGGCTGGAGATCATCACCCATTCCTGCTCTGAGAGGGCCCTGCAGCATGAAGGGGAAGGAAAGGGCATGAGTGTCACAAGGGAGATAAGGCAGCAAAGCCAAAACAGCCCTGCAAAGGTGGGCAGACACAGCCCGTCCCTTCTGAAGGGCTGCAGAAACAGGAAAAGCTAAGTGAAATAAAGGCTAAGGTTTGGCTGCTTCTAAAGATTTTTTTAAGCATGATCAATAGATCCTCTGAGCCCCAGGAGCCAGTCCTGCAGTGTTTACAGCCGTGGCAAAAGGGGTGTAGGAGGCATTTGCAGCCATGGGTCACAAACAGGGACTGAATGGATGAGCCCAGGCAGGGGAGATCTCCACAGACCCTGGCACCCACGGGCTGAAATCAGCTCCAGTCTTCCATGCCCAAAATTCTTCATCCCCAACCCACCAGTATCCAGCAGCATTCAGGCTGGGATGTTCCTGTGACTCCCTCCAGCACTGGCCAAAATTCAGATTAAAACATCCTCTGTGGGATTGAAGCAAACTGTCGCAGGTCAGCAACATTAATGAGGGATTTTGAAAACTTTTTTTTCCATCCTGAGAAGGACAGAAAGTCTTTCTGCATTTGGGGCACAGTTACAGGCAGATAGGATTTCTCTGGAATAAGCAGATTAAGAACAACCCAAGGAAGGGTGGTAACAGTGCACAGTGAGAAGGAAAAAGCCCAAGGGCAAGGCAAGCTTGGCTCAGCTGCCCCAGACAACCAACACAGGATTTGAGCTGCAGCCACTGCTGCTTCTCAGCAGTGTAATGTCATGGTTTTGTGTCCCTGCTGAAATCTGCCCCTGAGATGGGTCCATGAGATGGGTCCATGAGATGGGTCCATGAGATGGTCCATGCCTGAATTTCCTCCTCCCTTCAGCCAGCGATGAGAGCTGTGTTAGCAGCACTCTGTGCAGCCCCTCTGGGGAGCTGACACCTCTCCAAGAGCAGCCACCATCCCCATCCCAATGAGAGATGTGTTTGTTTGTTTGTGCCTCGCTCAAGTCCCCATTTGTCCTCTCCAAAACCCGCGGAGTGATTCAGCCCCAGGGCAGGCTCCAGCCTGGCGACAGCCCCAGAGCAGAGTGGGGGTGCCCAAGACCTTCCCCATGCCCCTCCCTTTAAAAACAGCTCTGGGCTGAGGTGGCTGAACCGATTTTTTTAAATTATTATTATTTTTTTTCCCTCTCCAGGCAAATATAGGCTCTGCACAAACCAGTCTGACTCCAGCTCAATCTGGCGCTTCCAAAAGGAACCGGAGGAACCGGTTGGTGATGGGGCAACCCCTCCACAGCCACCACGGTGCCTGGGTGGGCACCTGTCCCAGCCCCTACACCCACAGGGATGGCACTGGCATCCACACTGCTTCACTTCATCATCTCTGCCATTTTTATAGGGAATTTCATCAGGTTTCGTGCAGTCAGCAATGCCCTCACCTCTGTATGTGGGCTCTCCTTCCAGCTTGGCCCAGAGCCCTTCTCCCTCAGCTCATTTCAAGTGGGATAATAAACATGTTTATCACAGGAGCAGACAGATCCAAGCAGGATTTGTCCTCATGGCTCCACTTCCCCATACAGAGAGGAGCCCACCAGGCTGCTGGAAGCACCAGGAAAGCGCCACCTCCCTTTCAGGACAACCTGGAATTGGCAGCAAAGCTGCTGGGCTCAGCACCCCCCTTTGGCTGCAGCAGGGTCCCACCACCCCAGGCTCCAGGCTAAGAGGTCAATCCTTGTTATTACTTGCACAAGATGTTCCTCACATCCCAGCTCAGCACCTAAAACTGACCATTGACTGCAGAGGGCAGAGCCACGGCTCTGGTGTCCCAGGTGTTGAGACAACCTCCATGGAGTGTTTTCCACCCCAGAAGAGTGTTAATACCATAAAATGACACTTCATAAGGCCAAAGGAAGATCCTCCCTGCCCCAGTCCAGTGGGGGGACACAGCAGCAGCAGCAGCATTGCTGCAGCACACATCCACCCCAGCAATTAGCCCAGGCTGAGCAGCACGTGCTCCCCAGCAGGAGCACAAAACACACCCAGGAGCAATCCTGAAGCTCTTGCTGAACTTCTTGGCTCTTGCCCCAACCCAGGCAAGGCGTGACTCTCCCCAGACCGAGTAATGCTGACTCCTGCTGCACTGCTCTGGCCTCGGAGCCCCAGGAGATGCCTCTGGTTTTCAGAGAAGCCAGGAAAAGGCAAAGCAGCTGAGTCAGCACCCAGCCCTGGGGAGAAAGCCCTGAGTCAGCTCTGCCTCCAGCACAAGTGGACACTCCTGCTGTCCTCTCCTCTCCCCTCTCAGTGCTGCTGGCAGCCCCATCCATGCCCTGGCAGCCCCACACCAGCTGCACACACAGAGCACACGAGGGAGGCTTTGCAGGCTGGAGAGCTCAAACTCAGGTGCAGCTCCTGCTCAGGGCCAGTTAACTCCCTGCAAGGAGCAAGGGGTCACCTAAAACCTCCTGGAAAACCTCACAGCACAGAGCAAGGCTGTGAGGAGAGCTGTGGGATGGGTTATAGTGATGTCTCACCTTTTGGCTTTTCTATTTTTCACATTCTGTGCTGCTTTAGTGTGTGGGTCTGAGCTTCATATCAGGGGATGCTGAGCTCTGTGCACAGAGCAAGGAGACAAAACAATTCCTGCTCCAGCTGGGCACCAAGGACAAATGATCCAAATCTCAGCCCAGGAGCACAAACAGCGTGGGCTGGAGAGAGAAAAAGAAGAAGGATTGGACTTGATGGGCTAAAGCTGGAATTGGATAATTAACTCCAATATGCAAATGGAGCAGAACTGATCAAAGGGAGAGACCTCGTGTCCATTTTGGGAGCATTTTGGTTCATCTTGGGTGCAGCCCTGGCTGGGCTCTTGTGCTGCCCAAGGTGGATCCATTGAGGCCTTTTAATAAATCCCTGCTTTATTCTGTGACTCTGTCCAGCCTCTGTTCTAGCTCAGCCTTCCCAAGGCATCAATAGAGCACCCCTGTTCCCTCAATGTCTCTCAGTGAGGTTCTGAGCTCAAGACTGATGATGAAGGAGAAAGAATTATCTCTTAAAAGCTCCTTCTTTATCGACCATCCCAGAGTAAGGCCAGCTGGTCCTCACTAAAAGGAGGTTCAAAGTCAGCTGAAGGGGGCTGCCTCTGCAGCAGGAAAAGGAATCACTTCTGTCAAGCTGCAAAGGAGAAACTTGATTCTTCTCCCTCCCCAGCAGCCCCACTCCTCCAGGCCTGAATCTTGCTGCTGTTAAGGCATTTCTTTACTTTGGCTCTGTATGACTTCTAACCACTCTCAGAGAATTACACACAGCTCCCTCCTGATGTTTTTCTGGTTTTCTTCTCAACCAATTTGGTTTTCAATTTGCTGTCTCCTAGAACAGCTGGTCCCAATATTGCTAACCTTATTTACCACTGAACCATCATCTCTGACACGCACCACCAAGAGACTTTTCCAGTTCCAGAAATAAGTATTGTCTAATTAAGTTTACAACAAGCAGGAGAGCTCCTATCTGCCTCGGAGGTGTTGCACCACATCAGCTGGTCAGGCTTGGAGCTCAGACAAGCCCTCTCACACTTCAAAGGGCAGGTTTGCAGGAAACACCTGCTGCATTGCACCACGGCACGTCCCAGCTCCTCCCCGGGCCTGAGCAGCCCTGGACGCTCAGCAGGGCTTGGTGCAGGAGCCAGATCACATCTCTGCCTCCTGCCAGGGTGACTCACTTCAAATCACAGCCTTCCCTCCAAGGTCTGCGCTGGAGAAATCACCCATGCTGGTGTTCAAGGTGCAGACAGCTTGGTTGTTATTTAGCTTGAATGTTGGCAAAGCGTCCTCAAAGCCCATCTGTGTCCTTGGATGAGGTCTCAGTTCTACACAAGACCAGGCCACAGCATGGCCCAGCACAGGGGAAAATCAGGACAGTCCCCTCCTCCAGAAAAAGCTGATGGCAAGTACTACATCAGCCATGCTGATGGCAAGTACTTTTATCAGGAGAAGAGACCAGCAGCAGGCTGGAGTTAAAGCAACACCTGATATTTCCCAGAAGGAAAACTTGGATCACCCATGGGAGTGAGGCAGCAGAATTAAAAAAATAAGTTGTGCTGGTGAAAAGGTGTCTACAAGCAGCTCTGGTCTTACAGCCAGCTGGCCTGAAGATGGGCTGGGACATCACTGGGGACAAACTGTGACCATCACACCTCCCTGCAGCCTGGCCATGCCTCACATGCAAGAGCAGAGTGTGTCAGCATAGCAGGGGGGAAATGGCCTGTTCCTCCTGAATGGGAAGCAAACAGGTGAAATAATCCTGTTCCTCTGGCCTGGCTGTCTGCAAACCAAGCACAGTGACCCTCCATGCAGGCACTGAAGTCGTGGTGTTTGAAGAGATGACCCTGTGTCCCCACAGGATGAAGAAGGACAAGTTTTCCCCAGTCAAGCAGCATCTGATGAACCTCAAACAGACCCTGTAGACACCCACACGAGTTTCCCAACCCACCTGTGTGTCACCACAGCAAGCTCTGCATGGCTCATACCTGGGAGGTGATTTAGCTCACCAGTGGGCTCATGGAAAGTCAAGAGACATTGAGGGTTGCCATGGAAATTGTTTTCACCAACAATGCAAACCACACACTTGCCAGAGTTCAGACACAAGGACACAGCACATGCCTTGTGCCTATTTATGGGCAGTGTTGCCCAACTGGAAGGGGCTCTTACAGCAGCAATTCAAGTTCATTAGTTCTGCTTCCTAAGGAACAGATAAGTCAGCCTGTTGCTTTCAAGAGGAACTCAATTATGCTAATTAGGTATCAAGAGGAAGCCCTTCATCTTCAGAGAGCTGCAGTGGTGAGAGGAGCAATGCTTTGCAAGCACCTGCTCCACCTCTGTCCTGAGTCACCTCCAGCCAGGGGCTTTCATTAGGTGGCAACAAGCCTGTCCCCACATGACACTGCATCAATCTGTCATTTACCTCTCATTACAGAGTGCAGTCAGCACATGTGAGCAAAGACAGTCATCTTTAATCCATCCTTCCCATCCCTGACTCCTCTGCCAGACAAGTCAAGCTATAATCATGTTCAAAGACTTAAGGGTGAGCATTTGGGCACTGGATTTTAGGGCAGTCAGTGAAATCCCTGCTAACCTCCCTCTGTACAAAGCACAGGGTGCAAAGAGTACTTTAAAAAAAAAAGTCTACAAACAACTTAAACTGCCATAAAAATTGAACTGCAGCCAAAGGTGGAGCTCCAGGGCCAAAGCCTCCCCAACTGTTTGTATTTTGCTTGCACTGTCCTCATAAAATACTGGCTGAACACTTAATTCAGCCTCTTCCCCTTGCTCCTGCAGCCTTGCAGGGGAAGATGAGAGTGGGCAGGTTGGGGACAATTCCAGGAACATATTGTTCTTCTCTTCTCATCCTGCCAGCAGTCACTCTGTGCTGGAAAAAGCTCATGAGGCACAACAGGAGAGAGAGGTGAGGTACAGGGCTTCTGAACCGCCCACTCAGCTGTGCTCAGGAGTTATCTCAGTGCTAAATCACTTTTTTTAAAACCTGAAAAATGCTGGGTTGAGATCCTCAAAGGAAGCAAGGCCACAGAGAGGGGCTGGAGTGAACCATTTTACCCCTCTCCTGGTCCTGGTCCATTTTTCTTCAAATTCCAAGTGGGCTGGAGGGAACCTTGGGCTGCACAGAACCTCGGGGTGCTGGGTTGGGGCTTTGGCTTACAGGAGGCTGGAAAGCAGAAGGGCTCAAAGCAGCAAATAGGTGGGTGCTGGATGGGGTTAGAGGTCTTTGCAGAAGTAGTCACAGTGCCCTGGAGCCTCTTAGCATCACCTTCCCACAGCTAAACAAATCTCTTCTTCTCCCACTGGCCCACAGAATGAATCCTGCTGGGAGGGGTTCACAGAAACACTTGCAGAGGGATTTTGGTTTCACTTCAGGCCAGTGTTTTGGTACAACCCTGGGGCTTTTACCCCTGGTAAGGGTCATGGGGCATCTCCTTCCCATCCATCTCAGAACCTCCTGCACCCACCCAGGACCATCCCCTGCCCTCCCCAAGCCTCAGAACCAAGTTACACAAAGGAGAGGGGAGGGATTGGGTAGAAAGCAACACTGAGTAGAAACTCTTTATTTAAAGAACCTGACAGCCTAAAATGAAAGTTGGAGCAGCGGAGAATGCTGAAGAATGAACACGGGCAAGAGATTAAAATCCTTGTGAAGGCACCATCAGTGATGGAGAACAGCAGGACTGAACAGAGGGGAGAGCTCCTCTGGGACAGAGCCTGCAGGGGTGGCACAGCCTGATTCAAGTGTTTATTTTCCACAAGGTGACCTGGTCATGTCCCCCAGGACTCACAGGCATCAACAGTCACCTCATGCCAAGCTACCACACTTAAAAGTTTCAAGCTAAACATAAAGGGGCAAAGCCTGCCTAAACACAAAGCCTGCCTTTGGAGCCAGTCCCAAAATAACACTGCTGGCATCAGAGAGAACACTTAAAGCCTTGCCTGCACACATGTCTGAAAATCTCCAAAAATAGCTCTTGCTTCCCCTTTGAAAAAAGCTGTGGTTCCCAATGCCTCACAGGAACTCTGGTTCTGCTCAGTGAAGCCACAAAATAAGCAAGCAGCCCAGAACTGATCTATGAGCACATCTGGACTAGCTGAGATCAGCCTTAAGAAGAAAGAAAAAAAATAAAGATTTTAAACAGCATGTGTCAAATCCAGGGACCTTTATTTCTCTGGAATGGAAAGAACTTGCCAGCCTGGACAAAAAATTGCAGGTGGCAATTGTACATTCTTTCAAATAGAAAAAAACCAACACACACACTTAAGAGTTTGGCTCCATAAATTTCTGTCATAAGAAACAACTTTGAATTGTACACCAAGCTTTTTACAAAGCATCAATGTTAAGATGTTTTACCGTGCTCTATCACATTCTTGGCCATTTATACAGAATATGCCATACCAAATGCTACATCAGCTTAAGACATTTTTTTAAAATTAGTATTAAAAAGATACAAAGGCATCTTGGCTTTCATTTGGGTTTTTTTTTTCTTTTATTAAGACATGGGAGTTTTCTTTGTTTGTTTTTCTAAGGAAGTCACTAAAAAAATATAATAACTTAATTCATAAGGACAAGATTGGTTAAAAATCCAGCCTTTCTTGCTTGGCAGCCCTCTGAGCTCGTACCTCTGTTGCTTCTGTGAGCACTGCAGGCTGTGGGGTCTCAGCTCTGTCCAGCCTCAGTGACCAGGTTTGTTCAGAGTTCCCACTGCAGCCAGGAAACATCCCTGGCCAAATGCTAAAAGTGATCTTCGGCCAAACAGGGGGTTTCAATCTGGGCCAATCTCACACGGGTTCAGCCCTTTGTCTTTTGCCTCTTTGTACATCCTTTGGAAGTCTTTGAAACGAGGGGCACAGCCTAACCTGGCCTCCCCAAAGTGCATGCGTCCCGTGAAAAGGAAATCTCCATCTCCTGGCTTCACCCCACACTCCAGCAAGGTCTTTATTTGTCCTCTCCAGTTCCCACTCTCCCCTGTCAGCTGGAAGACTTTGCTCTTCTGCCTGTACAGTTTGTTGACACCCACGTGAATGATGGATTCTTGCTCTTCTGCCTCGTTCGTTACGTTTTGAATGGAGCCTCTGATCACTGGAAACAGAAAAAGGTTTTAAGGATTAATTACACAAAAAATGCTTTGGGAGACTCTGGTCCAAACTCAGGCCTGTGCAACCAGGGGAACTGACTCACTACAGCAGCCCAAGTTTTGGTCCTTTGTTATTCTGAGAGTTAAGATTATCTAGTAACCTCTAGTATATATTTGCTTTTTTTATAGTTTATATTTGTAATCTGTCCAGGAAAGGGCACCCACGTATTAAATTTAAACAGAAAAATAATTACATCAGAAAAATAGGATTAATCATGAAGAATTCTAACAAGAAGATTTGTGCTAAATGCCCCCTGACAACCTACTTTCTGTTCTTCAACCATTACAGATCCAGCTAATGCCAATTTCCCTTTTAAAAAGGGAAGCATGGACAATTAGTGAAACTTTTGGTGTTTTGTCAAGTCGACCAACAAGAAGTAATGGCCTCTCCTAAATGCACCCAAATCCTTGACCTTCTACCATGGTTGCTGTGTCACTCTGTGCACCCTGGGGTGGTGCCAGCTGGGCAGACACTCCTGAGCTCCTCAGAGCTCCCCACGTGCCCAGCAGCCTCAGACCACTGAGGCTGGGGTCTGAGCCTTTTTTACTGAGCCTTTTACTGCTGGGGGAGGCTGCAGGAGTGAGGAGGGGTCTGTTGTGGGAGGAGAGGGGATTGGGGAGACAGCAACTCACCAAAATCACTCGTGCAGACAGCCAGGAGGACCTCAGTGTCACTGCAGGGTCGGCAGGGAGCTGCACAGGAAGGGTCACGGTTAGCAAAGGGCTAGACAGCAGCAAATCAATCCATTTCAATAAATAAACCATTTAAACACTGTGGCTGACAAACACAGCACGGCACAATCACTCCAAAGATCTGCCTGGCATCTCTGCCACCCCTAGTTAACCCTAGAGCCCCCATGAGATTTTTGTACCCAAGCAGGAATAGGGATCTCCTTACCAATCCTGCTGGGATATATTGTCTAGCAAACATTCCTGACACTCACTGCACTTTTGCAAAACCTGTTTTGGTACTGGGTGCATTGGCAGAGTGCTCTGCTGTAAACTCACTTCAGATCATGTGTCTTTTATACTCTGATGGCAAAGCTCCTCTCTTTACAATTTCTATCAAGTGTTGTAGGGCCATTTAGTCATCACCACATCAAAGATCCAGGAGGTTACAGAGTGGGGGAGGCAAAGAGGGGAGGGAAAAACCCCAAGGCACGTGTTGGAGGGCGTTGAGGCAAAGAGGAAACTCGAGCCCGTATCTGCTTGAGCTCAAGCAGCACAAAGACCATTTCCTGTACTGCTGGAAACATTTGGATATCTGCACTAATCTAATCAATGCAAGAATGTGGCTCCTCTTTGTACTCAGCCAGATATTTCTGAGGAGAAGGTGCTGTAGCTGCAGTGCAGATGTTTCTATAACACCCTGCTGAGTTCAGGAATTTGTTTATTATTAAGATCTGCCCTGCTTGGCCATGCTCAGTGAGTCTGTCCATGGTGGCACGAGGATCAGAACCTTGTCTGTCACCTGGTGTCACCTCAACACATCACCCAGGAAAATGGAAACCCTGGATCAGCACAGGCACAGCCCCAGCAGAGGAGGGCTCCACTGGAGGTGACTGGACAATGAGATTCCATCACACCACCCACCACCAAACTGCAAACTGAAGCCAAACCCACCCCCAAAATATTTGGTTTTTGAACCTCACCATCTGAAAACACTTAGTTTAGATTCCCAAACAGTCACAGCCTTCCTCTCCCCACACCTGCTTCCCAAAATTGATCCATTGCACTTAAAAGTAGATTTAAGGTTGTCCATAAGATGCAGCTGGTGCCTCTGATGCTCTGCCACCCTCCTGGCAGACAGCACAAGCCACCCTCTGACACAAGACATGGCAAATCTCTTCTTTTTTCCAAGGACCCAGAAAGGCAGTGATCCAGAAAGAAGGATTATTGAACCAAATCCACCAGATTTGCTCCAGTCAGATGATTCATACACAGCGTAACACGCTGCTTAATAGGATTAAAGGAAACGTAAAATGCACATTTCTGGGCAGGGATGTTTGAAGGAATAATTCAAGGAGCTTAAAAAGCTCCAAAAGAAGAGACAGGGAATAGGCAAAATAGCATCTGGATCAATCACATTTCTGTAAAGTTTGAATCCCTCCAAAGCTTTCAGAGACAAGCCAGCTTTCCCTGTCCTTCTTTCCCCACATACTAGTTCAGCTCTCTTTTTCAGAAAAGTTTGGAAAATGTTTAATATAATGAGAAATGCAGAACCAGATGAAGCCTGGACATAACTGGAGAACTAGAATAAATTCAGGCTAAAGATACTTCAAGTTTTAGACTCAAGAGATTTTGATCAGTGGGTAGAACAAATAAAGAAGCTTCATCTGACAAAGAAAGTTGTATCAGAATCACAGAATCATTCAGGTTGGAAAAAACCTCTAAGATCATTGAGTCCAACCATTAACCCAGCACTGCCTGGCCACCACTAACCCTGTCCCCAAGTGCCACATCCACACAGGTTTTGAGCATTTCCCTGGGCAAGTCTGAGTGAGTTAGTCACTAAACATCCTACTCTGGATTTGTTTCATTCATGGCACCTCCCAAATCCATCCAGGGCAAAAATCCCTCTTCCCCAGGCTCCTTCTGCCCAAATGAGACCCTGACTTAGAGGGAACTTGCACAAATCCCTCAGAACTTTTTACATGGACACAAGCTCCAAAACAAAGTACAGCTGATGGACATCCTCTAAACCCACAGCTGGATTTCAGATATTTCATTCTGGAAAGACCTTGTAATAAAAAGGCATCTCAGCCTTTTAAGTCTTGGTTTAGACCAGACACCTCTGTAGTTCATCCAGCCCCATCAGAAAATTGAAAACACCAAAATGACTAAGGCATTTCTGCTCCCCAAAGGAGTGCAACACAAGCAACAGCATTAAAGATGAAAAACAAAATGCTTTAAAAGTGGTTCCTTCCATTTAAATAGACTGACACAGTAATAAATCAAATGAACAAATCTCCATGTGTACACAGAATCAAATCACTTTAATTGTGGACCCTAGGCAAAATCCTGCAGCCTTTTAAATACAAAAGGAAATTAAAAATGCTCAGCATTGCTCACACTAGATCATTACTCAAAACCTGCTTCAGGTCCAGCTGACTCACAGCAGTGTGGTGGCATGTGAGCTGCTTTAACAACCATTCTCCACCACCCATCTCTGCAGCTCCAGACAGATGAAGACCAAAAATCCTCCTCTGTGGGACAACTCCCACATCTGCATTCACAGAGTATCAAATAGATCTTGCAAGTGGCAAAAACAAGGTATGGAAGCACAGATGGAAAGCAGGTTGTGAAGGATTACTGCTGAGGTAAATGGACCATTAAAAAGCAAATAACATCCCCTGGCTACAACCAAAGCCTGATTTCTACAAAGGTTCATAAAAGAAAATAAATCCTTAGGAGGTGGCAATGCCTACACTTTCTTTTGAACCACAGCCATGAAGGAATCTGTGTGTTTATCACAAAAATTCATGGCTTTAGCTGCAGTTCAGCACTCATTGCCTTTGGATTGGGCAGCAGGTGCTCTGCTCTATCCATAGGTCAAAATAATACACACACCTCAGGCTACAACAGGAAGCATCCTTATAACTATAAAAAAATAAATTTAAAAAAAACCCCCAACCCCAAGAAAAGCACTTCACTCATGCACAGCAGGTGAAGATGTTCATTTTCTGGGGAACTGGGCCTGGTTACTAAACAAGGCAGCTGTGTTTGCCAGATCCTGACTCCCTGGGGATGTCTCGAGGGCTGCCCAGGTTCCCACATCCAAAAGCAAGCCCATGAACTTGCAACAACAATATCAACGTCAGCTGCTCTAATTCCTTTAACCTCCACGAGCCAAAGAGCCTTAATTCATACAGCAGCAGGAGAGAGGTGGGGAAAAGAAAAAAAAACACATAGAAAAGCAACATTTTACTGAAGTCCTCTAAAGCCCAGATGCCTGTAGCTCAGCCCCAGCAGCAGGGGCATAAAGCCTGCATTGTGCACGTCGGCCGCCGACTCTCCTGGGAGAGCCTTTGATGGATTTTGACAGTATCCTGACCTGGAGTAACCTGAGGCAGCCCTCTCCCTCCAACACCCAGGGCCTCCAAAGGCCTCTCTATTCACCTCCCCGCAGAGGGAGATGTAATTACATCATTCCTCACAAGCCAGCAGTCATGTCCCAGCTGCTTTGAGCGATTTGCCCTCTGAACCTGGCGTTAGTGAGGAGGACGGGGCGATGCTAACAATAGCCTGCACTTGTTGGCCAACACTTTTGTCAAACACGTTGCTGCTCCTCTCCTGGACCTCTCCACTGGGAGGCAGAAATGCTTGGTAAGAGGGAGAGATGTGCCCTGAGGAGATGCCAGCCCCAGGTGGCTCCCAGCTGTGCCAGCAGCAGGGATTTGGGCTGTCCAGAAGGGATTTTCCCCAATATTGTGGATGATTTGAGCGCCCTTTTAGTGCTGCAGTTTACACTCTGCCCAAAGAGTGGTGGGAGGTGTTGCTCTCCTGTCTCAGCTCACACACACAGCTCCAGTCCTCCCTCCTTTGCTTTGTGTGCATACAACCCTTGTTTCCCTGGAAAAGAGGAGGTGGGGTTCTGGAGGATGGCAGCTCCCTGCAGGACACATGGAACCGAGACGTGCTGGCTCTGGCTGCAGGCGTCACACAAACCACATGAAGGGGCCTGGTCCTCTTTTGAAACATTTGTGTTTCAACAGCCACCCATGGGTCGGACTGACCTGACCTTACCCCAAAACCAGCTTCCAACCCACAAGAAAGAAGTTTCTTCTGCCTGTCCAGATTTTTCTCAGCACACTCCACGACGTCACAGCTATCAGAACCCTGCTGCAGGTCCCTACCCACCATCCCAACACTCCACAGCGAGCCCAAAGGACCTTCTCCATCCTGTGTCCCCAGAGAGGCTGTGCTGAACACCCAGCCCCGAGCCAGCAGCACACACAGGAAGAGACACATTTTAAGCAGAAGTGAAAACGTTGAACACAAAGTAATTGCAGAAAACCACTTCACCGAGGAATACCCTTTGGTTTGGTGAAGAAGCGGCGGCACGCGTGCCGTGTGGTGAAGGTGTGGATGCTGGGGGAGGAAAGCACAGAGCTCTTTATCTGCCCTTCCACAGCACACATCACCCACACCTCAGTACCTCTGAACAAGCCTTTGATGAGCAATCAGACCTTTTTAAGCATCAAGAGTTACCAAAGAGGTCCAGGCAGGGTTGAAGTGTTGTTCTCTGTTCGTTTTTCTGACTAAAACAAGAAGTCTTTTCTCTTCAAGACATTCAGATGGGTCTCGTTGCAGTCCCTGTACTGCAGCACCTCCAGGCACACCCCTGTGGGGCCACAGACCCATTTTCCTCAGCCTGACATCAGCATTACTTCATATGGAACAAAAAAAGCCACCCACACCTTTCCAGCTCTTGCTGCCAGCTCTGTAACTGGCAGCACCCGGACTGGAAAGGGCATCATAGGATGAGTGTCCTTCCTGGAAACACAGAGTGCAGACTTCCCAGAGCAGTTTGTAAAAATAGAGATGTGGTTTCTCCAATAATGGTGCATTTCTCTGTTGTTTCTCTGAGTCCTAAGCAAAAATTATGATGTCTCAACAGATTACTGGATCAGTGATTTAGATGAGAGACAGGAGTTTAGGGACAAACATCATATGAGCAAGAAAAAAAATCTTCTTGCCCTGATCCTGCTTTAACTAATTATAAAGTGAAATAAATCCTGCTAATTATTTCTTCTTAAGTATGCCTGTGCCCAGGCAAAAAAAAAAACCAAACCTGCTTTGCAGTGGAGGTGGACACGAATTTGATAACCACTCTGGTTTACCAGGCTGTGACTCGTCCTTTCCTTTTCTTGATACACCTCAACTTTCCTCACCACCTCAGAAAGCTCTTCCTGAGCAAGCCAAAACAACAGCCAACCTCAAAAGCCTCACAACCCCCACACTGAAACACCACCTAGAACTACATCAATGCAGCTGCTCTGTCAGAGCATTTTGTATTTAGAAAGGGCTGGAGCTGGGGCCAGCAGAGCTGCATCCAGCACACCTGCATTGAACACAATACCTGCAGCCACACAGTGGGGAAAACAGGGCCAGGAGACACCTAAGAGCCTCTCCACAGCTGGGCTGGAAATTACTGACACCCTGTCACAGCACACAGAGGAGCTCTCTCATCACTCCTTTGTTTTACAAGGTTTTCCTGTCTTTGGATGGGGTAGGATTACAGGGCTTTCTGCAAGCACTGCACTTTTCCCAGCGTGTCAGTAGGAAAACAGCAAATCAGGGAACAAACAGGAGAGCTGGACTGGCCCTGCTCCCAGCCCTGTGGATCAATAAACCTCAGACATGGGACCACAGAATCACAGAACAGCTCAGGACAGAAGGGACCTTAAGGATCAGCTCATTCCCACCCCTGCCATGGGCAGGACACCTTCCACTGTCCCAGCTTGGTCCCAGCCCCATCCAGCCTGGCCTGGGACACTTCCAGGGATGGAGGAGCCACAGCTTCACCTCCTTATCCTCAGAGCAAAGAATTTCTCTTTAACATTAATCTAAATCTCTCCTCCTTTAGTTTAGAACTGTTACTCCTTATCTTATCATTATCTGCCCATGTAAAAGGACAGTCTCTCCTTTTTTTTGTTGTTAGCCCCCTTTAAGCCCCCTGAAGGCCACAATGGGGCTGTGCTTTGATGAACACAAGGTTAATGCTGTGAGTATCATCATGAGAGTTTAGTGCTCTCCTGAAGGCAGTAATGTTCATCCTCCTGTTTGCTAGAAAGTCAATCTGAGCCCTGTGCTGAGCAGAAGAGACAATTTGGGACAAGGATCATGGGCACAGATACAAAACTCAAAGATTCCCTTCTTCCAGCCAAGATCTGGTGCAGGACAAGGTGGTGGTGGAGCAGCTGAAACAACATCCTGATGCTGCAGTGGACATCCTTCCCTGAGCTCTCTGCATGAAGAAGGGACACCAGTGATTTTACCCCTCCAGAAAAGGAAGTATCAAATCTCATTCCTTGCCTTCTAACACTCAGTTCAGCTTGCACATACGTACAAGTTTCCAGAAATAACTTGGAAAATACAGACACTGGCCAAGAACAGTTTAAACCTGCAAATAAATTTAATGAAATGCAGACTTTGCAGGCTGTGGCATGGACTGTGACAAGAGAATCGAGTCAATACCACTTCCTTCCTGCAGAGAAAGAATAAAAAAAGCATATTGTAAAACCTCACTATTAGAGATGTGATGACCTTTGTGTTCTGAGAAACGTTAGGACAAGAGATCATAAACCAGAAATTTATCTTTTCACAGAACTGTCTTCCAAGAGGATATTAAAGTCCCTAAGTACCAAAGATTAACTATTTATGTAAACAATGTGAGGAAGAGATTTGGTGCAAGGCAAGCTCTGTTTGCAACAGTTTCAAACTGAAATTGGCTCAGCAGATCCAGAGCACGTAAGGATCCTTTGGGATTGATGCCTTTTTGCTGTTCCAAGATGCAGCAGCCATTCTAACAAATGAGCTGAAAGGTCAGCTAGAAACACAGCCATTTGTTTAAAAATCTAACCCAAAGCAAAACAAAAGGAATGAAAAACCCACAGAGCAGTTTTTATTTAAGCAGCATTAAACATTGGTAAACTCCACCTCCATGCACGAGCTGCATCAGGCCAGGAGAAAGGATGAGAAGTGTCACAGCTTCAAGACACTTCTGGCTGTTCTCCTCTTTCTGCTCTGTGGCAAAGCCCAGCACTGGGGTGGGCAGAGACAGAACAGTGCCTGGATCAGGGCCAGATCCCAGCCCAGCTCCTACACTTACCCATTGCATCACAGCTCGAGAAAAAGCCTCAGTTACAGTCAAGCCTGCAAGATATTGTGTCCAAAAAGCCCCACTCAGCAGATCAGATGTCCAGTTAAATTAAATTCCTCTCTCTGCACTGCAGCAAAGCAGAAGTGTCTCTGCAGCCACCCCAGCCCAGGTTCTTGTGCAAGCAGCACCTGTACACATCTGCTTTTCTTTTTTTCTTTCCTCTTCTCCCTCCCTAACTGCAATTAAAGGGAAAAGATGGCAGCAAGATAACTGCTGGGAACTCCTCCTGCTCCACAGGCACAAGACACCACTATAAAGCCATAAAAAAGCAGCTCTATTTGACTATCTCACAGAAAATCCCTCCCTCCTTCCTCAAGCCTACCTCTACTGCCCAAGGGGAATTAGGAGTGGGAAGCATGAGCAGAAATGAGCTGCTGGAAGCCAGAGGTGCCTTTGGAGGGTTGAGGAGCTCCTGTGATCCCCTCTGGCCTGCAGCAGAGTGCTGGGGCACAGTGTCCCTTCTGTCACCCCAGAACCTGCCAGCACTGCAGCCCTGCCCCACAGGACCAAAGGAAATGCTCACCCTGACTCAAAACCCACAGAAACTTATGGCTTGGCTCATCCCCTCCCAAAATTCACCCTGGAAAGATTTCTTCTTTCTTCTAAAGAAAACATCACGCCAAAGCCTTGTAAAAGCTCACAGGGGTCAGATCCAGGGAAATGTGAGGTTATTCAGTTTTTGATGTCCTGTTGGGCTTTGTCCCTGACAGCTAACACAGAGCTCAGCTGTCAGGCAGTGCTTGCACAGCAGAAAATGAACGAGTAAGGTGCTTTCCACTCCCATGCCCTGGGGAAATTGTGCAGCCAAGCACTTCTCCCTGCCCCTGCCAGGGCTGCAGAGGGGCTGGAGCCAGCACCTACCACCAGGCTGGAGCCCTGCCAGCAACACAAATCCTTCCCTCCCCATGGTCCAGTCCATTAATGCCTCTATGGAGCAGGGGAATAGAATTAAGAAACAAGTGGCTGGTTAAAGATAAACCCTGAGAGTGGAGTAATGACAGATCAAAGATTAAGTGAGTCTTTAAAAAAAAAGAAAAGAAGCATATGTGCACTCAGCTCCACACAGGTCCTTCTCTTTCCTGTTTCTAGAAATCAAATTGTTTTTGGTATGTGGGAGAGCTCTGGAGGAACAAGGCCAGTTTTCATTATAAAACCATGTTTGTTTGATCAGCCTGTTCTGGAGAAGGGTTGTGGAGGGGCTACATCTACACAGTGAGAGATCTTCATTGCTGTAACATTGTCCAGCTAACCCTAGAAAAAACCACTTAAAACTTTTCATTTGGAACAGTAAAAGCTTTGAGATACATCACTTTTCTTCCTTAAAAGCACACCCTGCTTGGTCATATCAAGCCCATTCAACAGTTCTACATAGGAACATTTGGTTTTTCTCTCAAATTTCTGACACCCACTTGCAGATGGAAGCAATTGATGCAAAGGCAGCAGCAGTTCTGGTGGGCAGAGGGGTAGAGACAGGAGTGATCCTGGGGACAGACAGGGCAATGGATGCCAGACCAAAGCTCTCTGTGCATTTCCCAGCACCTCTGATCACTGCAGGGCTTCAGTACAGAAAGGATGTGGGCAAATGTGGTGATGCCCATTGCAGGAGTTAATGCTCAAATCCCAAAAAGGAGTCAGAAGGTGCCCATACAACCCACACCAAAAAATCCTTCCACAAATCTGAACCAGAAAAATGTTAACTGGACCAAGGGGCAGCAGCTTTACTGAGCCAGCATTAAACTGCCCAAGGTCAGACCTAACACATCACAGCTTTAGGTCCAGGATATCTTCCAAGTATCTGTGCAATATTTCAGTGAATATTTGCTGGCTTCTAGCACAGATTGAGGTGAAAGAGATTTTCTGTCCTGCAAATCAAGACTCCAGCACAGGGAAGGTCTGGCCCATGCTGCAGTCAGTGGGAAGAGGAATGCAGCCTCCCCACCCTCTCATCCCTTCTTTAACTACAGCCTCAGGAATCAGCAAACTCAACAGTTCTGCAGAGCAAGCACAGAGCATTATTAAAGACTGCCAAGCAACTGGGCTGGACTGCAGCTCTGTTTGTGGGAGCATCTTTGGTGGTACACAAAGGTCAGGGCAGAGCAGAGCCCAGCTGCCCAGACAATACACCTGACTGCTTATTGCTTCTGACTGCCCACTGAGTTGGGAAATAAGCCAACGGCATTCGTGGCCAGTCTAGCAAAAACAAGCTATTTTCTATCCCCCTGTCCCCTGCAGCTGTGGATTTATCACTGCAGCCCCATTGTCACCTCCTCTGCCCACTGCAAAACCAGCTCCTGCCCAACATCAAAGGACAAGCAGGGCCAGAGAAGGCGCTGGCAAAGCCATTGCCTTGGGAGAAGGAGAGATTAAATTAGGGAATCCATCCAGTTTTGGTGGGGGTTTTAAGTGAAGGCTTCTTAGTCCAGCATTTTTCAGACCCCAAACATCACCCTTGCTCAGTTCCAGGTGATGTATGGGTGTGTGCATCCCCTGAGCATCACAGCAGCTCTTTGAAACCATTCCACACAGGGGAAAAAATAAAAAATCAAAAACTTTGTTCTCAAACTCTCCCACCCAGTCAATCATTCACCACAAACCTGACCAATTCAGGCACATGAATAATTGGAGCAGGTTTCCAGCTTCTCAAAATTATTCCCTCTCCAGGCAGTGTTACAGAGCAGCCAGCCTGATCCAGCTCAGTGCTGCTCCATGACACTGGGTCAGTGACAAGCCCTCAAAATCAGCTTTAAATGTGCTCTTTGCACACCAGGGTTAGGGAATGCTGGTTATATTTTCATGGTTACTTTGTACCAGGTTTTGGATACTGTGGGAAAGACAAGGTTAGTGTGGACAGGCTCCTGCAAGGAGGGGAAGCACACACCAAAAAAAGAAAAACCAAATATTTGATATGTTGTATAATAGAGCAGAAGTGTCAGGAGGATCCCTTACATAGTCACTGAAAGCAGTGTGTTTGGAGAACTGCAATAAAGGCTGTTTTCTGATGTTTTCTCTTAAAATTTGTTTATGACCTTTTAGAGAAAAGTCAAACAAATCATCAAAGCTTGAGGAGCACAGGTGAGCAAACCCAGCAAGGTGTGCTCAGGCTTACAGGGCAGATCCCTAAACCTGGCTGTTAATTATTCATTGACTGTTTATTATTCATTAGCTGTTTATTATTCATTTCTCCAGCAAACCCCTAATGAGAGGAGTGCAGTATCAACCTATTCTGTGCACTTCATAAAGTCACAGGATGGTTTGGGTTGGAAAGAATCTTACAAAACATCACACTCTAACCCCTCAACTCCAAGAGTTTTAACCTGCACAGAAAACAGGGAGGGGAGAATAAAAGCAAGGAATTTTCCTCATCTGATGGGGTGGATTGGAACAGAGCCCAGTGGCGCTCCCACTCTGGCACACAGGGCAGTGCCAGCATCTCAGAGGGTCACAGCTACTCAGGCAGAAGCTGTGCTGGGCATAAAGGTCATGGGGACTTTCAGATGAGGTGTTCCAAGAGCTCCTTTCCATCACCTCCCCTGCCCACAGCAGCGAGCAGCTCAGCCATTTCACCCTGGCACAGAGAGGGCACAGCAGCCTTGGCACAAAACACTCAAAGTTTCCACTCTGACAAGAAGTGACAGACACAGCAGTGTGAGGATGGTGAGATACTGGAACAGCAAGCACAGGGTAGTGTAGATGCCCTAAACTTGGAAATGTTCAAAGCCAGCTCAGAGCTTGGGGCTCTGAGCAGTGGGTCCAGGGAAGGTGTCCCTGCACACTGCACAGGATGGACTGTAAAGATTCTTCCAAAATAAACCATTCTGTGATTCCATCTGCTGCCTCAGGTTACAAAGCTAAGCAGCACATCCAGTCTCCAAGAATGAAAAAAACCCCTAAAGATTGGATATTTGTGAGGAACCAGAGGAAAGCTAAGACTAGGAGCCTGCAAGGTGGGATGACAGCAGAGCCCTGGGATGATACCTGCAGAAATAGGGCAGATTGTAGCCCCACCTCTGCCAAACACACTCTGCATTAAAGATCAGGTGTTAAGGGTGCTTTACAAAGCCATTTGTCAGCAGAAACACTGGTATAGCCCAAAGACTTCTGAGCTTTCTGAATTTCTGATCTGTTTTCTCAGGACAGTGAATTATCAGCTCACAGGAAATAGCTGAATACTGTTAATTACTTAACTGGATTTATCCAGTTTTGCCTTGTTTTTCAGATGCCCATACCAGTGTTGTGCCTCCTCTGTATTCATATTCTCAGCCTGGGACCCATTAATAAAGAAAACTTATAAACCAGCTAATAGAATCTGCACTAAATCTGTAGATGCCATCAAGATAAAGGAGCATTTTTGTTAAAGTTTGACTTCTTTACTGCACAGAAGCAGGTGGGTAATGAAAGGGCTTTCAATATACCCCCTGAGCTCTGACAACTAAATTACACACACCCCATGAGTGTGCAATGGGAAGAGCAAACTGCACAGCAAGAACAAAGCAGGACCCAAAGTTCATGAAACACAGACTTTAATTAACAAAATAAAGCTCCTTTGGTGGGACAGTGAGGAGGATTCACCTTCCTCCCCAAAACCTTTGGTCAAACTTGCAGATTCTTGCTTCAGATTAGTTGAGCAGAAGGTGAGGTAGTGAAAAAGTAAATTTTTCTCAAGGGACCTTCACAGTTTTCACAGAAATTTAAAGCAAACATTCTGCTGTGGTGCAAGGCAGACCTAACAAGGAGCTCATGTGGGTCAGAACCTTCAGAAAACCTGTAGGGACTACATGGCCAGACCACTTTTGCCAAAACCTCCATCTCTTGGTCAGTATGGGCAGCATGGCTGACACTCAGAGTATTTTCTTCCTGCACAAGCAGAAAAGATTAGAATCAACAGAACTCAACAACTCAAACAAGTTCTGCTGATTCTCCAATGGCCTGAGGCCAAAATGTCACAGTGCCTCAGTTCCTCACTGGGGCAAACACTGAGCAGGGCTGGAGTTAATGGAGCATCCCTGGGGATGGCAATGACACAGGGGTGCAGCCCAAAGCCTCATCTGAAATCAAAAGCACTTTCAGTCAACCATCACTTTGGATATGAAGAGAGAACTCACCCATCCAGATTGCTGAATTGTCAAGGTGACCCTTGCTAGGGACTACTCCCATTAAATGATGGCAGGCATGTTTGCCTTCACTCCTCATCTTAAGAAACCACAACCCCACAGAAATGCACTTTTGTTTGACTGTTACTATCATGGTAAAAAACTTCCCACACCAAATGTCAGCAACCTGAATTTAAATCTACCAGTACAGCACAAATTCTTCCTACAGTTAGGAAAAATTTGTGAGACTGTGGCAAGGCAGAGTCAGAGCCAAGGAAAGGGTTAAGTCCCCAAAATCGAGAACATTAAGACTGCACATTCAACTTTTTAAAAAAAGGGAAAGGGCAATGCAGAACCTGCATATGTTTTCTACTGAATTATTTGCTAGACTCTGATTAAGTGGGAAAGAAGGGCTGTAAACTAATAAAACTTGAGGATTTCTAATTAAACCGCAGGCACCATGCCAAGCATCGCTGATTTGTTGATGCGCCCTGCAATGTCAGGACTCTAAGGACACAACAGGTCATTAAAGTATTAAACAGATGACTTACACCCTTTAATCAGCGCTGGGATGCCAGGTTAGGAAGAGAGAGTAAATTCAAGGGCAGAGTACAACAATTATCACCAGGAAACAAACGCAGCATTTGGGGAAAGCGGGAGAAGCTGTTAGCGAGTAGTTATTGCACAAGGAAAGTGCTGGATTGCTGAGCCCCACACCTGGGTCTTTTATGATAGCATCTGAAGTAGCAAGGAAATCATGCAATATTTGCAATTTTCAGCTCTTTGTCATCAGAAGAAGCGCAGCAGCTTCCTCTGCCCCGCACATCTCTGACCCCATCTACAACAGCATCTCACATCTTTGTCACCTCCTCACACCTACTGCCAGCTCTGCTCAGCTCTGTCAAGCTGCAGCTGAGACTCAGCAGCCTCTTTTTCCAGAGAGCAGCAGCCAAAACCATCAGCCACGCTGGTGAACGAGGCACTGAAGTGAGGGTGGTGGGAAATGCACAACCTTAAACCCAGTTTTCAGCTCCTTTAAGGTCAGCACTTGCCTCCGACTTGAGCCTCCTCTCCAGGGAAAAAAAATCTTCAATGATTTCTGTGATGGTAAACTCCCCCTCCAAATGAGCAGCTCAGCATTTAGTCTGAGGTTCCACAGAAAAACTAGAAGCAGCTCCAGAAGAAAGGAGGTCCACAAGCTGCAAGGAGCCTCAGATCCATTGCTCTGTGCAAGCCTCACAAGGCAGCTATTTGGCACTTCCCCCTGACGTACAGATATTTATAGGAAAATAAAAGTGCTCATCGAAGTGAGTAGTGGAAAGAGTCATGTATGGCATTTTCATCGTGTTTTCACCCTGCACAGCCCCTCCCCAGAGTCTGGGGATCCAAAAAAAGGCAAGAGAAATAATTTAAAATACAATAGAGAGCCCCAGTTTGCCCTGAAGGCTCTGCTGATGAACTATTAAAAAGCTTCTTCTAGCCAAACACGACACTTGGAGCATGGAGCAGATTCCCCACCACATTGTTTCATAAGACAGCACTGAAATTTAACCAGTGTCTGTTACAGCTGAAAATACAGCAGTCACTGAAAAAGTGATTTAATGTGCCTATTAAAGAGGAAGGCTGTAATTGGATGCAGTCCTCAGTTTGACTTCTGAACGTCCCTGAAAAAATAACCCCATTGGCTTTAAAAACCTCCAAGATTTAATGTGTAAAGAAGAGCGTTTAGTTCTGAAAACACAGCACTATGTGCTGGTAAAGGATGTCAGCAGCAAGTCCTCAACGAGCAAAGCTCAGGAGAAACCCTAAATGCAGCCTAAACCCAGCAGTGATAAGCTGTGTTTCTGTCACAGCAAAAGCAATTTCAACTCTTTTGGAAAATAAAAGAGCACAGGATTTTTCTTAGGAAGTCTAAGTGAGTTCCCATTAGCCTGTGTGTGTCTCCATCCTCACAGCCTGACAGAGAAAGCAGCACTGAATCTGGAACATTCTCCAAATAACTGATTAAACAATGTATTTAATGTCTTCTGCAATGGAATTTTACTACATAGCTGACATTCTGCACAGTGTATTCATCTCTGCACAAATGATCTTACTGGGAAAGCAGCTCAGCAGAGATGCCCCACTTCATTTACAGCAAATTTTGGATGTGGCAGAGCAGTCTGCTTAAAATGCAGAATGCCCAATAATGAGCTACCACTTGTGAGCACAGCAAAAGTAAAGGAAGTGACTTCAAATTTAAAATATTTGTGTTTATATTTTTTTTGTTTTAATGGCAAAGCTGCCACCTGTCAGTTCCCGAGGTTACTGCATCAGCCCTGAGCCCAGCCCTGCTCAGCTGAGTCCAGCTCAGAGCTGCACAAAAGTAAAACCCCATCTGAGCTGACAGCATTTACCAGGGGCAGGGTGCACAAATACACAAACAGCCAGCCCAGAGCCTGCTGTGCAAAGGAGCCAGGGGAGGGGAGAGGATGGAGCAAGTTCTGCAATCGCTTAGCCCAGAGAAGATAGCCCTGGAAGATGCAGCTGCAGTTTAATTAATCACAGCACTGCTTATCAAGCAGCATCTCAGGCAGAGCATGTGGCACCAGCACGGCAGAGTCTGGCCAGCATCCACACAGCTCTTGGGCCACCAAAGAGCCTCACCAAACATCGGGCTGAGTCATCCCAAGTGTGCTCTGAGGACTCTTCTCGCTGCCTTCACCCAAAAGAGCAAAGGCAGCCCACGTTTCAAGAGAGAAATCTGGTTGAAACAAATCGGTTCCTCACTTAAAATGCCTAAACCTTGAAATCCCTGCAGTAATTTGAGATAAACTACCCAAAATCTGCAATTCCTTGGGCTATTCTGGAAACCTCCCCTCGTTGGTTTGGGGGATAAAAGGTAGAGGCAATCGTGAATGGGTAAGATGCATGAAGCAGATATCCCCTATCTAAAGGGAATTCCCCTTTCACTCTGTCATCTCCCACAAATGCCAGTTTTTCTTCTCAAACTGTCTAATTGCTCAGCACACTTAGGCCACACCTGCAGCCATTGTTCCAAATGCCATTTAGTACCAGACTTTACAGCCTTGTAAGATCTTTCAGTTTGCCCACTCCTCTTTCCTATCAGTTTTTCATTGGAGTCAAAACTCCTCCCCACAAAACTTCTTTTTCACTATGGTTGAGAGAGAAGACAACACTGTCCTGTAAAACTATTGAAGAGCTCTGCCATGACACAGAATGCTCAGGAGAGTGTAATAAGGAGAGCTGAGGAAGGAACACACCATTTTCCTTGTTTGAATAAAAAAAAACACAACAGAAAAAGCAATAATTAGGTCATCAAGTAGCACTACTTGCAAAGGGGAAAAAACACCAAGGAAAAGGAGTGCCTCCTTGTTCAAATGTTTATTATTCAAAACATGCAGTGGGATCTTAAAAACTGAGTTAAAAAGTAGTTAGAAAAGTGTTACAGCAAGGCTGGGAAGCCCAGGAGAGTTCAGTGTAGGGTAAAACCAGCTCCTGAAATAACCCTGTCCCTGCAAGGGGAGAATCCTGCACCGTGGCCCTCAACAAATCACTGGAGCTCAGCCCATGCCACCAGCTTCCAAAACACAACAACAAACCAAAAACCAAATCAATTCTTCTGCAACAGCTCTGTTTATAAAACATGCCCTTAAAAGCACACGAAACTCACAGCCAGCCACTTTCCCACTCACTCACTCACTCTGTGCCATCTGTTACACATCCCATACAGGAGTGGGAGTGTGACAGTGCCCCAGAACTCACCAGAAGCTGTGTGCAAGTCAGCTGCTATCCCCCTGCTCATCAATTCGTACTGGAAGCCTGTAATCTTCCTGCTAATGTCCTGCTGAGGAGTGGCCTCCACAAACAGCCCCCCCTGGTCGTAGCCAAAGCAATAAACTCTGCTGGGGCTGCGCTCTCCATCCCGCACCAAGAGTTTCAGTTCTCCAGTTTTTTCCAAATAAATATTTGCTCCTGCAGAGTCTTTGAAGGGCTTGATGCAAACAGTCAAGTGTTTGTAAGAGGCAGGGGAGATATTGGGTCTCAGGTTGACTATGAGGGCTCCCGTGGGGTACATCCACTCGATGGAGCCCTCGGAGCAGCGGAGGTAGACCTGTTCAACATCCTTCCTGTGAGACTCGTGGGTTAGGCCACTGCAGGAAGAAAGAAAGACAGAGGAGGTTAGAGAAATGACAGAGCTGACAATGGGAATGTCAAACCTTTCAAAACACACAGGGAGAAATGCAGGAAGCCCAGGACATCACTGGGTGTTGGCCCATCCAGCTCAGCAGTGCAGGTTTCTTGCAACATTTCAGCCTTAATATTACAGGACAATTTTAAATCTTCCCCCAGAAGAAAATGTCAAACCACTAGTAATAGGGTTCAAAATTAAATAGGATATAAGCACATGATCAAAAGTAATTAAATTACTACAGGCTCAGGTACTGCCCATCAGCTGAGCTGTGCATACTGAGTACAACACGTAGGCTCTCACTCCCTTCCTGGTGGCTCAATCCAGCATGTTCTCCAGCTTCACAGATCAGACTCCACCTTTTTCCAAGTACTTTGTTCCCCTTCCAAGTCTATATTCCCAATGGATCTGAAACTGGGAGGGATGCCAAGCTCACCCTGTAAAGTGCAGCAAAAGCAATGCTCTACGTGCTCCCAATACCCTCCAGCCCAGCTGGGCTGCCCCAGTCCCCACACTGGGAGGTAGAAAGGGGAGAGGAGACACCTCTGTCCCTTGTCATAGCTGGGGAAGCACTGAATGTGCTGCTTTTTTTGGTAGGAACTTGTTCCTCCCCTGCTACCCAGTATGAGGTTTATCTCAGTTTGTCATTTTCACTGATGGGCCACAAGCAGACCCAGAGCTGTGTTTAGCAAGAGAACACGTGGCCATTCACCATGAGCAGCCCAACAACCATCTCACAGGGACACAGGGATGGGACAGGAGGGCACAACAGGGTCCCAGGGCCAGCTGCTAAGCAGGATGAGCAGTAAATCCCCATGGCTCTGAACAACCCCTGCTGCCCATCAGTGATGCTGGATCCAGCCCACCAGCTCTCTGCCAGAGTGACTCAAAGCCCTAAAACACTGCTCAGGGCAGGCACTGCAGCTGGAGGAACAAGCCTGATTTATTGGCTGCAGTGTTTGGGTTATTAGGGAAAAATCCTTTGGGCCCAGGCTCTGTCCTGACACAAACCTATTGAGTATGAGCAAATCACTTCACCACCAAGCTTGTTTCTGCTCCTCCCATGCTCTGAGCACCTTGTTCCCAAGCACAAGCACCTTTGATCCTGTGTCTGTAGAGGACAACCCAAAACCACACTCATGGGTCTGCTTTGCACGATTTTAGGGAACCTTCACAACATTCCCACTTGTGGGCGGATGAGGAAAAAAAATGACCAAGATGAGGAAAAAAATGACCAAGATGAGGAAAAAAAATTAATTTAAAAGGTTTAAGCCTGAGGTTACACAGGAAATCTGTGGCAAAAACATATTTTAGTGTAGTGCAAGTGATGACATCAAGCCCTGGTTCCTCAGCAGAAACCTCCAAATACACAGTTCCCCATCCCAAAGACATATTTGGGTACTGAACAGGGTCTAAATTCAAGTCAGCACTTAGAAAGTAACTACAAGCAATGTGTAAAAGGGAAAAAACCCAAACCATATGGTTTGCATTTACTGTTGACGTGACTCATTATTGTGAGTGTCGGTGTGACCTACTTGATAGAGGTTACACAAGGAAGCTCAGAAAGAAAAAAGTCATATTTAATAACAATAGAGCCTCCAAACATGTGCTTTTGAAGAATCTTGAAAGCCACATCAAGAACACAGATGAGGAGGAAAAAGGGACAAGCTTTTAACCTTTAGACTCTTGCCCTCAAATTCAGTAGCACTTAACACATTCAGGAAACTTTATTTGCAAAGGGATATTTCAAGTTGACTGTAAATCCACATCTGGCCCACAAAATCAGTTTTCACCACAGCACACACATGATGCCACTCAACAGAAAACACAGAAGTCTGTTTACGTGCAAGCTGCAAATAAACAAAATTAAACAGTGCAAAAGTTATCCTTCAGCAAAGGGGCAGAAAGTTATCCTCACACATCCCTTGTCCCTGCTCAAGACATCAAAACAAGCTGCAGAGGCTTTGCAGGGCTCATACTGGCACATTCCAGCCTTAAACAGAAGGAAGACACCAGGGCCAGAACTCTGAACTCATGCAGTGAAACTTCTGTTGCAAGTGATCCCAACAACTCTGAGGCAGTGAATTTCTGCCAGAGGAAAAAAAAAAAAATAAAAGCTTCATTAATTTTGTTCAAACATTCATGGTGTTCAAACGAAAACAGGGTGGACTCTGAAATTATCTTCTGAAAGCCAATTATATCCCAGAGGCAAGAGTGATGCCATTAGACAGATACATCAAGCACGAGTACCTGCACACATTAAGCCTTATAATAAAGGATGACTCAAAAGTTAAGCAGATTTCAAAATACATGTTCACATTATTTAACAGCAACCATCATCATCCAGTAAAACCTGTCACTGTGCTTGCAGCCAGGATGACTTGTCCTCACACTGAGACTGTTCCACACCAGGGTTAGTTAGTGATGACTTGTCCTCACACTGAGACTGTTCAACACCAGAGTTAGTTAGTGATGACTTGTCCTCACACTGAGACTGTTCAACACCAGGGTTAACCCATCAGACACACCAGCTCCACACAGTGATGGAGACCCAGGAGCCTTTTTATTCTCCAGACTCATTGGAGTTTTGGGTTTTTGATTATATGGCAAGGACATAGGGCAGGTGTTTCATGGCTGCAGTGATGGATGAGCCATCCACCCATTTTAAATGTGTGCTGTTATTGGGATTTGCTTCTATAACCAGCTACTTTACAGCTACTTCCTCATAGCAATCCTGAATCACTGCATCTGTCTCCTTGCTCTTCTCCCTTTCTGGCTTCAGCCATCCCCTTACATTTTCCCTGAAAAACCTGTTACAATATCACTGCAGTGAGCTGCTATGCTGCATGTGGAACAGGTGTTTTTAAAGAAAAAAGAAGCCAGAAAAATATTCATAACTGAACTATCTACTTCAGTCATTTATTTATTCCATTAAAGATGAGCTGAAGAGCCCTACAAGCACCCATGTCCTCCCTGCACCCTGCAATGAACACGGGGAACTTTTGCTCCTAAATTGGAGAATTTAATAAGAGATTTGGAGAACATTAAGAATTCCTCAGAGCATCCACCATACCAAGAGCAAGACTGATGGACAAAAGCAGCCACATTAGAGCTGAATTCTCTGTCCTACACTCAAACATGCCAGGCCAACATGTTCTCTCAGCCTGTCACTGAAGCACTTTTGCCCAAAGTATCAGGAGGTCATTGCAGCACAAAAACCTGAAGTTACAGCAAAAGTAATAACTGGACACATCAGAGTGAAGTTTCTGCTTTCTCCTGGACAAAGCTTTCCTGGAAGCTCTCTGACAAGCTATTTATTAAGATGCTATTATGGCTTGTACTTAAATTGCAGGTGTCAAGCTGTGCATTGCATCAGATTTCCCTGGAAGCATCTGGGATATCCAGAGGAATCCCAGTGAAGCTCTTCATCCTGCTCAGGGGTGTAAGCTCACCACTTCTCCACAAGCTAATAGGGAAAAAAACCCATATCCAGAATGTTTTGGTTTTAAGACTGTTGCTTTTAACACAGACATGTATATTAAGATGAGAAAACACCTTCAGGTTTACTACAGAAGATGACATGACTCCCAAATCCACCAGCACAAGCCATTACTCCACTGTAGGGAAAAACTATGTCTGACATTAAAGTTCATAACCTTTCCTAACAGTCAAGGTAAAAATCATCACATGACTTCAAAATATTATATTTTGCATTAAAAAACCCATTCTTTCTAACCCATATAACTCTTAGCATCCACACTGAAATATTTAATTAATGATATTTACTGGTACATCAAATTACTTTACTTTCTTTCCTTCTTAACTGCTGAGTTGTTAGGACAAATCGGATTATATTGAGTGGCCTTAAGACTGCCAGCATTTCTGACAACACCTGATTGCCACCAGCAAGGCCTGGGTTACTCTATCCCCCCCCAAAACTCCAAACCACCTGAAGTCTGAAACTCTCCCACAAGTGAAACCACCCAGACTAAACTTTGCTCTTCCTTCCCTGCTCATCCAGCAGCTTCATCACAAAGCTGTTCATCACCACTTCAGCTCACCACAACAACAACAGGTGAGCAAATCCAAGCTGGCATCTCCAGGCTCATCCCAAACTCAGTTACAAGATTTCACTTCCCCTCTCCCCAGGCATCACCCCCTTAGCTGATACTCAAAGCATTGCTTATTCCAACCCTGCTCAGGTGACATGAGGGGTCACTGCTTGCTCTAAGAAAACAGGACAAAAATAACAGCAAAACAGGACAGAACTGCAGGGTTTGTCACCATTCTTTTAAAATACTTGCTGCAGTAGCAGGTGGCAAGGTCCAGGTAAGTAGTGCAGCTGGGAGGATTTGGAATGCTTTGGTACAGCATTTTCAGGGGAGTTTTTTATATGTTTTTGAGGGGGGGTTGTTTGGATTTTTGGTTTTTGGTTTGGTTTGGTTTTTTGTGTAAAGAAAAATGACAAATTAGGAGTTTGTCAGAGGTTTCATCCCTATCAAGCAGGTTCATCTTCAGTGAAATTCACTGCAATTAACTATGCATCAAGAAAACTCAAAAAAAAAAAAGTAAATACAAAGAACCATGTTTCAGATAGTAAGAGATAAAAAAATCATGATACTGAAAGTTAATCCAATTGTTTCCCCACTTTGAATTCTCTCTACTCCAAAACACTCCATTGATATAGGCCAGCCAAACTTTTAAGTTAGAGAAAAGTCAGATCTGAAGAGTGCATTAGAGTTGAACCATTTTACTCTCCCAGTTAAGTCTGACCCAGCAACACTTGCTAGTTGAGCAGAGCTGCTTTTTTAAACCTATAAAGAGGAGAGAAGGTCACAGACCCAACCACACGCGTTAAACATATTACAGGCAATTAAAGCAAAGATAATTTGGGAGATAAACACTTGAGAACTGGAGAGGTTTCTCAACCGGTGCAATTAGAATAAATCAGCAGCGCGGCCGCTGTGCCAGCCCCCGCTCCCGGAGTTAATCACCATCACCACCACCATCATCACCATCATCATCACCATCATCATCACCACCACCATCATCATCATCATCATCTCCGCGGGACGAGGGAGCGGGGAGTGACCCCGCGGCTGAGCGCCAAGGGCGGGAGCGCACGGAGGGAAGGGAAGGGAAGGGAAGGGAAGGGAAGGGAAGGGAAGGGAAGGGAGCAGACAGGAGCCAGCAGGAGCCCCGGGGAGGGACGCGCTGGCTGCGGCGGGCGCGCTCCGCAGGTGCAGCGCATCCAGCGCCGCTCCGGGCCGGGGCTGCCGCGCTGCTCCCCGGGCGCGGCCGCCTCCGCGGAGCGCTGAGATGGTCGCGGGGAGAAACTTCTTGCGGCGGACTTGGCACCGCCCTCCCTCTCCCAGCCCCCCGAACAGCGCCGAGGGGAGCCCAGCCCGCCCCGGCCCCTCAACCCCGCCGAGGGGAGCCCAGCTCGCCCCGGCCCCTCCATCCCTCCCTGCCCGGGGCCGCTGCCCAGCGTCTCTCCGCTGAGAGGGTGGGAGGGAGGCAGAGCCGCCCCCGGCCCCGGCTCGCCGCCGTCCCGTTCGCGGGCTGGGCAGCACAGCGGGAAAGTCTCCCTTTTGTGCTCGGCATCAGCATCTTCCCCCGGCGGGGCGGCGATGGACGCGGCAGTCCCCGCTCCCCCCGGCCCGGCCGGGATGCCCCTCACCTCCCCTTCCAGTTGCACAGGTCGCTGGAGTACTGAGCCGCGGCGCCGCCGCCCAGCAGCAGCCGCAACCCCAGGAGCAGCGGCAGCAGCCCGGAGACCGGGGCGCTCCGCATGGTCCCCCGGGCCGGTGCGAACGCGGAGCAGGCGGCGGGGAGCGATGTGCAGGCACCGGGGCTCGCCTACATGGTGGGGGGAGCGCGGCAGGGCGGCGCGGCTACCCCATGCCCGGCTCCCGCATCCCGGCTCGGCGCGGCGCCGCTCGGCTCTGCCGCTCGCACCCGCGGGCTGCGGGCTCCCAGCTGAGGGGCGGGAGCGGCTCGGCCGAGGGCCGGCTCCTCCTCCCCCTTCCCCCTCCCGCCGCTCCTCCTCCGGCAAGGCCGGCACTTGCTGCGCCGGCAAAACGCGGCGCCGGATCGGGAACAGCGGCCGCCCGCGGCTACGGCCGGTCCCGGGCTCCGCCGCTGCCCCGAGCCCCCTGGCAGAGATCCCGGGCCGGGGTGAGAGCTCCGCTCCTGCCCCGCCCTGCTTGGGCTCCCCCAAGCTGCCCTGTGTAGGAAGGGGCGGTGACGGGCAGGAGCGAAGGGAAAGTTACTGAGATGCGCTCTCTGCGCTGGGGCGGCCCGCAGTGACCCGCAGCCTGTCCCGGGGCTGCCCGCAGTGACCCGGACCCTGTCCTCGGGAGTGCATCCTTGAGTGCCCACAGCGACCCGCAGCCTGTCCCTGGGATGCCCGCAGTGACCCGCAGCCCGTCCCCAGGGGTGCCTGCAGTCTGTCCCGGGGTGCAGCCCTGGATGCCTGCAGTGACCCGCAGTCTGTCCCCCAGGGGTGCCTGCAACCTGTCCCCAGCCGTGCCTGCAGTCTGTCCCCGGGGATGCAGCTCTGGGTCCCCGCAATGACTCGCAGCCTGTCCCCGGGGATGCCCCCAGTGACCCGCAGCCTGTCCCCGGGGATGCCCCCAGTGACCCGCAGCCTGTCCCCGGGGGTGCCCGCACCCTGTCCGGGGTGCAGCCCCGGTGCCCGCCCTGCGCTCGCTGCAGCAGGTGACTCAGCGCGCAGTAGGATCTCCAGCAAGGCGCGGTTCCCGGTAGATGAAGGCTGACGATTTTGCCGCAACTTTCTTGTGTCTCCACTTACCAGGAAGCACTTGGGACTCGATATTATTTGTGTTACTCTTCACCACTTAATGACCACTCGGGATAGCTCCTTGTGTTGTTTAATGTCCCGAGTTATTCCGCTGTTGACTTCAGACACTTAACCCTTAGTGACAGAGATCCTTAGAAGCTTTCCAGGATGTGAAGGAAGTGCAGGGGGTGAATCAGCCTAAAGCCCAAACTACCCGGGCCACGATAAATGGGGAAAAAAACCACGGGTGGCGGTAGGAGGAAAATGATCCAGCTGTACATACACTCTGCTCTGACGTGCCAGGTGCCACATAACTTCTTTCAAAGAAGCAACAGGAGGGTGCAGATTGTGATTGTACATCCATAGATAGAAGAGGAGTTGAAATATTTCCAGATCAGCGAGTTTCTTAGTCTCCTGTTGCTCTTTCAAGAGTCTGCCATGCAGCTTTATGAAGGGCACTGATTTTGCTAGGTGAGAGTTCATGAATGAGCATTAAACATTTACACCCTGTTCACAGTTTGGTGTGTTAGCCTCCCTAGTACCTGTTAAAACACCTTGCAAAGTGCCCTGGTGCCTCTGAGAGCATCCAGTGGCTGAAGCAGGATATTCCAGCTCTGAAAGCTTCCTGCCTGCTGCTGCACCGAGGATTAAATCCTTTGCAATGTATCCCTTTCCATTTGCGGGTTTGGCTTTTCATGTCCTTTTTGTTTGGTAAATTACAGGTACTGTGTTCTGTTGATTATGAAGTATTAACATAATTATAGTAATTCTGCCCAATGATGCAATGCATGTAAACATGTAATTAGCACGGAGGGACAACACGGAGCAAAGTGATGACAACATGCAATAATGCAAAATGCCTTTTTCTCCCAGTCATGTGCAGGGATACGGGCTTTAGAGCTCAGTGCCTTGATTATTTCTTTAGAAGGAGGTTTTGTTAGAATGTTTTGCTTCCTTCCCTCACACTGGAAAGAAAAGCATACAGAGAAAACACCGTATTGCTTTATTCCTCAGAGTGTTTATATGTGCAACCCCCTGCACGCCCCCAACCCACTGTATCTGATTTCCTTTGCAATATTCGAGCTCCCTGCATTTGATAAAACAAACAAGTGCCCAGGCAGCTCACATTACTCTCTGCAACTTTTGAAACTGCCTGAAAACTGTGAACTTTTAAGATAGGGAACAGAGTGTGCTATTTTGCAGTGGCTACTACCTCTGCCTTTTATTCCCCCCTCCTTTTAACTGAGAAAAAGCGGTGGCATTTAGTTCTCGGGACCCAGAAAAGCAATGGCAACATGGGGACTTTGAAAGCCCCTCCTGTCCTCCACGCCTTCCTGATGCTGACACAGTTTTCATCCTCTGAGCCTTCCAAGTGAGCAAAGGCCGGGCTGGCGGCTGCAGAGCCAAGGGCTGTGGGTGCAGAGCCAGGGATCGTGGCTGGGGAGCAAAGCCCAGGTTAAGCCTCCCCCAGTTCAAAAGTGAGGGGCAGCAGGAGATAGGGAACCTCAGCAGCGAAGGGGGCTGCTCGCTCTGCTCATTTGCATCTCAATCCCTACAATGCTCTTCCGGCTACTCACAGCTATTCCATAGTAGTGCTCTTGGCTGAGATCTGGGAACACGCTCAAAGGGTGAGGCAGCTTTTGGATGCACTGAGCTGTTTTCTGTTTGAGCTGTGAAAAGCAAACATCTTTTCAAGAGAGAACATTCTGAACAGTAATTTTTTTTTTCTTTTTCATTTACGATTCAGAAAGAGCAGAACTTCACTGGAATCTTGGGAGGAAAATATTGTATAATGTCGAATGGAAATATAAATCTTCTGCAGCAAAGGTTTCACACTCCTCTGAAAACAGAAGTCACTGAGTAACTACTCTGACCTAATGTGGCAGGACTGGAGATACAGGTTCTGGAAGCAGCTCCCTACACTCAAACACTTGAACCCCAATAAAGCTCCACTGCTTTCCTCAAGGAGCAACTCCAAGATGAGACTCTACACAGTCACTTCAGACACTTCCTTCTAAATTCACTTTAAATATTTGCCTGTCACTGCTATGACCCAGGCACAAACAGCAGCGATTTTAAAGGACTTTTAAGGATTTTAAAGAGCAGGAGGAGAACCTACTAAAGGAGAGATGACTCATTTTCCTCAGTACTCAAAAGTACAGATTTGAGGAAAGCAAAATCAAGTAGTGATTACAGATGGGCTCAAGCTCAGGTCTGGATTTAAATTTTCTTCAAAGCATGGCTGTGTTTACATTATTGGGGACAAACCCCCTGCCAAGTTGGAAGGCACAGGAAGGGCACTTTCAGATGCTGCATTTGGGGTTAAGCACATCTCAGCTGAACATTCAAAGCTGCTTTAAACACTGTGGCAGAGCTAATCTGTTGAAAGGTCTCACTCAGCCTTGCTGTCCCCAGGGGAATATATTTGGGAGAGCTGTGAGCTCCTGTGAGCTGTGCTGGTCCCTGCCCAGCCGTGTGCTGCTTTCACTACGTGTCCCTGTTTTGCAATTTCCAGGCAGCCCCCTCTCAGCTGATTTATTGTCACGCTACTCGGTTTGCAGGAGGGGAATCGGGTCCTGTGGTTACAGAGCAGACCCAAGGGCTGGTGCCTGGTGTGCAGCCCCTCGCTGCCTGCCAGCAAGGGAAATCTGAAACTTTGAAGGAGGAGGGGGAAGGAGGAGAAGCAGGGTATTTTCTGGAAAGGCAAAGCCATAGCTAAATAGCATGCATGGCAAAGCAGGAGGGAAAGAGAGTGGTCTAAGAATTCAAACAAGCCACAGAGAGGACAATAGACAATGAATACAGGAGCAATAGGAAATAAATAGAATTTGTAAGGTAAATCCAGTGGGCAGACAGGAGTGAGCAGAGTAACAAAACAGGGAGAGGTTCAGCAGCTGAATGGACAGTGGGAAACCTTTGTGTGTGGTGAGGGGGGACCGTGTTACTTGCTCTCATGAAATTAAAATCAGTGAAGAAAATACACTCATCCATAATTGCACCCTCCTGCTCATTCCTGCCTGCTTCTGTAGCCTTAATATCCGAGCACAATTCCCACTAAGCCTAAACCACTACATCACATCTTGCTTTTCTTGTTTTGTTTTGAAGGGAAAAGTTTTGGCCTTTGGAATGCAACTGAAAACAACAGACATTTCAAGAAAAATAAGTAAATCTTTCCTAAAAGAAGCTGCTGTTAGGGCATGCCTGAAACCCAGCTGCAGGACAGCAGCATTTCTGATGAAACCACGTTAATTTAAAGATTGCATTTTAAAGAGTGAGGCAGCATTCAAGAAGAGTTGGGAAGGGGGTGGGGAGCAGAGCTGCCCCTCTGCCTTGGACACACACAGGCAGCTCTGACACAAACAGCTCCCCCTGAGCTGGCAGCTCCTGCTGCACTCACACCCAGCTTCCTCCTCTGGGTGCCTGCACTGGGATCCCACCAGCTCCCACTAACCAATGGATTTTGCTGTAGGCATGAAAGAGAGATATTTTATTATCAGATACCTACTTAGTTGTTGTCAGGTACTTAATTGTCAGATAAACAAAAAAAAAAACCTCTGGGAATAAAAAAAAAAATATATTTTTAATTTATTTTGCTGTTGCATCACTATACAATGCAACAGCAAAACAAATTAAAAAAAAAAAAAAAAAAGGCCCAGAAAAAGAGATGCCCAGACTTGTGATGTGGCCAAACCAGTAGGTGTACCTAGAGTTACACCTATGGGTAACACTCTCTGCACAGCCCTGTGCAAACAGGGATGAACACTGCAGGCAGGGAGGTTCACTTCCCAAGAATATTTCAACATTTGAGGCAAATCAGTCATGTGGCAAATGTGTCACTTCAATTTTTTAATAAAATAATACATTTCCCTTTCTCTTCAAGGCCTTTATTTTGATCTGCCAGGTATGAAGCAGGGTGGGACACAGGACTGTCCCCAGCCTTTGAGCAGGAAGGTCAGGTGTGCTGCCCTGCCCTGGCCCCAGGGCAAAGCCCCTCTGCAGGATGGGGGAACTCAGCCCAGCCCAGCCCATCCCTGCCTCTCCTTGCTGGCTGCAGAGCAGCACTGCACTCCTGGCTACACCAATCCTGGTTTAAATACCTCAGCCAGGTAAAATACATCCACAGGGGAGGCTGAGCAAGGCATATTTTTGGCCAAGAGGTCTAAGGTGGAGTAAAGATCAAACCTATGTTTTGGGATAGTGTTAAACCCAGGCTTTGTGATATTAAGGACCAGTCTCCCAAACCACACAGCTTGGTTTGGATCAAGCCATGAGCCACAGCATCATGGTAGCAATGGTCTTGGTGATTTTCTCTCACCATTTCCCCACTCCCAACACCTTGAACTGTTAAGCAACCCAGCCTGCACAGACAGGAATTTGCATTTTACTCTTTGCACATCAAACTCAAAAGCAATGAAGGGAATGGTGTCTGGACCCAAGCAGCCTATTGAGAGGATCAAAAAGGTAACACAAAGAACAAAAGAGGCTCAGAAACAGCTCATTCCCACCCCACACTGCAAGGCTGGGACTGGGGACCCAGGCAGAGGATTCAGTGCCTAAACCCAGAGACCCCTGTGGGGTGCAGGCAGCAACTCCTGCTTGCATGCCTGGGTCTGGGTAAAGCTGAAGCCAAACCCAAAAACCTCTGCAGAGGCCTCAGCATATTGTTGTTTTGGGGATAGTCCCGTGCATTTCATCCACAAGCATTGGTGTTTTCTTTTCATTTCACAATAACCAAGGTATTTGAAATGTCTGCCAAGAAGTACTCAGAAAGCAGCATTTGGTCTGAGGACTCTTCAAGAGGACCAGTTGTTTATTTCTACCACTTAATAAACATTAATTTCCTGTTTTAGAAAACATAATTTATGCCACTGGTGAAGCTGATATTAATCATGATGCATATCTCTTGGCTGGCTTAATTTTTCATTTTCTTCAGCTCCTCCAGCCTGTCTCCACTCTGCAACCTGTAAGCTCAGCCCGTGCAATCAGTTTTTCAAAATCATTCAACAATTTCCAGTACATGGAGAGAGAATATGACAGCAGAGGACCCAGGTCCAAATCCATTAGCAGTCACTTCTCTTAATAAAAACAAAGCTGAAGAGAATATTTGTAACACTGATCAGAAAACGAGAATATATTTTCCTTTCTACTTCAGAATTTGGACAAAACTGGTGCAAGTTACACTAAACAAATCCAGCCCCTGCCAGGATAAACAAACATTTCTGCAGTGTTGCTTGCTACATGCCTGTCAAGAAATAGACACTGACATGCATTTTAATGCAACTCTCCTACAAATTGTGAAAAAATAACTGTGCACTGGGTATTCATTGCTAGGTTACCAGAAGGAGGGTGAATATTTTTGCAGACTTGATGAAGTAGCAAGGTAAATAATTCAACTTAATAATTTTCAAATTTCACACTTAATTTTCAACAGCAGTTCTTTTCAGAGACCAGATCAACCTCACATCTGATGACAGGGATTTTTTTTAGAGCTGATAAGCTCCCATGAGGCAGATTTGGTCCATGGAGTAGTTTTTGCAAGCCAAATTTCACCCTAAATTCAATGACAGTTTTTGTAGGGAAAGGGCAGCGAGCTTTGTCCAGTTGTTGTTAACAGCACAAGCATTTTAATACCTTCTTAAACTCAGTCACCCACTAAATGAGTGATGTCTTACCAAATATTGCAGCATCAACAGAGAAAAAAATGCAAAGAGCTCTGTGTAGGTACCCAGTCTGTCTGTCTGTCTGTCTGTCTGTCTGCACAGACAGCAGCATTCTGGGAGGAACAGCACTAACCCTGGTTAAAGCAGAGCAGGGATTGTGTAACTAATCCATAAATTCTGACATTATTACATATTTGCTTAAGGAAAAACAATGGAGCTGACAATGGAATGAGATCTGTGCTGCTCCAGGAGCAGGGTCCTTTGTGCTGCTTTGAGGCAGTGTTTGCAGGGCAGATGTATCTGCAGGGATAAAGGGCCCTGCTTCACCTCCTCCCTTTTAGCACCACAAGCAAGGAAACTCCTCAAAAGAATCCCAAAGCTCAAATGAGACTGTCAGTTTTGCAAACTCTGCTGAAAGAGACTCTTATTTATTTCCTTTTTCTTTGGTTCAAAGCATGTGTTGACTATCATGGCTTTATTAGGTCAGATTACACTCTCATTTAGGTGCCAACAAATCTGACCAGAGATGCTCCCCTGATTAAAGTAGTGGACTGAGGAAAAGGAAAATTGGGTTCTCTGTCAAAGTCATCTCTCAGTTCCTTGCATGACCTGCTGAAAATAATTTGTCTGTACTATGATGCTGAATTTAGTTGATGAGGAGCTCTGAAAAATCCACTGACACAAATTCATGGTACTCTGCCAATTTACTGTCGTGAGATCAGTGACAAAAACAAAGCAACATGAAAGCCTGAAGGTGTGGTAAGAGATCTAAAATGATCTAACAAAACTAACAGTAAGGACTAGAAAATCAGGAAGTGCTTTTACTCAGAAACACCATCAAACCAGAATAGATTCAAATATTTTTAGAAGATACCATGGTCACCCAAACTCTTTTTTTAATGCTTTTAAAAGAAGTCCTTGAAGCAGTACCTAAGTAGGAAATCTGGATTCTGCTATCTTGGTCATATATTTGTCTGTGTATCTTCTGCTTTTTCATGCAGAATTCTGACTGAAAATCCAATTGAATCCATTGAAGAGTAAAATGACCAGTGTAAATCTTTGAAGGAAAGGGAGTCCTCCCTACTGCTGAACCTTGTGCTCCCAAGAAGAACTGGAGGAGGTCTGCTGTAAAACATCAGATTTCCTCATCCTCTCTCATGCTGGCATGTCTGGTTGGGCCTTATGTGGACCCAAATGGTTGAATGAGCATGAAAATCTGACAGTCTGTACTTCCCTGACACAACTGTCCTGCACTACCTGGCATGTGACCCAAGCAGATTCCTGGAGATCTCATTCATATTTAGATCAGATTCTGCTTTGAAATTATCAGTCATTTAGACTGAAAGAATGAGATTGTTTTCTTCCATGCTAAAGACATATCTCTTTCCCATTTATAGTCACATTTTTCTCTATGCTGGATCATTTCAAAGAAAAAAAAGAAAAAAAAAAAGTAGAACTAACCCACATGGCTGATGATCTATTTATCTCTGGTTCTTTTTCATTTCATGCCTCTCTCACTTCACAGCACTACAACCTTTTTGAATTGCCCTGTGTGATATCCACTCCTCCTTGTTGACCATTGCTCACTCATTCATTGCTTGTTGGATCAGCTGGGCACTTGCACAATCAAGGCTTTGTTATGTTTTCAGACAGGCTGCAGGTCACAATATTGAAGCAGCACAAGGACTGTTTCCTCTCCTGGTATTCTTCTTCTCTGTTTTCTTAGGAAGACACTATCCTAAACACATGAAAAAGAATATAAAGTAGTTATGACAATAACTACTACAACAGCTCCCATTTAATTTGCTATACAATGTCTGGTTTTCCCTTTGTCATAAGAGAGTGAAATATTCAAAAGTCTGAAGAGTTTTTGTAAGTTGGTCAACTGAGAAACAAGAATTTCCTCCTTTGAAAAGTGCAGCAGAGCTCAGGTTTATTTAATCCATCAGTGGATGATAGCTGGGGATACACAGTTAGCGGGGACCCTGGAAGAGCTGCTCTCTTCACCAATTAATTGGCCCAAACAAAATGGAATGGACTTTTCTAACTAATAAGCACTGACAATAATGAACAGCAACTGCAGGGATGGTGGGAAGATAAAGGAATGCACATACCAAGGCTCTGCAACAGGATGAAATGTCAAAGTTCAAGTTTACGTGCACAATAACCACAACGGTCACATGGGCTGTCAGCTGCATAAATAATCTGAGAACCCAAGATGAGAACATTGACCAACACAACTTTCTACAGTTGGAAGTTCTAAAACAATATTAAACTTTCCATTTGCATACAGAGATATCCCAGGATTTAAATACCTGCAGGGTTTGCTTCTAGGCCAGTGCTCTCAGTGGAGCTGGACACTTGGCTGCCCTTGAACTCTGTCTGAACAGGCACAGTACTGGGCAGAGCAAAAGCAGCACTGTTAGCAAAAATGTATTTTTAGTTGTTTTCATTTGAAGTCAAAAGAGGATCTTGACTTCCCAGCTGGTGAAATTAAATTTCTTTCTCTTGTGGTTAAAAAAAAAAAGAATTTTAAAAAGTACCTTATTTGGGAAGGGAAAGTTTAGATGGAAGTTCTGTATCTGGGTTCATTATGGAAAGAATAAGAATGAGTAAGGATTTTGTCACAGGGAGGGAGATGCAGAGTCTTTTGTGCATGGTGGTTTATTGCAGGCTCTAATGGCATCAGGATGACGTTACCAGGGAGCCTCTACACAATGAAATAATTTACTGTCACCTCTTATATCCTGCTAGCACAGCAATGTAGTCTCCACAGACCTGCTCCTAAAATGGTTTTGATAGACAAATTCTATCTGTAATGTCACAGATGTCAAAACTTTACCTCAAAAATCTCTAAACTTGACACAATTGTCAGTTTATTCACACAAAATTATTGTGATCCTTTGAAAAGACCACTGTACAGACAGATTTGCTCAAGTCCTTCACTTTCACTCCCAGGTCCCACTGCTGGCAGCCCCCATCAGTCCCTAAAGCTGCACAAAGCTGTGGCTCCTCAGCTCCCTTCAACCCAGGGAGAAGAGGCAGAGATGAGCAGTCCTGTGGGAATCCTAAAAATTAGAGGGGTTTTGGGAAAACTGCAAAAGGCAGGCTCAGAAACAGCAGAACTGTGATTAGAGCTAAGCAGTAGCCATGAGATTCGTCAGCAGAGAAGTTCTATAAGAAGTAGAAAAGTAAGGATCAATAAATCAATGGTCTGAGTATTAATGCTTGTCCAGAATAACTCCTTAAGCTGCAGATAAGTTTATCTAGTGAGATATTAGGGAGTTCTGAGCTTAATAATGGAGCTCTGTGCATTGTGTTTTAAGGCTCACAAGCAGGTATTGGATTCAAAATAAGCCAGCATTGTTTAACCAAAGGTACCTGTGCTTATAGTGGCTGGATAGAACTACTGTCAATGTGCTTCTGCTTTGTGTGATTGGGCAAAAAGCTTTTAAAGTGAGTTGTAACATTGAGTTCTGTGTCTGCTGCCTGGGATGTGAGCTGGTGGCATCTTCCCATTGTCATACCCATGGAATGAGACTGATGCTGGAAAATCAAACAGCTCAAGGCACGTTCCCAGCAGTCCTGTCCTGTTGGTGATTTGTACAGAGACCCCTGGACAACAACACAGCCCCAAGGGGCTGGGGCAGTCCCTGCCTCCCAGCTGGGCTCATGGTCCAACACCAGCATGTCCCCAGTGGATCCCCTGTGTGTGCCAGATGATGCCACCCCGGGCTCTGTCCCTGCCCTTGCACAGCCCCGGAGCTGCGGGCACTGCTGGGTAAGGTAATCACAAACCAGCACAGATCCCATTTGCACAGCTCATCCTCCTCTCCTCAGAGAGCTGCACGTCCTCAGGTTAGCACCACATTGCTCAGGCTGTCCAAAGGCCCTCCTGGCCTTGAGAAGGGTTACATTCAGCAAAGAAGGAATATAAAGACAGAGTAACAGTTTTTCACTGGAAGGGAAGAGTTTCCTGTCTCTGCTCTGCTCACATCTGGTCAATTTTCTGACAAGAATTACATCTTTGCTACTCTTTTACAACACACAGGCAGTACAGCTGTAAGGGAGTGAGCTGCTCTCTTTACTGCCCTTTGTATTATCAGCACTATTATTAGCTTTAATGAAGCTGTTAAATCTGCATTACTGAAAATGCATGAACCTGAAAACTTTTAATTTCATAACCCAGGGTTGAGTGCGATGAACTGGCATTTACAGGAAAATGCAGAACCGTCTTGGCTTGAAAATTAAACAAAACTGAAACTGAATCACAATAAACTGTAATTTAAGATCCACTTTTCAGAGCAGGTTAGCATTTAAAGGAGATATTAAAAGATACAATAAGACATAATAAAATGTCTTTTATGGGGCAGTATAAAGATTTAAAGAACCTACTGAATTCTGTTTTCAATGAAGACATATTAAGTAAATGTAGCTGTGTTCTCTAGAGCTATACAATTCTTGTATCTTTTCTTTAGATGCCTTTGGCTAATTCATAATTCAAAATGTTACTCCTTTCTCTTCCTGTGTGTCATATAAAGATCTGCATCCAATACATTGTCTGTGGATCTCTTCTATTATACAAATCCCAGTTCCTGTTATGTATACATTCCTTTGGAGGGATATGATTTATTTCTTTAAGCACTTTCCCATCTTAAAATGTCAGATGCTTCCTGTACTTAAATACAAAGAAGTTTAAGCTCCCGAAGGTACAGAAGTTCAACAAAATTCTGCCTGTGCTTAGTATGAATTTACCAGGGAATCTTTGGGAAATAGACACTTCCACCTACTTTCTTCAGCCCTTCAGAATAACCTGATTTTGCAAGTGTTTAACAGTTCAGTCATCAAGGAGATCAGAGGCACGGTTTTGAAAAACAAAGGACCTCAAGTGAACGCTGGAAAGGTGAAAGGTTTGCTCTTCTTCAAGTAGCAGCATTGATTCTCCAGGGTTATCAGTGCTGGCACACAGGAAAATGGGGATTCAAGGCCACTCTTTATCTCTTTCCATTATCTGAATCTTGCTATCTTTTGTAAATAAGAAACTTTTCCCTCCAAATAACTTACTTATAAAGCTTTTTTGGGGTATTTAAGGAAAATGCCTTTATTACTTTACTGAGTTTCACATTGGTTTGTTAGTAGCAAACCCAAACTATATTAACTGAGATGGTAAGACCATAATCACATGCCTATCACTGGATCCTCCAGGAGATTTCACAAGCTAAAAAGTAAACTTGCTTCTTTTACTCTACTTTAAAAATACTGCATTATTTAAAACCATTCCTTTAGGAAAAGATGACCAAATTAAAGTCTAACTTTTGCATAATATTGCTCAAATATTAAAGCCCTTATCAAAGAAAAACCTGCACTAATCTGCTTCAGTTCTTTAGAAGTGCCTCTCACTTGTCACTACCTCATTTCCTGCAGTTTTAATGCCACAAAATCATACTAAATATTAAGGTACACTCACCAGCCTGAGCTGGAGCAGGGAGGACAATGGCTTGAGCAGAACAAGGAACCTGCAGAACATCACACTGCTGTGGTCCAGCAGGCAGGGCAGGACGTGGAACCACAAGGGGTGGGATGACTGGTGGTCAAGGAGAATGTATGTTTGGAGGTGTGGGCTGGTACTGAAATGAAAAGGATCTTTCTATTTCACCCACAAAGCACCCAAGTCCAGTACTGCAGCTAACAGAATATTTGTGGTATTTACTGCCTCATCAAAACAACCACCGGCTTCTTCAGGTTGACTCATTTGGAAAGAAGAAACAAGCAACATCCTTTCTAAGCACAGCTAATGTTTCAGAGAAAGAAATGTATCACACAAAGTTCCTTCTCTAAGGAGCAGCAGCATTTTTCAGTGAGGTTACCCAAACTCAATATGTCTAAATTGTAAGAGCAATTAGGCCTGTAATTTCAGCTGGGCATTTGAAGTCTTGAGTACACAGGGAAATTGGCCCAAATAACTATTAGGTACTAGTCCCTGCTATTAATAAATGCTCTGAAGGCCAAAGGAAGGCATTAGCAGCCCTTGTGCAACTCCCTTAACAGGGTGTACACATGTAACTAATTGGAAACCAGTAAACAATCCTGGCATTGAAGCCCAAAGCAGATAATCTCACTCACACCACTTCAGTCATTTTCTTCTCATGTGGCTGGCTGGAATAAAACTGCTAAAATACTGTTTCCCTCATGCAGAAAAAGATCTAGGGGATATAATAGATCACAAGCTGATTAGGAGTTAACAGTGTCAAGCCATTGTGAAAAAGGCAAACACTGCACTAAGCTGTGCAAACAGGAGTATGGCTTGCAAGACATGAGAAGTAATCCTGCTCTGGTCCAGCCCCAGCAGGAGCACCAGGACTGGTGCTGGGGCTTATTCTCCAACAGAGATGCAAAGTGCCCAGAGAGCATCCAGAATAGAGCCAGGAGAATAAACAAAGGTCTAAAACATCACTGAACAAATCAGATGTCCATAACCTCAACAGGAGCATGGGATGGGAGGGAAACTCAACAGCAATTTCTAAAATTATCAATTAATAAAGGGCTTGCAGGCTGGGGAAGGACTAAAGGATTTGTGATGGAATTTGCAAGCCTCCTCAGGCAAAGAAAGGGTTAACATAGGCATTAGCAAGAAAGCAGCTGAGAAGGCACACAGCTGCAGGGGATAAAGCCACTGGGAGAGGGCTGGCAGGGGACCCCTGGAGGAGGGGGCTGAGCAGCCTCCACGGGAGGAGATCCAGGCTGAAGGGATGGGGGCCTGTGTCCTTTCTGAGAGATTCTAGCCTTATCCTTGGGCAGGTTGCTGGCCTCCTGGTAGTATTTAGTCAGAGTGTTTGATTATAAAATCTTTTTTTAGGCCTGCAAAAAAGCAGGGTAGGGTGGTATGCTATCTTTTTTTTTTTTTTTTTGCTTTTTAATAGCCCAACAAAACTTTGCACATCTGGTCTAAAAGGCAGACAAAGTGCCAACTCTACTAAGGTAGGAGCAAAGTAGGATAATTCTTGCCTGAGGTAAAATATTAAGATGCTTTTACTAACAGAGGATTCAAAGTGAAGAGCTGAACATTATGGAGGAGGAGAGAGAGAAAGCAAAAAGCATCTGTATAAAAGGGATAAGTTATGCTACAGGCTCAGCCTCAACAGCTCTAAAACTGGGGAGATCACAGAAGTCTGCATCTTTTAGCCAGAGGGAAAAGATCTTAGCCAACCAAATTTCAGGGGGCTTAGAAAGTGCTGCAGTATCTAAGCTGGGTATGAAGAAATCCTTTTCATGGGCAAAGAGAGCAAGGGCTGCAGTGAAGTGGCTGAGGATGCTGTGAAGCCCCATGGACCAGTAGGTCTTTGTGAGTTGAGCCTGTCTCAGGATGCCAGCACTGGATGAGCTTCTCATGTCCCCTTCTGCTGTTTTGTACTGTAATGAGAAATATTGCCCCCTCTCCTCTTGCCACTCAACTGTGACATTTTAGGAAAATAACAGAGAATTTTTGGAAGCTCAAAGCATTCTTTGAATAGAAGTGGTTTCAAAACTTGCTCAGAGCTGAATTTTTTACCTACTCCGTTGAATGATCCTTTCAACATAGTGAGTTCTGGAAATACTTCAGTACCAGAGCTTGTAACTTCAGTGACAAATGTGTTAAAAGAACACTCTATACTCACTCATTCTGTCTTTCCAATAAAGTTACAACCAAATTAAGTTGCTCATGTGCTCTACAACACAACAGATTTGTTTGTACAAATGCATTTTTACCACCCCAGTTACTATTTGAGCTTTTTAAAAGAAACTAAACCCAAGGCTACTTGGCCTAAATAACCCTACTGACAGCCTACACAAGCAGTATTGCTTTATCTACTTTTAAACTCCTGCTTTATCTACTTTTAAACTCCAGTGAAATCAGGTGAGATCTGTCCTCACAAGTCAATATGTCCATGTTGTTCATACTGTGAGTCTGTGTCATTTTAGAAATGTCAGTTATATGTAACAAAAAAAAAAAATCAAAACCAAAACCAACTTTCTGGATATTATGTTTTTCCATTAAGATGAGGAAAATTTCTATTTGATAGCTAAAGCCTCCAAAAATTGCAAAACTTATGTTCACAGTAATACTCCTCATAAGATTATTTTGTCAGAAATAAAAGCTTAACATTAATTTGATAAGAAATGTCTGAGTTTAAAATGCTTTTAGCTATGAGGACTGCTTTGTGAGCTGCCACCATTACTGAGAAAAATCTTTAACACAAAGCAATGGAAGTAGAACTAGGACCAAACCATCTTTGCTTGGTTCTTAATGAGTTTGTTGTGGGAGATCTCTTTCCATTCTGCCCCACATGAAAGTGGAATGGACAGTGAAACAGTTGACTGTATTTTGGAAACTATTTCATTTCCCAAGTTGCCCAAGGACACAGAAATGCCTGCTGGAATTTCAAAAGCCAGTAGGTAAGAACTCTCACAATGGGTGTTAGCTGCCTAGGTTGCCCTGACAATCTCACTGAATAGGTTCCACATGCTTAGGGGCCTTTAAATGTCTTTCCAAACCCACCCCAAACAAAAATCATATTCTAAGCAGAAATTTGTATTTAATTCCTTTCTGTGGTCAGCTACATAATATAACTTCGAAAACATTTCTGGTGGGTTTGACTGGTTCTGTATTTTCCTCAGGGAAGGCAGCAAGAGCTTTGTCTGCATTTTGTTTCACTTAATGAGGCGCTGTCCCTGACTGGGACTTTTGTTTGGTTTAGGGTGAGTAAAGCAATACTCTGCTACACTTTCCTAGATAAAGCAAGGCACGCAGGCACCACAGCAGTGCCAGCAGCCTTTGTAGCCAGAAACAGGAATGATCATATTTAACAGTGCTGCTCATGGAGAGATTAAACTCAGGCTGGACGGTGAGAAGCTGTGCAGATAATTTGAAATAGATTCCGAGGGTGAATTACTGCTTGGCTGTTCTCCTCACCTCAGTTCTCAGGTTTGTGTGCCAACCAACATTTTAAGATAACTCTGCTCTGTTTGCTCCTTGAATTGTCTGGCTGTTTAACAGGCTCTTCAAATAAACAAGGGATAATCTCAGGATTTTGCTTAACAAAGATTGCTTTGTGCAAATTTTAAAAATTCTGAATAGGTTGTTGTACAGGGCCTGGTGCTGCAATCCCTTTTAGCTGTGAATACTTTCAAGGCAGTAAGTGGTTGCACAACCATAATTTCAGTTAATAAATGATCAATAACACATTCCAGTATATTTTGAAATGCCTCCCAGTATCTGAAAGGGCCTACAAGGAAGTTGGAGAGGAAGTCTTTGTCAGGAACTGCAGTGACAAGACAAGGAGTAATGGGTACAAGCTGAAAAAGGGGAAAAAAATATTTTACTGTGAGGATAGTGAGGACCTGGCACAGGTTGCCCAGAGAAGCTGTGGCTGCCCCATCCATAGAAGTGTCCAAGGCCAGGCTGGACAGGGCTTGGAGCAGCCTGGGACAGTGGAAGGTGTCCCTGCCCATGGTAGGGGGTGGCACTGGGTGATCTTTAAGGTCCATTCCATTCCAACACCATGACTCTATGATAATGGCACCATTACCACCAGCAATTTTTCCTTTTAAAAGGTTACGAGAAACTTTTTTATTAAAAGAACACTGAACACAGTAGTTCAGGCCACGAAAAGCCTAGACTGGAGAGATTAGAGAACATCGGCATTACCATTATCATTCGCAGGAATGTATACAATGATCAACTCCAAAGCGAAAAATGCGTTTCAATTTCCACAAATTTCAGTTGAAACAGGCTACTACCTGTCACCATACCTCAGTGTGGGAAATAACTTTGAAAAAGCTTTGTAACACTGCAGAAAATGTACAGGCTTGAGCTTAGAGACCAGGTGGGGAAGTGCGGGCAGCATCAATTGAGGAATCAGGGTGAGAGGGAAAATGTGCGTTAATTTCTTAACAAACATGAGTGAAGATATGGGTGTTAACATCTTTGAAATGGGTCTGAATGTCTCTATTAACAAGCAGCAGGTTTGCTGCAGAGCGCGACTTGACTCCTGAAACTGACAAGGGCCGGCACAAGCCTGAACTTCAAAACATTGCGGAAAATGACATGTTTAGGGTGAGGGGGAAAATGACATGTTTAGGGTGAGGGGGAACACGTGGAGGGCGATTCGGGACGGCTGTGCCTTCCCAACACCTCAGCACTGGGAAAGGAAGAGAGCAACGAGCGGCCGGGACTTTGGAGAGAGAAAACCCTGCGGGCGTGTGGCCTCTCTCTTCATTCGAATAAAGTTGCAGGACTCTTCTGTCTTTTTGGGGGACACTGGTTTTTCATAGCGCGGTTTTCCATATGAGTGTCTCCACCGCCGGGGCCGGGTGCCCTCATGGGCCGGGGCCGGTTGTGCCCTCATGGGCCGGGGCCGGAGTGCCCTCATGGGCCGGGGCTGGTTGTGCCCTCGCGGGCCGGGGTCGGTTGTGCCCTCACAGGCCGCGGCTGGGGCCGGGGCTGGTGCCGGAGCTGGGGCCGGGGCTGGTGCCGGAGCTGGGGCCGGGGCTGGTGCCGGAGCCGGGGCCGGGGCTCGGCAGCCGCCGCCGGCAGAGCCTCTTCCGGCCGCTCCAGCCTCCGTCTCTGTGGTTGTTCCTCCCGCTCCTCCCTGCGGGGCGGCGGCGATGGCGGAGCCGGGGAGAGCCGGCGGGAGCCCCGAGCCCCCCGTGCAGGTGGTACGTGACAGGCGGGGCCGGGGTCGGGTGTGCCCGGGAGGGCTCTCCCGGAGGGCTCGGTGCGTTCGGGTGCACGACGGGGTTGGCAACGAAAGTCGTAAACTCTTCCTACAACACTTCCTGGTTTTGTTACTTCCCGTACAAGTGTATATATATATATATATTTACATACATATGTATATGCGTATGTATATATATGTATATATATATACACATGCATATATATATGTATACAATGTATGTGTGTATATATATATATATATATATATATATATAATTTTTATATATGCACACTTATCTATAAATAAAACTCATAAATAAAGTTCAATATACAACGTCTATCTCTATCTGTGCCTATATAGCCATATAAATGGAAATATAAAAATACAGAAATATATCTAATGCCTGTCTAGAATGTGTGGAGTTCAGGGAAAACCAGGTTGTGTCATAATGCTAAATATAGAAATCTATGTAATGCTTGTGAAGAATGTGTGGAGTTGAGGGAAATCCAGGTAGTGTGACAATGCTCAAGTCCAGGTTTGATTCACAGCTCTGTTTCAAGACTCATATTTGGCTCATAGGCCATGAAACTCCTCTCTGTTGGATGCTGCTGTAGATCAGCCTCAGCTAATGAAATGGTAATGGTGACTCAGATTGTCACTCAGATGATTTGTAATGCCAAAAGCACATTAGTTCTTTGCAATTTATCTCCCAAATACTCTACAGAGCTTTACACCTCTGTAGTTCACTGTTCTGGTAGCAGTCTTCAAATACAGGAAGGGCTGCTGCAAGGAGAGCTAGAATAATCATCTGTGCTGGCATTGGGAATTAGGACTTGGCATAAACTGTAGCAAAAAAAATCCACTGGAAAAGCCATTCTAGGGTTTTTTTATCCCTGCTTTTAGTGAGTGCCTTAGCAAGGCTGGTGTTTGACCCTGGAGAGGGTTTGTCAGCAATGCCAGAGCTGTGGTTGGTCCTGTTTTGGGACAGGAGAAGCAGACACAGTCTCTGGAGGTTACTACCAGCTGGTATTTTTGCTATGAGACTGTACCTGTAAGTGAAATAGTGCCCTGCTTCATGTTGTTCCCCTCTTCAAATAGTTGAAGGAGATTGAACTATTCTGATACAGTCACACAACATTAAAAGCCAGTTTATGACTGCCCAGTGGCAGCTCTTAATCCAGAGTACAAACCTGGTAATGAACAAGGGAGAAATGAAAGTCTGGATTGTTGATTGATCCTCAAACTACAACTAAACACAGAATACCAGTGAGCTGAGCAAGAATGGTGAAACTCCAGTACACATCAGTGATACTCTGAGGTGTTAATCCTATTGCTGAGTATAGTCATTTGTGTGGATTTGTTAATTTTTCAGGTTTTACACAGCAGTATCATCAGCACTTCAGCTCTGGGCCTTAGTTTGGCAGGTGTCCAGTTCTGCATGGTTCTGTGGAAGTAGAATTTGCTCACAGTAATGTGTTTATTAGCATGTAATTATATTATGAGCAGTTCAGTTGAGAGCACCTCAGTGCCATCAGGTATTTATGGGTTTTTTTATATGTGCTGCCCTCAAAATACTTTTTTCTGCTTTCAGTTCAAACTAAACAGGGAGGTCAAACATCATCTTGCTATTTTGCACTGCTGCCCTGACTTAAAACAGGAGTACACCACGGAAAAAAAGCAAAGAAGTTCCAGTTTTCAAACCAATGGCAAGCCAGTTGGTGATGGTTTAGTCAAATTTTTACTAAGTGAATCAGAAAACAAATTGAAAAATAACTGTTTTTTCTGGATGTGCAAAACTGCACAAGTTTACATTGTCATTGGAAGAATTGTGGAACCCTTTTTTGTGAATGAATATTTAGATTGATTGGTATGAATGTGTAGGGTCATATTTAGTTGCCATTTCCACATAAAGAATATTAAAATCTTGAGTAAATTGAATATAGTAATTCAGAATCTCAGATTTTTTTCTTTTATTTTAGTCTCAAAGTACTAATCTGAGACAGTTCTGAAATATTCTTCTTTTTCTGTATGTTGTAATTATTGGATAATCAGTTTCACTTTTTTTTCTCCCTATTTTATTTATCTCACTAAAACACAAATCAAAGGCCTACTTTGCTTAAAAGATTAGAGAGCTTTTATCCTGCTTCTTTTGAGAACTGTTCCATCATCCTGCCAAAAATCAGGAGGTTCATTCATTTTAGATGTTTGCTATTTTATCTGGCTGTGAAATGTTGTTAATCATTGTACCCTACACAGGACTGGGTTGTACCTGTGTGCACATCCTTCAGTGTCCAAAATCTGCCTTCTGATGGGTGCACCTGTATTTGCACCTTGCATATGGCACTAAATTGTGAATAATTCCATTTCAGTATCCCAGTGTTTTGTTTCTTAGGATTCTCTCCTGCTCACAATAGGAACAAATCCTCTCTTTCTTCCAATGTGTGGTTACCTCACATAATGAGGAGTTTAAGTTGTGTTTCTAGAGACTTCTTGAAATGTCCCATGAGACTTTTTAGGAGTTACTCAGGCCCTTAAGTTCCCCATCTAAGAGTAATTTTAGCAGGTTCAGACTTGGCTCCCCCTTTTCAAACACAGCCAGTGTCCCACCAGGCTGATTTCTGAGGTCTTTGCATGTTGTGAAGGAAATTATTCTCTTTTGAGACACTGAAAGAATTTTGGGGGTTGTTGGCTTTTTAGGGATAATTAGCTCAGTGGTGAATAACTAAACTTGAGCAGATAAAGCCCTCCTCTCTGGTTTCTAACCAATTTTCAAATCTTTCAGGTGTGTTTTCCTGCTGTGTGTGCACCTCTGAGGGGCTGTAGGAGGAAAGCTGGGATGGCAGAGTGTGGAGCTACATCACAGATCAACTTCCAATGTGCTCCAGAGCAGTTGGAGGTGGAATAATTGTTAAAATCTTGGCTGCACCCTGAGGGTCCAGCTGCATAAATGGGCATCTCCAATTAGGCTTGAAGAGAAATTGATGAGTGAGATTTATTAATGGAGGACAAAAGTGAGGAGTGTCTTAAGAAATGCAGGAATACTGGAAACAAGTCATGATGGTGTTACAGATATTTCATTTGTGGGTTTGCTTCAGTGGTCTCTCTTGTTTCCTTGGACTTCCACCAAAAACCATCTTGTGGAACTTAATTTAAAAAGAAGCTTGATAGAGAAAAAAGCAAATCATATACTTGTAATGAAAATCAAGATTCTCCACCTACTTTTATATTAAGATGCATTTTTGGTGAAAGTTAGTTTCAGAAGGATCTGCTACTTCTCCTTTTTACTAAATATACTGTAAATAAACAAAAATATGCTTCCTGACATGCATGTGGATCTGTGTTTGTTTTTTTGTAGTCTATCATTTTGCCTGTTCACAACAGTGAGTGCTGGTTAGATGAATGCCTGAAGTCAGTTTGGGAACAAGATTTTAAAGGAACCATGGAGCTGTCAATTTTTAATGATGCCAGCAAGGTGTGTTTCAGACCTTTAAAATACTGTCTCTAACAAGAATTTTTGGTTGACTTCAACACACAAATTAAAATAGCTGCATCTATGTCATTATTCTTTCTAGGATGGTTCAGCTGAAATAATTGAAAAATGGAAGATGAGGTTGGAAGAAATTGGTGTTTCAGTAATCATTGGAACCAACAATTCCTCTCAGCCTCGAGGTGGTATGTAGCTTAATTTTGTGAGTTTGGTTCTTATTACAGGCACCTTCTGATTTTGAGTTTGAAAAGTGTCTTTGTAGCCATTTCCACTGCAATGGAAAAACCCACATTGTTTTCTAGAGCTCTGTTTGAAAACTCATTCCAATTTGAATTTGGCCCTGTTGCCTTGGGCTCTGCAGAATTTGTTTATATGTTCAAGGAAAGAAGAACTTGGCTAAGCAGTTGTGTGCTCTACTCTGCAAAAGCAAAAGAATTTTGTTTAATTGTAGTATACACAATGTTGTTAGTGCTTACAATTTTACTGTGGCTTTCTGATATCTGATTTATGTTCAGGAGATGGGTTTTAAGAAAAAAAACTATTAAAAATTCTTGCATAAGGATTTTAAAAGTAAATGCATATCTTTCATCTGTTAAAATAGACCCTGAAATAGAAAATAAATACCTTTCTGATATTGCTTCAATGATCAAATGAAAACAGAGGTTTCAGAAGTTTTGATATGAGCTAAAAACTCTCACTAAAGTCCCAAGTATTCACTCAAAGGGCTAAACCAATATTTTTAGTGAGCTGTCACACAGGTGTATGATGTGGTCCCCTATTCATTTGCATGCTAGTATGAATTATCTCCCACTGCAGAAGATTACAAATAAATCTCTTTAAACAGATTTTCTTTTGCTTGCTTTGGTTGGTTTATGTTTGGGGGGTTTTAGCACAAAATCTTCCTAAAATGTAAAACAGAAATAAAAGTCAGTTGGTTTTGGAGAAGCTGTTGTTGAGTGCCAGTGAATTTGGAAGATGACAGAGGAAGAGCAGTGTCACAGTTTGTACTGGAGCTGTGCAACCAATGGTTCTCTCAATCTGGACTTTGTTTTCATGAGTGGACAGGTAGAAATTGTTGGCTCCAAGTTTGTGTCTTTGAAGTTATATTTTTAGTGAGCTGTCACACAGGTGTATGATGTGGTCCCCTATTCATTTGCATGCTAATGTGAATTATCAACCACTGCAGAAGATTACAAATGAATCTCTTTAAACAGATTTTCTTTTCCTTGCTTTGGTTGATTTATGTTTGGGGGGTTTTAGCACAAAATCTTCCTAAAATGTAAAACAGAAATAAAAGTCAGTTGGTTTTGGAGAAGCTATTGTTGAGTGCCTGTGAAGTTGGAAGATGACAAAGGAAGAGCAGTGTCACAGTTTGTACTGGAGCTGTGCAACCAATGGTTCTCTCAATCTGGACTTTGTTTTCATGAGTAGACAGGTAGGAATTGTTGGCTCCAAGTTTGTGTCTTTGAAGTTATCTCTTAAAAGTCCCACTGTGGAAACACTGTAACACAGAATTTGGGCAGTTGCTGTTTTTTCTCTGCACGTCCTGTTTGAAGTGGAAAGAAACTGAGGCTCTTTAGAGTCTCCTCAAGATGATCTTCTTATGCAAGAGCCCACTTCTGTTCCAGAAAGTTTGCTTTTCATCCCCTGTTGAAACATGCAAATAAATTGGGAGTTTGTGCACTGAATTCATCTGCAGCCTGGTGGAGGCCCCTGGCTTTATTTACTGTCATTTCTCCTGACTGTGGCTTTACATCTGTTTTTAAATAGTTGTCAGACACAGCAATACTGAGGTAACACAGCATAACCCTTACTATAAATATTTTTAGTATTTTAATACCTTTAGCATGAACTGGTGTTGTTTTGACAGTGCAGCTGGTAATATTAGAACTATTGGGCTGGTAATGACAAAAGGCAGACAAGGTTTTTAAAAGGAATTTTTCTCTTTTGGGCAACTGATACAGCTGGAGTTGAGCAATGTCAAGAATTACTCATAATTCTGAAACTTTTTCTTCTTTTTTCTCCCCTCTCTGCTATTGGGAGATCAGTCTCTTTTCAAAACTGACTTCTTTTACTGATCCAGAAACTGATCAAGAAATGAAGTAGGTTACAATTTCCTAAATCAAAGAATAATCCCAGAGGTTGTTAATTCTGTTCCTTAAGATAGCTACTAATGTTTCTGCTAATACCATGGTGTTGTGTAACATATTTTCCATTTTTATAAACATTTGCTGTGTCTAAAGTCTTGTTCCTACTCGAGTGTTGTATCAATTGTGTATAAACTAAATTTTAGTTTGCCAGAACACACAAGCAGGATGGGTTTTTTTTTTTAAATTTTAGAATTCTGATGTCTGTTCACCTTTGCACTTCAGGAAACTGAATGTAAAATTGAGTTCCAGTTGTGAATTCCATTGTGCCATTAGGGATATGTCAGATTATTTCGATTATTTTTTGGTTTAGCATGCATTTGTCAGTGTTGGGGTAGCTGGAGACTGAACAGATCTCTAATAAATTGGGGGTGGGAGGGGCTGTGCACTATTTAAATAATAGTGTGAAATGCATATAATTAAATAATATCTATATTATTTATATAATAATATAATTATTATAATTTAAATAATAGTGTGAAATGCATATAATTAAATAATATAGATATTATTCATATATATATATATATATATATATATATAATTCTTATAATTTAAATAATAGTGTGAAATGCATAGTGCTGCCAAAAAACAAATCCAGGCTTATCCATGTGGGAGAAGACACTCTCAGGTCACCATTAAAACAAGGACATCTTTACTCCATGGCTGTTAAAATTTAGAAGCAGGTTACTTGAAATCCATAACATTTGTTTGCTTTTGGTGATTTACTTTCATTTTGTTAAGGACTAGGTACAACTGGAAGGAGTCTTGCCTTTAAAAGAAGATGCTTTGGTACAGAAACAATGCACTAGTCAGGCTTCACATCTTCAACTATTTACACAAGATTAGGATTTATTTCTGATTCTTTTCTAACATGTAAAAGAAAGGAGGGGGAACCTTGGAAAAAAAGAAAGGGTCACTTGCCTAAAAAAAGGAAACCTTTTTCTTTCCAAGAGTGAGGAATGTTAATATCTCAGTGAGGCTTAAGTTTTTACGGCTGTAACCATGGGAACAGGCTCTTTTCACCAAGTAAGCAGGCCTTACAAAACTCAGAGACCTGGCACAAACATTTCATTTTGTTCACTAGAGTAATATTAAAGAATTTTTTTTTACTCGTGCCAAACGCAGAATTTGTTGTGGTGAAAGAATTTTTAATACCTGGTTTCTTCTATGGGGAGTTATATTTATCTTCTTAATAATTTAAAAAATATGTGTATTTTCTTCTCGCTCTTTTCTCTGAAAGATATCTGGTATATGAAAAACTTCAGGATGTTTCTGTCTTAAACACAGCAAGAAATATTTTCCAACTCATTCTCATAACAAATATTAGCTATTTCATTATTTTATTTGAAGTGGTTTATTTGAATATGAAATCTGAAATACTTCAGGAAGTTCATAGAGTAATATAATTACCATCTCCTAGTTGCCTTGAAGCCTCCTTCACTCTTTTCTTACAGTTTTGCTTCCTTAATGAATTATTTTCCATTGAAAATTGTTGAAACATTGGGTGTGTTAATGACAGCACTGAAAAGTAAGTCCAGGCCACATTACAGCTGCTTCTGACAGCACTGACGTGTTTCAAGTTGGGCAGATTTAATTCTGTCATCATTTTTGTGCTGTTGTTTTTCCTCCTGCTTTACCAGGGCTCAGTGAAGCTCTGGGGGTTGCTGCTTTGGCATGCCCAGCCCTGCTGACCTGCATCAGTTGTTTCCCACTCCAAGGGTGGTGCCAGGACCCAGCTCCTGTCTGTGCCAGCTGCTGTTTCACTGCCAGTGGGAAGGACACTGAGAGTTACTGTGCACATGAGATTCCATTTTCATAGGTCTGGAAAAGGTAGAATGTAAACATCCTGTAAAATAATAAATCCAGAAAACACACAGTGAAGAGAAGTTGAGGTGAGGATTAAAGTACATGAGAAAAAATAACACAGTTGTAAGGAAGAGCCTTTATTGGTCCTGTTCTGGTGGTAGTTGACATAATGTTCCTTGAGGCAGTAAGAAATGCAGTCATAAGTCTTTTTCTGTACTTGGACAGCTCAGCAAAATAGCCAAGGAGCACGTGCATGACAGCTAAGGGAACCTTTGAGCCCAGTTAAATCTGTTTCCTGAGCTAACTTAAATTTGTAACACATAAAAGGATAAGAGAATTACAGAACTCTGCTTTTTTTTTAAATTGCAAAGTCAGAAACTTTGTGGATAATATTATTTAAAATTATTCTTCTCCACTTCATGGGAGATTTTTTAGCTTTACATTTCCAGTTTTCCCCCTAGAGAGTAAAACCTTACAGTATTGCTTGTCTTCACAATAATGTTCATTTTGCAGGTCAGGGTGATCTTGCTGGATTCCCTGACTTGGTTTCGAAAATATTCCAAAGGAAACTTAAGTGTTTCATATGTGACCAGGTGGAATCCATGCAGCATTTTTCAGACTAACACTGGATGTAGGGTGGGCTTTTCTTTGAGTGCTGCCCAGGGCAAGAGCTCAGAGATCAGAATGTTCTGAAGTTCACCTTGTCTACCTGCAGAAATGATCCCAGGCAAGCATTCCCACCTTGTGTTTGTATCCCAGTGGTTGCTGCAGTCCCATCCTTACCTTCAACTGTGGATTCCTGCTCCTTCCTATTTTTCTGCTTCTGCCATTTGTTTGATCCTCCACAACAGTCATCTGCTTCAGAAATTAAGCTGAAATGAAAACAATTTTCTTCTTTGGTTCATTCATCTCTTCCTGAAGTGAATGGGTTGGTAAAAAATTTCACCAAGTGTCAGGAGGTCAGAAACTGAGACACCCTGGGTGTTGTCATTTGTCTGAAGTGACATTTCAGTGTGGTCTCCATTGGTGATACACCATGTTATGGTATGAATAAATCTCCTTTGTGCTCTGTGTATGATTCTAATAAATCAGCCTGCTTTGGCTCCTCTCTGCATCCCCTTTACATGAATGGCGCATGAAGGTTTTGTATTTGCAAATTTTATATTTGACAAGCACCAAGGAGCAGAACTTTTTGAGTCCTTCTGAGATCCCTGATGGGAAGAACAGCAGTTTGTGGTCCTTTCCTGCCTCTTTTATGATTTACTGGTATTTTTTAGGGTTTAAAAGATGAATGAAGATGAAGGGTTTTCAGCATTTGCTCTTTGCAAGGGGTTGGCCTAGATGACCTTCAAAGGTCCCTTCCAGCTCAAAGCTTTCTGTGATTCTACAAGCTGAGGTTCTGGATATAAAACCTGCCCTTTTCTAGATACACATTACATATTGTATCTTTGGGGAGGGCTGGCAAAAATACTCTTATTCTACTTGGTGGTAGAATTCTGGTAGTCACTCAGAGAAGGTGACTGACACAGGCCTCCTATTTCAATATTCACAAATTACCTTGCATTAAAGATGGGAAAATCTGGTACCTTATGTGATACTGATTTGTGTATTTTCTTTCATTTGTTCCTCACTTCATTAAGATTTAAAAAGATGCAACAGTAAACACTCCTCCATTTTTTTTCTCTTTGCTTTCTCAACAGTTGGATTTGCAAAAAATCAAGCAGTAATTCAGAGCTCAGGAACCTATCTCTGCTTTCTGGATTCAGTAAGTTAATGCTTTTTGTCTAACTTGGTTTTGTCAAGATAATCCTTTCCTTTTTAATGGAGTTGCTGATTTGCTGTAAGACAACCTGCTTAAAGGAGTTTGTTTAACTGCTGGTTACTATTTATGGCTGTAAAGTTGTACTCCAACCCGTAGAAAGCCTTACATCATTCTTTGATAATATCAGATTTCACAAGCTGTTGTGAACAGGGCCGGGCAAGGTTGGTATTTAGGTATTTTGAGGATTTCTCTTTCCCACATTCTTCAGAAAATTGTATTGCTGAGAAACTAAGAGCCAATCTACTGGCTTTTTGATGCAAAACAGGAGAAGTCTCACCTTCCAAGTTGAATATTTTTTTTCCTGTCCTTTGTTGGATATCTGCTGTGAAGCCATTGAGCTCAGTAACCTGCAGATAAGGATCTCCCTTGTGCAGGTGAATATGCAGGGATGGTTTCACAGAGGTGCCCAGCTGAGCACGGCGGTGGGGCCGTGTGCTGGGAGCAGGCAGGAAGAGCAGGACCTTCAGGGCTCACTGCTCTCCTGTAATTTCACCTCCAGATTGATTTCTTTTTCCCTCTGAACCCTCAGTTCATTGGAACTGAGCTGTGGGTTAGGGTAGGACAAACTGGCTGCTGACAGGGTAGGTTTTCAGCTACAATTCAACTGAATATTATGATTATCTGTGCTTGTTAAAAAGTGGATGTTGAGCTCACGTACCTGCTCTCACAACATTCTCAGGTTTTAATTAGGGAAAGCCTTCAGTTTGCAAACCCCACCTGCCTTATCAACTTGATGGAAGAAATTTTTTTTTGTTCATGTTAAAATGTTGTGATTTTTGTGATATATTGTAAATCAGTCAGGGTCTTTACATATCTAAAATTAAAAAAAAAAAAACAAAACCCAGGGGAATTTACTTATGATTTGCAAAGTTTGGGTATTCTAGGCTTGCTTTACATTGCAAGGACATTTTAGGGAGTCTGTGGGATGAGGAAAGTGTGTGCTTGAGCTGACTGAAGTTATCTGAGTCCATGAGTACATGAATGAGAAATTAATCTACTCTTGTCCCATGAAGCTTCATCTCTTCTGTCTCAGATATGTATGGCATGATGTACTGAAGTAAATTATGGGTTAGTCATTCTTTTCCATCCAGACAGATGTAGCTGTTTGAAAATCACTAGCAGTAAACTAGAAAATCAAATTCATGAAGTTAATTCTTATTTTCCTAGTGATTCTTCAGAATTCTCAATTTGTTATTTACCAAATATTAAAATCTTCCTGCTGCTGTGTTGTTTCTGTTGGCCGACTATTGCAGGAAAACAAAACATCAGGGAAGCAAATTGCAGTTATTAGGGAATATAACTGGTAATGATACTCTCTTTCTGCAATATTGTCATTAGCAGAAGTTTATATTTAATAACATCAAGAATTACTTGAAGTGAGTTGAGGATTTTATGGTTTACAGTGTGGATAAGCTTAGGAGAAGTTACCAAGATTTTCTGTTCTATGCATTTCAAATCAGAGGCATTCTGGACTACCAGAAGCCCAATCTTGTTACAAAAGAAATATTAAATACCTGTCATTACTTAAATTTCTATTTAAGTATTATAAATTTCTATTAAGTATTTTCTACTGTCTCCCCTTTTGACTACCATGTTTTGCTGAAAACAGATCAGAGCAAATAAAATGGATGTGGAAACTGCTGCAAGTCCAAAAATTGCTCAGTGTTTTGGCTGTAGTTGGTAAATGCTGTGTGATGGAAGCTGGGGCACAGATGTTGCCAGCTGTTTAACAACTCTGCTTCCCCACACCACCACCTACCTTCTTCATTTCAGTGGCCAGCCCAGCATACAGCTCTCTAGGAAGGAATGCTGATATCAGCCTGTTGGAATGTGCTGCAGCAATGCCAAGGAATTGACCTTCAGAAGTGCAGCCACAATTTCAGCTTTGCTGCAGGTGGATGTGGAGAGGAATGGAGCTGTTTGTGCACATTGCAGATAGGTGGAGAAATGCATCCCTGGTTTTTTGTGCATTCTTTGTTTTCTCTGTGAAGTGAAATGAGTGGATGAGCATTAATTGGGAGCATCTTTGGAAATGCTGGCTCCAGCAAAGCTGTTTGTGCTTGCCTTTCCAGCTGGAGCCAAGCTGCTCGTGTTATGTCTCTCAACACAGATTTCTGAGGACAACAAACTGGGAAGAAATGTGGAAAAAAAGGGTTACAGGTCTCAGAACTGTCAGAATTTGATCAGCCTTTTCTAGTGTGAAGTGGCAGCTGTTGGACTAACAGCTCTTGTGGAGTTTTTTGCTGTGGTTGTTGTTACAGATTTCACCTCCAAGCTGCTGAGGCATTTTTTTCCCCTCTGGGAAAACAAACAAAAAAATTGAAGCTACTTAACAATTTTTTCATAATATGGGAAAATGAGGGCTAATTTTGCAAATATATTTCACTGTTTGCTTTTCTTCTTCAAATTGCCTGCATTTTGACTTTATCTGCCAGTTTCATTGCACTGTAGCTGTAGTTTATCACTTCTCTGGGGTGGTGCCATCTTTGTTAGAAGCATTTACCCCCTTGCAGCACAGCAGAACTCTTACACTAAAAATTCTGCTTTGAACTGCTGTTTTCATTGACATGCACATAAACATGCCTCTACTTGTCTGAAACTGTATTTCTTTAAAAAAAGGATCGTGCTTTCATTTCATCCTAATAATCTGTGGAGTTTCCAGGTTTTATTTCAGGTTTATTCTGTGGAGTTTCCAGGTTTTATTTCAGGTTTATTCAGTGTGTTGTTGGAGAGTTCCTGACTGTTAAAGAAGAAACATAAAAATGTGTCCTTTGTTGACCTGCAGTGTTTCAAACCCAGCCATAATCACTTGAGAACTTAGCATGCCTGTTTTAATCTTTTGAAAGTCTCTGTTGGCAATTTATAACAATTTCATAGATTCTCAGGCAGTTCAAAGATATGACTTTAAACCATGTTCCCACAGTGTCACTGCTTGCTAATAGTCAAAAATGCCATGGGGACACAGGAAAGTTTTATTCACCAAAAATGAGAGTGAACCACAGCACATTTGTCATTCCTGTGATGGAACTGGCAGCTGCTGACCTGTTCCTTTTGGTTTGGAAGATTTGTTTGCATGATTTAAGTTGGGAATGGTTATTCTTTATTGCTGTAATTTCAAATTTCATGTATTCCTTGAGGTTCAAGTTCAAACCCACCTCGTTGAGGGGGTGTTGCTAAAGGCCTTGGAGGAAGGTGGTGGGATCTACTCCAGCCAGGTGTGTCAGGCACACTCAGTTATAAACAAATTGTTTTTTCCAGCCTCTGTAACTTCCTGGGTTTGGAAGCATGGATTTCCTCTTAGTTGCCATTAAAGGCATTAATAAACTTCTGAAATATTCCTCCTCTCTTTCAAATTAGTCTGTATTTCTTAGAAAGTGAAGATGTGATCACAGTTCATGTATTTCCTTTCTGTTGTTGTTTAACATACTGGGAACTTATCCTCTGATTTAAAAACTGAAATAAGCTGTTACACAAATAGCAGATGTGGATGTAATGGTGAACTCCATTACCAGAAGAGGATGTGTTTGCAGGCAAGTGAAGCAGGTACATGTCCATCTTTCCTAATCACTAATGAGCCCCAAAAAGTCAAAATATGAGTGCTCAAAGGCATCATCCCTATCATTGTTTGGTAAAGATGTGTTTGTATTAAAACCAGATTAAATGCCTCTGTCTGGTATGAAATGTTAAATAAGCAAACCTTCAGAATTTGGTTGCCATAACCTCTCCCTACCTGTCTCTTCATCTATTCAGTAGTTAAAGAGGGCATTTGGAATCACTGGTGAAGCTTTGACTCTTGTCTGGGTTTACTGGCTTTGCTGTTGAACACCTTGTGAGTTACCTGCTTCACTTGCCTGCAAAACATCATTTTTTTCAGTGATCTATGAGCAAAAATCAAGGTGATCTCCAGTGACCACAGAAAAGCAAGATATGGAAAGTCATGTGTCTGCATTTGTTGAATAAATGCACTGAGGTGGGACCTGCTTCCACAGCAAAAGTTTCCTGATCAACTGATAGTGATGCTTAATTAGAAGATTCTATTAAAAAGATTGTCAGGCTCATAAGAGCACCACATAGATCTTTCCATGTAGACCTGTTTGTTGCTTTGCTCAAAAAAAAGAAAGGTGCTCAATGCAGTCAGCTTCTAAAATTTGAAATGTTTTCTTTGTTGTCCCCTTCTTTCTCAGTTTAATTTGGGAGTAGAAACAGAAAAGTAGCATTTTTTCTTATGATTTTTTCTTGCAAGTCCTGACAGATGATTAGTCCCAGGTGATTTGTGGGTGCCACTGGAGTGCCTGGTTGCAGTGAGTTTGATGGTGTGGGGCTGTTCAAGCAGCAGCCCCTGGAGGATTGCTGGGATCAGGGATTTCCTTCAGCAGAGCTGCTGACAGGCCACTTTTTGGAGGTCCCAGGCATTTCACTTTCCTCCTTCAAGGAGTTGAACTGAACAATAGCAAAGAAAGATTTTCCCTCTAGTCTGAGCAGGTGCAGGATAAATGAATGGACCATTTGATGAATTGAAAGATTTTGGAGATGCCATATTGTGGCTCAGTGAGTGAAACATTGCTGCTGCTGCTGCTGCTGGTTGTATTTTGAATTTCATAGCTGTGGTGGGAAGAAGGTGCTGTTGTTATGGGAGTGGAGTGTATCAGCTCTCAATCCTGTTTTTCTTTTTTCATTTTGAGCAGACAAATATGAAGTTTGGAAAAGCAGGAGATGCTGAGTGTGTAATGTGAGCTTAAGAAAGCACCTCAATACTGACCTAAAATGTTTTGTTTTCTGTGAACTTGCCCTTGGTTGCAGAAAGTAGATGTGTATTGTGCATTGAATTGTATATTTTGATTTACTTTCTCAAGTGCAGAAGCACCAATTTTTAAGGGAAAATGATGAAGTTAGCACTGTGGAGCCCAATGTGATCCACACAGCCTGGCTGAAGGGACCAGCTTTTGTATTCCAAGTATATGACTAGGGAAGACATGCATTTATTGAACATTTATTTTAAATTCCTTTTCTTTTGTCCATTCTTTTCATGTGAGAAATTTCTCTTCATCCTGTCAACTGTATATCTACTAGGGGACAACCATTAGAGACTTCCATGTGAACAGAGAAATTTGGATTTTATTGTAAACTTCTGTTTTGTTAAAATTATTTTTCAGTGTAAGTCACTGCTACTGTTGTTATCTTCCCTACTCTCACCTAGGAAACAGAAACAAACTCAATATACTTCCCTTTTTGTATAGGCCCTTTTTTTTCTGTCTGAAATGAGTGAAAAATAATTTGGAAAACGTTTGCCTGATTACTGAGGTTTTATACTCAATGTTAAACCAAAAAACCAAAAAAAATTACCAAACTCTGCCTGCAGAAACCAAATTCTGGCAACACCTTTGCTGAATTCAATATCAGAAGTGCAACAGCTGTGATAGAAAATTTGTGATTCATTGTGTACTGTTGGGTAAATATTTTATCCTCTCAGTTGTTTAATACTATAGCTGCTAAAATTCCATCATTTTTAAAGGTGCTCTTAATTTGTGGTAAAATCACTTTGGTTTTACTGATTTGAATTTATTTAGATTTTTAAATACCAGTCTTAATTCCATCCAAGTTCCCTAAGATTATTTCATTTTATACATTTATAAATGCATGGTTACCTTTCCAGTCACCCATAGTAAGGAATCAGTCAAAGTTGGATTTTACAGTTACAACCTGAATCCAAAAAAAGCTGAATAATGGTTGAATCTCATTTTTTTCTGAGGTGTGATTTATATTTTGTGCTCATATTATAGTATTATTATATTACTCATTAGTATTATATATAATATTAGTATATACTATATATAGTATTATTATATTACTCATTATTATAGTATTTGGGATTATGTCCTAAACTGTTATATTTATTATATATAGTATTATATATAGTGTTATATATAGTATTAGTATATATAATATATATACTAATACTATATATAATTATATATATAAAATAAATATTATATATATATATAAATAACTATATATATAATATATATTATATGTATTATTATATAGTATTATATATAGTATTATATATAGTATTAGTATATATAATATATATACTAATACTATATATAATTATATATATAAAATATATATATTATATATATAAATAACTATATCTATAATAGATATTATATATTAGTATATAATATCTATTATATATATAAGTATATATTAGTATATATGTGAATACTATATATAGTATTATAGTATATAATGTATATATTAGTACATATAATATATATTAGTGTATATTAGTATATATAAATACTATATATAGTATTATAATATATAATGTATATATTAGTATATATATAATATATATTAGTGTATATTGGTGTATATATGAATACTATATGTAGTATTATAGTATATAATGTATATATTAGTATATATATAATATATATTAATATATATATGAATACCATATATAGTATTATAGTATATAATGCACATATTAGTATATATAATATATATTAGTATATATTAGTATAGATATCAATACTATATATAGTATTAGTATATATGTGATACTAATTATTATATATAATAATTAGTATAATATATAGTATATAATATCATATGATATATAGTATTATATATAGTATTAGTATAATAATAATTACTATTATTATATTACTAATTATTATAGTATTTGGGGTTATGTCCTAAACTATTCTATTCTTTTTTCTCCCATCTTTCTTTCTCCTCCCATGAACTCAGAAGGTCTCCCAGCACCAGTGTGTGTGTAAAGCTGCCAATAAAAAAATGAGACAGAATTATTAAAAGAAATACAGGTCATGCAGGGTAAGAGTTCATAGAGTTTTCCAGCATTAGAGAACAAAGCTGGATTAATAAAAAGAGGCATTTAGAAGTTTTTGTGCTTACAGTGCCCCCTCTTTAGCTGGAGTTTCCAGAATCCTGATGCTCTCTGATAGCCTAAGCCCCAGATCTGTGAGTTTTGCCAATAACATCAAACTGCCCCAGTGTTTTCTTGGGGGAACGGGGCCATTCCTGACAATCTGGGTGGTTATGAAAACATGACACCGACCTCGTTGGTGCAGGGGTTATTTTGATTTGGTTTGAATGCTTTCCATGTTGATTTAACCTTTTTTAAATCAAGTATATTATTTTTCATCTTCGTGAATGGGAGAGCTCTCTTGTGTGGGGTCATGAATAGTGAGATCTTTTAGCACAAGAGCAAATGTTGGATCTTGTAAAAAATGAGGGGAACATTGTTCTGAGCATTGAAATTCCTGCCTTTCTGGTGGATTTTCCCTTCCCCCCCTATTTTATCCCTTTTTCCCTGCTTTTCCCCTTTTCCCCCTTTTTTTCCTCCCTTTTCCCCCCCTTTCCCTCTTTCCCCCCCCTTTTTCCCCTTTTCCCTTTTTTTTCCCCTTTTCCTCCCTTTTCCCCCTTCCCTCCCCTTTTTTTCCCTTTTTCCCCATTTTTCCCCTTTTTTCCTCCCTTCATTTGAATTTACCAAGAAAACATCTAAAGATCCTTAGCAACTTGTAAAGGAGTCAACCAAGTTCGGTTAAAATATATCTGCTATTGCTTGTATGAAAACCAAGTTTTAATTCACAAAAATCAGCTCTTATTTGGCATAAAGAAATAGGATTATGGTTATGGTAGGAAATAGGGTAAAGGTTTTATGGGAACACTTTCTTGATACTGGAATTCTGGTGCTCTATGGATAAAGTGGATGAGGTGATAAATAATATTATTGTAGTTTTGAAGTCATGGGAAATCCAGAAGGGTTTTTTTGCTCTATTGGTTTTGAAAATCAGGAACAGCTGTCATGTTTATTACTAAACACATCCTAAATGCAAAATACAGAAAAATGCTTTTGACAATGTAGTCCTCCCATCTTTTATAAACTTATGTGTGATAAGAGTCAGTTTTATTATTATTTTGTTTTATCTTTAACCTTGAATTGTATTAAATAGTTGGACCTACTTCTGAACTTTATTTATCATGCATGTTTTGATAAAACTATAGGGGCACCTTTATAGCAAGGTCATTCAACTCTTCAAGCTGTAGATATTTAAACACAATTTTTTTTTTTTGTTGCTGTTGACTTGATGGGAAGTTTTAATGTGAAAGTGGTTGGAAATTCAATATTGAGGGTTTGTGCTTTAATAGGAAAGTCAGAATTATTTCAGTGTGAGGAGCTGTTAAAAGGGTGTTTGTAGAACAGGAATTTAGGGCTCCTTTGAATTATGTTTGCCTGATTAAGTTTATTTGGAAATACTCTGAGAAGAAATAGGCTGTGTTAGCTTTAACAAGTATCTAAAAAAGGCTGATTCTTTAAAAGAGGGGAAATATGGCACCAACATGGAAATGAATATAGGTAGAAACCTCAGGGGCCTAAAAAATTTAGGGAAGAAAAATTGTGCTATAGTTTCTGTAAACTGTGGAATCACTGTCTGGAAAGGATTTAATTTTGAACAGGAAATAATATAAGATTAAAAGGAATCTCTCCTAAGTTCATGGAGACCTGACTTTTCACAAAACAACTTATCCTTTTGTATGTAAATAAAAGAGATCTTTAAGCTGCAAGTGGAAGAAGTACTAACACAAAATTTAAATCCAGTTGCTGTGTTTTAAAGCCAGTGTCAGTGCTAATGCATTCTGTGTGTGGGTACTTCCCTTTTTTCCTTTTCCTTAGAATTTTCTCATTTCACAAGTACTAGTTTTTTGTGCCCATGAAATATGACATATTTTTAGATCTAGAGACCAAAGGCTTTTCATTTTCAGTGGAACAAGGTACAGCCAGATTGCAGAGAACATTTCCTCACATTGCTGCTTTCACTGAGGGTAGTTCCTTGTCCTCACACTGCCAGTGGGGGAGTTGGGAAAGAGTTGGGGAGTTCCTTGAGAAATAAAAGTGCAATAAAAGTGCAATAAAAGTGCAATAAAAGTGCAACGTGTGGGTGCTGAGGATGTGTGCTGAGATCACAGCACCATTGTCACGTAGTAGTTTCCATCACTTCCAGCTCCAGCAGCATCCAGTTCAATCCACAAAAAGTCTGGAGTCTCTTCATATCTGTTCCATTTGCATTTCTGACTGCCAGCCAGTAAAATGATGTTCATTTAGCAACATATTCTAATGTGTGTCAGTAGTGTTCTGTGACCCTTTTTATGTGCAGTAACAGTGTGCTATTTATTCCAGGATGATGTGATGATGCCACAGCGGGTTAGGCTGCAGCACCAAGTTGCCATTCAACACCCAAACAGTGTGAGTACTTTTTTCTTGTGTGTATTTCTGGGTTTTTCTTTGCCAGAGTTCCGGATACATCTTTAAAAGGATATGAAAATTTCACAGTGGGGCTGGGGGAGGCAAAGCAATAACCAGTGTATTCTTTTCCTTTATTTTTATCCTTGCACTGAATGGGAGCTTTGATTGAATTTCTTTTCTTCCTTTTATTTTCTCTCTTCAGAAAACCAGATCTCATTACAACAGTGATAGTCTTTTGCAAATTAGTATATAGGTTTGGCTAATGTCTGTAATCTAAAGGAGAATGCCTTTTTTATGTAGCCTTTCCAAGTCATGTGAAAAGCTGCAAAGGATTGGCTGCAGCTATGGTTTATCTGCTTTTAATAATTAAGGAACTGTAAACCATAGGTTGTTACCAGTGATCAACTGGCCTAAAATTCAACTGATGTTTCTCTCCATGTCTGCCTGTAAAATGAAACATTATTAGAATTCCATTCTTTATTGCTGTGAAATAAACTATCAGGAATATTCTGTGAGAAAGTTTTTCTCTGATCTATATGATTTTGGTTTTATATGATTTTCTATGATTAGGATCAGTTTTTTAGAGAGAGTTTGTGTATATGTTCTACTTATCCAAAGATTATATATGTGTGTGTGTGTGTGTGTGTATATATATATATATAAAATAATTTGGTTGTTAATTATATAAACAACTATGGCAGCTAACTAATTTGTCAATAGTACTGACAAAGATATTCCTTTCTAAACTTGAAAACTGAGTTTGTTTTGTCAGCAAAATCAGCCTTATTGTTTCCACATCTCTGACATTTTCTCCTGTGATACTTCAGTGTGCCAGAGGTTTCTGGAAAGGAAAGGTTGATTGACTTGGTCTGTCATGAAGGTGTTTCCTGCAGGTATCTGAACAAAACTCACAGTTTCAGGGTTATTGCTCTCTGTCAACTAAACACCTTTTGAACTTTTTGAACTCCCAGAGACACTTTTTTTGGCTGAGGAATGTCTGCCAAACAACCTGCTGCTTAGCAGTGGGATGTGTACCTGCTCATCTCACCACCTGTTTCAGGCTCTTCTGAAATCTGATCCCTTGCAATGGGATTTATTAAATTGTAGCTTTAACAGTACCTGAGAAGCAGTTAACCTAACTCACATTACAAACACAATAAAATGATAAATCCAAAGTTGTTTTTGTTCTGATATCCATCAGTTAATGTAATTCTGCAGTCTGATGCCAGAAAAACCAGAAAGGCAGGTTGATCCAGTATGCTTGTTTGATGGAAATCAGTGCTAAGAGCTATCATATTTCTTGCTTATATGGCTTCTATAGATGTAAATTAAAACTTTTTTAATCAGACTAAATTCAAACAGTTTGTAGTCTTTTTAGGAAGTTTCAATTGTTCTGTTTATATTCTGTTGTACTTTAGTGCCCAACAGCCCTAAGTATGAGCTATTCAATGACAAACAAGTAATAAAGAGGACATGAGCAGACTGAAGGGCCTTTATGATCTGTTCTAAGCAACACAAACCTGTTTCTGCCATGTTCCAAATTCAGGTGAATTTATGGCCCTGTTTCAGTCTGGTATTTGTGGTGGCCCTGCCTTGGCTGGGTTCTGTCACTCCTCACAAGGATGGGGTGGTGGGGCACAGAGAAGATGGAAAAAGCCTGTGGGTCAAGATAAGGTAATTTATTTTTTATTAAAAGCAAAAGGAGCAGTCCTTTGGTCAGTTTGGGTCTGACTGCCTTGTCCACTCCCAGCCTTCTGGAGAGGGAAAATATTGGAGAGAGCCTTGGGAGCAGGGCTCAGAGCACTGGTGTGTTACCAGCACACAGCCCTGGGCGGCTGGCATGGCAGAATTAACTCTATTTCCACCAGAGCCAGCACAATTTCCATGTTACAGGTGCAGAAAATGTGTGGGTGAGGTGTAACCTGCTGGGTTAGTGTTGGATCTTACAGAATTCTAATTCACAGGTCTGAAGGAGAAAGGGGAGCAAATAGATCAGTTTGGTGCAGAGCCCCTCAACAGTTCTGACACAACTTTGAGAAAAGTTGATCACAAATCTGCTGACCAGAGGCAGGGTGGACTTCTGTTCTTAAAAGAGTGATCTCTCTGCTGTCCTCAGAATAATCATGCCATTCAATTTTCTGGCCTTGGAAGATGTTTGGGGATGTTTGAATGAAGTTTTGTTCTGTGTTTGAAGTTCTGGCCTGGCTTCAATCAGTCTGATAAACCAGAGTAGGTGGAGGGGCAAAAAAAAAAAAAAAAATTAAAGCAAAAAGCAGAAGGTTGAGAAATGCCAGTGAAGCAGTGAGCTTTTTTGGTTTGTTCCTGAAATACTAATTTGCAGAATTTGCACTTTCCACTGTTTTGCAACTTCTCCTGACCTGAATTTTTGACTTTATGCAGTCTCAATGTACTTTCAGAAATTTTATTCCTGATCCTAGTCCTGCTGATTGTTACTGGGAGTCAGATTTGAAGATCAGTGCTCCCAGTGGAACACTGATATTGTAGGCTTCAGTCTGCTGTTGTTGTTACTATTCATCTACAGGCAGGAAAAATCTCCAACTTTGCCCACCAAGAGAAATCTCCCAGGTCCTAATTAATCCCTGAGGTTCTTCCTCTTTTGTGTTACTCTTAAATGCAAATTGCCTTACTCTGATTTGAAGCCTGGTTACTAAACAGAAGAACCAAAGATATCAGATGCCTCTGGGATCTTCCCAACAAATTATTCTTTAAAGAAACCTGTGTCTCCATCTCTGAAAAAGCAAGAAGCTTGCCCCAGGTTCAGGTACTGGAACACTGAGGTAACAGCAGCAGCCTTTGTGTCTCATTTCCTGCATCACAAACTCCTTAATTGTGCTTTAAAGAGTGAGTTATTTCTATTCTCTTCAGCTGCTCTTATCTGGGACACTTTTTAAAAATAAGGATTGTAGGGTGGAACTGTTCTGACCTTGGCAATGTTCAGAGTGGAGGATTTTGGATCTCAAAACACTAATCACTAATGCATTGTGCTTTTTGTTAAAGCATGACTGCTGTCACTTTGTCCTCAGGTGACTATTTTACATCATCTCCACGTCCCCCTCACATGAATTCTGTAAATAGACACTCTCAGAAGACACAAGTTTTTGAGACTCTTTGTATTTATGCTACAAATTCTTAAATTCTGCTTAAGAAATATCAGGCTCAGTGCAAATCCCTACTTTTAGCAGTTGTGAAGCTCAGGGACATCATACTGGTTTTGTTTATCCCTAGAAGCTGCATCTGTCCCATTGATCCAGGATAAGCCAGGTGTCACTTATTTACCATCCACAAAACATGTATGCTTTGTTGGCAGCTAATCAATAGGAAGATTCAAACTTCTCTTTCCCTTAATTCTGAGGAAATCATGCCTTCATATCTAATTCTGTGTTCTTCTGGAACTCCAACCTGGTGTATGTACTGGTGTTCTACAGAGCAACTTTTTAACTTTGGAGTAGCTCAGGAAATTATTTCCCAAACCACACACACTGTGCAGTCTTTCACTCTGCCTCTCATTAATTCTGTTATTTAATTTCAACAGTGTTACCCTCTGATTTTGTGTTACCCCAAAGATTTTTGTTTCAAGGAGAGAGGGGGTGTCAGTTGATCTGCTCCCTGCTTGTCTTGTTGCTGGGTGCTTCCAGCAGCCTTGCTCTGGGCATGGTGATGGAGAATCTCTGGACCTGGGAATCTTGGAGACACTGAGTAAAATTTAAGAACTTCTAAAATAACTAAACTTTGCCTCACTGTCTCCTACCTCAGTGGGAAAACAGCTGGAGTGAGAATATGGGCAGTAGAAATAAAGAACATTTCCTTTTGTTTTCTGTGGCTCAGTGGGAGGTGAATCAGTGGCAGTGTCTCAACGAACACCTTTCTGTTTGTTGTGAAATTACAATGCTCTGTCTCAAACAGGTAGGATCCCTGGGCGTGTGAGAGAGCATGAATATACATTTGCATTTATTCAATGAGCAATTCTCACTATTTTGCATCTCTAAAGCAGATTTTTGGCATATTCTGTAGCTTGGCTTTAGATCAGGAGCAGCAGTGCCTAAAGCCATTTTTATCTGTTGATATCTGCTTGTGTTCACCAACTGCCTGAATTCTGCATATCTTTGATGGTTAATGTGACTCTGAGATAGCTGATGGGATTGAGTGAATTGAACAATTCCTGGCTGGCACAGGGAGCTGGTGGCTCCCAGACCTGTTCACCTGCCCTGGGAGAGCTGAAACAAATATTGCACAATCGGCCAAGGAATTGCAGAAAGCAGCAGATGAGTGAGAGCTGAGCTGCTCCTTTCTTTAGGGCACAGCTCTAGGCTGAAGGCATTGGCTGCTTCCCTCCCACCCCTGAACTTCACAAATTAACTACATTTAGAAGTTAAGAGGATTTTCCCCCCTTTTGGTCTGGAAACATATATTTTTTAATTTTGAAAGTCATAACTTAATTCATTTTTCTTTTCATATCACTGTACCCCGTGCTGTTCTGCTTGTTGGGACCTGTCACACCTTTCTGCCATGTGGTAAAAAGGAGCAAGACTGTTCTTTCCTCCCTCCCTTGGAGACTGCTGTGCTTACAGAGAGCTCGAGTTTGAGTCAGATCATTCTTTTCTTGTGGCTAAAATGATCAGATCAACTTGGTTCTGTAACTTTGTGGTGTGAAAAGACAATGAGTGTGTGTGGGGTTTTATTAAACTGCCATAAAGCAGAACTACATAATGCTGAATGTAACCTCTCTGTGCTCCATTTAAATTCAGTTCTGTACCTCTATTTCATTTGCATCCTTCCTGTGTTGGTGATCTTCTCTCATTCTGTCTTTAATTCTGAATTCCAGATTTTACCACCTCCCCTTAAATGCTTTGTCCTTCAGTTGTGTCACATAGCTTAGCTGATTTTCCTTTGATAAATGCTTTATTTTGGATGTGAAGTCGATTAAAATCTTCTTTGCTTAGAACTTAAATAATCTTTTTCTTTCTCCTTAGTTAATTTAAATTATCTTTTTTTTTCTCCTTAGTTAATTTGCAGAGCTCTGCTTGTGCCTCCCTTACTCTGCAGGTTTGAGACAGATCAGTGGGAGCTGCCTGGGCCTGTCCCTGCAAGCACTGCCTGTAGAGTTCATTTTAATATAAGAATTAATTCATGCAGCAGCAATTGAGGAGACATTCATGGAGTGCTGTCATGTCTTGATGACAAATCCAATTTGTTTGCATGAACCTGTTAGCAGGAATTGACTCCAATAAGGGACTGAGTAGATCTGAGTAGATCTGGTCTGTCTTTGGTATAGACAGAAGGAAAATGAGATTATATCATAATACATATTATTATTATTATTATTATTATTATTATTATTATTATTATTATTATTATTAACATTATTAACATTATTAACATTATTATTATTATTAATATTATATATTATGAATATATATATTATATATATTATCCTGAGGTGATTACATGCAGCTGCTGATTTTCCAACATCAGTTGATTTTTTTGTGTTCACAGGAATATTTTCATGAACTAGTCTTAATTATTCTGGTCAACAGAATTTTTTTTATATTCAGTTGCCTTTTACTGCAAACTATTATCAAACTACCAAGTCTTGTACATTCATCTCCAGCATATGGAAAATATAATCCTGAATTAAGGCTACCCTATATAGAAACTTACAAAAACATTTCTAGATTTCACTTCAGGAAATTGTCATCCGAGGCTTTTAAAAGTAATTTATAAGTGTATAAATAAATAAATAAATAAATATAAAATTAATAAATAATAAAGTAATGAACAATAAATCACTTTTATGTATGTATATTATATAATATGTAATGTATAAAGAAAAGTTAGGTATTGTTTATTAATGTATTATTTATTATTTTTTAATTATATATAATATATAAATAATTTATTATTTTCAATATTCTTCTCTCTTGGTTTGGAGAGTAGAAACTAAAGCAGCAGTTGTGTGAAGGATTTGTCAGAAGTGGTGATGTTGGAGTATGTCTACAGGAAAAAATATAATTCCTTTTCTTTTTTTGCACTGGAGAATATGAAAATTCTTTCTTTGACCATGTGAGAGTATTATTTTTACATTTGTGGTAATTAGGCCTTTCCATGTGCATCATCCAGATCTGCTGGAATTCAGCTGTGTCTTTGCTTTTTATTAGGCAGCTTCCTTAAAGTTCTTTTTTAATTTGGTATTTCTGAAAAAAACCACAGAACGTTTTCAAAGTCACGATGTCAGCCTGGGTCTGTTCTACATTTAACCAAGAGCCCAGATGGGAAACAGCCCAAGTGCCACGACTTTGTAATTAAATTGGTGTTTGAAATGGCCTCCACATGCCAACAACACCATCAAATGATTGTGATTACTGGAGTTTGATATTCATGGAAGTCTGACTGTAATGTACTTCATTCATGTAAACATAGTTCATTTTAAAATTATGTCTGAAGCATAAAATGTTTGAAAATCAAGATTCCCTCCCCCTGCTGTTCAGACATTTTGCTGAGGTGATGATTATTGCAACCCAATCAAACTTTGTGAAGCTACAGAGAAAAGAAATTGGATATTTATTTGAAGTTTTCCTTAAAATGTGATATTCAAACTTCATGAATTCACATGTGTGACAGCATCTTTTTAAACCTTCCTGTGTTGTGATGCTCAGCTGGGCTGTTCTGATTACACCACGACTTCTTATTTTTAATATAAATTCACTAAAGAAAATTCAGACTTCCTTGGTTTTTGATTACTCTCTTGTTATGTGCTGAAAATAAACATGTGACATCCTTTTGTGGACTTTGGATTCAAACTAGGGTCAAGTAGAATGTGGAACAGGTGTTCTTAAAAATGGATTGCTCCAAGATAGAAGCATCTGTGGAAATGGATATTCATCTGACCTAAAGCTTCTTTGGGGAGTCAGCAATATCAACTTATTTTATAATTTCTAAAACATGTTTTAAATGCACCAGGGTGTATTTTGTATATTTACACCTAATGCAAATTACCTCACAGGTGTCATGTTTTGAAGAACAATTTCCTCCCTTGGAAATGATTGGGAGAGGAAACACATTTTACTGCCTCTTCCTGCAGTATATGCTTTTGGGAAGATTTGAACCACATAAAAATATTTCTCTAGTTTATTTTTCCTTTTTAATTGCATTAAATAGTGATCACAAAATCTTTCCTAGAGGAAATTACTGCATAAAATTACTTCAATAAAAAGAATTGAAGTAGGGTTTGGAGACAACAGAGGGAACATCTACCTTTCCTTCAGACAAAAGATGTGGGCTTCATGGACTAAAGCTGCTTTTAAACATTCAGGATAAGGTAACTCTTATAAGAGTTGTTTAATACAATTTATTTATAATAAAAAACCCAACTTTCATTAGCTTTTTATTTTAGGATTTTTCCATCTGTGTGTTCTCATAAAGAGGCATACTGGGGAAAAAAGTGTTGTGCCCTTGAGATAATCCTCCCTATTTTACTTGTTATTTGGATAATCTTTCTTTTCACTGAACTTTATCTAGGATCAGATGTTATGATTTTTCTAATTACAGCATCACTAAGTACTTAATGACATTCTCTTCAAGGGGGTTTACATCATTCTGTCATATTTCTAAAATGAAACAGAACACTGCACAATCTTCCTCAGGATGTAGAATCAAGTTCTGTACTTTGTGTAACCTTTGAAAGTTGCATTTATTTTGTGCAGAAAACCATGGATTTTTTCATGCTAAAATGGATATTTTTTCAATACCTGTTTCAATAATAAAGTTCCTTAAGAGAAGATACATTATATGAAGAACTCCTGGGTGTTTTGTGCATCCAGTGCCCATTGCCTTGTGGAGAGTTTGTGCTTTTGCCTGTCTTTGTTCATTTCCTCTTCTTTTAAAACAAGGGTGGAAAATATTGGGATAAAATTGAAGACCCATTATTTTTTCATCCTCATTTCCTCTTTAGGACATAGGCTGCCTCCTGGATAAGGAAGATTATTTGTGGTAAAGGAAGCTGTAGTGATTAAAAACTCAAAACCACCACATCTGCAGAAAACGCCTTGATTTTAATTATTGCCGACTCATTTCAACTTTGTTTCCTCTCTCCCGCTTCCTTTTCCACTTCAGTGTGCAAGGCAAAGCACAAAACTCCAAAATGATGAAACTAAGAAACATCTCCACCTGAATATTGCATTTCAGAGCCACTGGTGAAAGTTGGGACAAGTTCTGACGTGTCAGACTGGGTACAGAGCATTGGGCTTTGCACACGTCAGACATGGGACTGAAATTCTCTTTTTTCACCTCACAGGACACTTCTGTACCTCACAGGACAGTGACTAGAGGTGGCTCTAAGCAGGATTTGGTAATGTGTGTAGAAATCCTGCCCAGTTCCTCTGAACATGGGCATGACTCTGAATTTACTGAATGTACTCGTTAAACTTTTATTTACAGGGTGCTGTGAACTGGAGAACCTCAGAGTTATTTTTGCTATTCTTATTTGTACTGTTTTAGTTGCATCATAATCCTGTTGTTCTGGCTTTATAACTCCTGAGGATGTTTTCAATGCAGTGGCATAAGGAACATGTCTGTGACATTCATTCTGATAATGTTATTAAGGTACAATTCATTAACTGCACCTCTAATTATGTGAAGTGGTGGAGTTATTAGAGAGATTCAGGTGCCTAAATACAGATCAATAATGCCATTTTTACTCCTGTCTGAGACCATCTGGACAGGACTGGCATATGCTGGAGGCTTTTGGAGCAGCAGTAGATGACAGTGACTAGAGGTGGCTCTAAGCAGGATTTGGTAATGTGTGTAGAAATCCTGCCCAGTTCCTCTGAATATCAGCATAACTCTGAATTTACTGAATGTGCTCGCTGGATTTTTATTTCCAGTGTGCTGTGGCCTGGAGAACCTCAGAGTTATTTTCACTGTTGTTATTTGTGCTGTTTTAGTTCTATCATAATCCTGTTGTTCTGGCTTTATAACTCCTGAGGATGTTTTCAATGCAGTGGCATAAGGAACATGTCTGTGACCTTCATTCTAATAATGTTATTTAGGTACAATTCATTAACTCCACCCCTAATTGTGTGAAATGGTGGAGTTATTAGAGAAGAGAGATTCAGGTGCCTAAATACAGAGCAATAATGGCATTTTTGCTCCTGTCTGAGACCATCTGGACAGGACTGGCAGATGTTGGAGGCTTTTGGAGCAGCAGTAGATGACAGTGACTAGAGGTGGCTCTAAGCAGGATTTGCTAATGTGTGTGGAAATCCTGCCCAGTTCCTCTGAACATGGATATAACTCTGAATTTACTGAATGTGCTCGTTGGACTTTTATTTTCAGGGTGCTGTGACCTGGAGAACCTCAGAGTTATTTTCACTGTTGTTATTTGAACTGCTTTAGTTGTATCATAATCCTGTTGTTCTGGCTTTATAACTCCTGAGGATGTTTTCAATGCAGTGACATAAAGAACATGTCTGTGACATTCATTCTGATAATGTTATTTAGGTACAATTCATTAACTCCTAATTGTGAGAAGTGGTGGAGTTATTAGAGAAGTGATTCAGGTGCCTAAAGACAGAGCAATAATGCCATTTTTACTCCTGTCTGAGACCATCTGGACAGGACTGGCAGATGCTGGAGGCTTTTGGGGCAGCAGTAGATGACAGTGATCAGAGGTGGCTCTAAGCAGGATTTGGTAATGTGTGTAGAAATCCTGCCCAGTTCCTCTGAATATCAGCATAACTCTGAATTTACTGAATGTGCTCGTTGGACTTTTATTTCCAGGGTGCTGTGGCCTGGAGAACCTCAGAGTTATTTTTGCTATTGTTATTTGAACTGCTTTAGTTGTATCATAATCCTGTTGTTCTGGCTTTATAACTCCTGAGGATGTTTTCAATGCAGTGGCATAAGGAACATGTCTGTGACCTTCATTCTAAAAATGTTATTTAGGTACAATTCGTTAACTCCTAATTATGAGAAGTGGTGGAGTTATTACAGGAGATTCAGGTGCCTAAATACAGACCAATAATGCCATTTTTGCTCCTGTCTGAGACCATCTAGACAGGACCAGCAGATGTTGGAGGCTTTTGGAGCAGCAGTGGATGAAGCAGCACTGTAGGGCCACAAACTGATCCTGTATTTGGCCACTTCTTCCCACAGAGCTCATTTTATGCCATTTTTGTTTTTAAAATTTACCTGTGTTGCCTTCAGTGTAGGTATTTGTTGGTACTTAAGATAAATCCCCTATTTTGTGCTTTTACTGTTCTTCCTGTTACTGTTTCTTGCTGCCATAAAGGATAAATTCTTTTCTATTTTTTCCAATGCTGATTGCAATTAAATAAAAAGCTAAGTGACCTCTAAGTTACCTTTAATACATTAAAAAAGTAATTATCTGTCTAGAAAGCAAATTACCTTGTTGCTGTGGTAGCATAAAGGATTTTCTGCCCTGATGAGAATTTTACTTTTTTCTGAACTGCCATAGTCTTTTGCTATGAGCCAGAAATTTCTGTTACTCATTGTTCATGGTACTGTTTCCTATACAAATAATATTAATATTGCATTTCAGCAAGTTTCCAGTTGGAATAATAATTTTTAAATAAAAACCATCCTTGCAGCAATGTACATCTGACATGGCTTTGGCAGGTTTTTATCCCTGTGATGTGCTGTAAAAATAATAATAAATAGTAATAAATTCTAATTGCATTTATTGTCTATATTGCATAGTTTAATCTAGGTACAGGTATATACCACTCTCCAGCATTTGTATTAATAAGATTTGTCTAATTAGATGAAAAATTAAAACTTGGATGAACCCTATTTTTGCATAGAAACAGATACTCAAAATAATGAAAAAAATATTTTTAATGCAGACTTTCTTGGAAGGAATGGATATAATATAGGCCAGAAAGATTTTTATCAAAGTATTTGAAATGTTATGAGAAGAGCAACAGTGAAAAACTTTTCACTTCAATTTGAAAGCTCTAAGGAAATACTCAGTGAATATAAAACCTCTGTGAGGCATGGAGGAAATGGAAGCAGTGTGCAGTTCTTGTGCTGCCACACCTGACACAGGGGAGCTGGAGGAAGCTGTGTGTGCTCTAAATAATCTGATTTTCACTGTGTGAAAGAGGCTGGTTACACGAGCTGGGCTGTGCAGATGCTGAACCAAAGGCTCAGCTTGCTGGGGTTTGTCCTGCAGGCACAGTCAGAAATCCCAGTCGGGTGTCAGGGTCCCACTGGGAGGGAATGGCACAGCTGAGCTGCACAAGGGTGGGGGATTTGCTGGGCTGAGGATCTGGAAATAAACTTGATTGCACCGTGGCAATTTTCACATTTGTGTGTAAAACAAACTTGTTAAATGGTGATAAAAGTGGCTTTGAGTGGTGCTGGCTCTGCAGGTGAGGAGAAGGCAACTCTTGGGGCAGAGGGGAGTGCAAACACAGCACTTCCTACAGCAGGTAACTTTGTTAATGAGCTTGCAGCTGTTCTCCTGTTGTGTTGCAAAGTTACATTTCCAAAGATTGTGCTCCAAATTATGGCTAAATTCAATGTAACCCGTTGATTTTTCTCACTGCAATTCCAGTAATTCCTAAAGAACAACTTGATTTGATGAGGATTTTTGCCTAATTTTTTTTTTTCAATTCCAGAAGGCTCAAAGCATTTTAAGATCTGAAATACAGTAAGTACAGAACCAGTGTGATGAGCCAAAATTGAGAGAAGTAAACTGGAGCAGGCAATGGAATTATCTGTGTGGCTAGATGAAAAAGGAGGGAATTTTGGCTAAGACTTGAAGTCAAACTCTAGAAATTACAAACAGTGATGTATAATCCAGAAAAGAGCTGTCAGGATCCAATTTAATGACACTTCTGCTGTCTGCCCTCACCTCTCCTCATGTGTGTACAGATAATTGATCAAACCTGTTCAGTTTTCTCTTCAACTGGGAGGAGTTGGGATTTGAACCAGTTATTCTTTGGGCTTCAGGGAATTCCAGACCTTTAGCTGAGCACCTGGATTCAACATTTGCTTTGGTTTGCTAAAATTACCAACAGCATTTATGAAATTATCAGTCTTCTCAGAAATGAATATAAAAATGTGCAACTCTGTCCTCTGCTTCTAATTTAAATTTCAAGCTGCCAGGAAAGAGATGACTGCACTTCTTACTTGGTGGTAATTGAGAACCAGGTTTTCAGAAAAACAAATCTGAAATTCTCCTTTTTAATCTCTCACCTTTTCAAAGTTGTTTGTATTCTGTATCTGTTCAGCTTCACTGTGACTCTTTATTTAAAGAAACTAAGTTTCCATCTTGTGCTGTTATAGAATAGCTTTAGATATAAAATAAAGGTAATTTTTCCCTTTTACCTTTTATGCAGAGTTTTGCAAAGTGTCTTTGAAAGTTAGAAAAACCTAGGATATGTAAGAGAAGGCTAATGAGGGCTTGATTAATGAATACTAGAAATAGTTCTATTTTTAAATAAAAACCATCCTTGCAGCACAGGATAGACCTACATCTGACATGACTTTTGCAGGTTTTTATCTCTGTGATGTGCTGCAAAAAAATCTCTATGAACTCTTCTAACTGCTATTCATTTTTAAAGAATTTTAGGTTAACTTTGTGAAAATATCTTAGCATAACTTAGCTGTAATGTGAGGGTTAAGTTAGGATGAGAACTGAAGTTTTCCACAGTAATTTGTTGTCGTCATTGAGGAAACATTTCCTAGTTCAGAGACATTCTGGTTTATTCTTCTGGGATAAGCAAATAACATTTTCTTTTTCTCCATGCTTATTATTTTGATTGTATTTAATCATATTCTAAATTGTGATGTTTCATTGCCAGCAGTCCCCCAGCAAGATCTTCTCATGGTGTTTTTGTTCCCACATCAAAAGTGTTCACAATTGCACATGCAGAGCTCTGGCCTGGCTGCTCACATCCCTCTGCAGTTTAAAGCTCTGCAAACAAAGATACCTGGAAGATTTATGAATGCTCAGGGTGGAAAATAAACCAAGGAAGTTTCCCACCTGTTCTTGAACAGAACTTCTCAGAAATTAGTGTTCAGAAACACTAAAACCCTGTGGTGTTAGTTCTCAGTGGACAAACACATCCTCAGTGGGAAGAACCTTAAAAATCAGGAGGAAAAATGGAAAAATGGAGAGTTACAGTATGGTGGGAGTGCAGTAGTTGGTATAAAACAGTTTATTCTTTGCATAAATAATTAAGTCCTGTGGTACCCTGAAGGTTTTGTGTAGACTGCAGGTTTCAGAAGGAGCAAACAGCAGAGTCTGTCCAGTCCCACTCCTGGGGTTCTCCTCAGCTTTTTCCTTGTCTGATCAGAGATTTGTGAACAGTTCAGTGTTTCCATGAAATTGCATTAATATGTGTCTGTGCATATATGTGATCCTGCTGATATTCTTTGATATATACTGGAAGCTTTCTGAACACCTGCTGGCATAATAATATTAAATTTTATATTTAACCTGTACAACTACTGAAGAGTTTTATATAAGGAGATATTGCTCACATGGATGTACAGTGCTTCACTGACCAAATTAAAATCAGGTGTCTACACTGTTCTGCCATGAACAAAACAAATCAGAATATGAAGGGGATTTTGCTGGTTTTATATGAATTAAAAGTAATGGGAGATATTATAGGTTGTGGGACTGTTGGCAGGATAGTCTGGTGTTACTCAAGTTCCACTTTTCATTTGCTGGAGTAACTTTTGTATGAAATTTTGCATTCTACATGTCTGCCTATGGAAAATTTCCTTTGAAAATTTCAACCAAAATGATTCCAATATTCCCAAAAATGAGGTTATTGGAAAGATACTCCTCAGTGTTTCCTAGAGACCTTTAAAATCTGTAACTATTTAACATTTGAACAGATCAACTATGCCATATTACCTTTTGAACATAGAAGGGGGCTAGTAAGGACTGTGTAGATAATTCCTGGAGTTGCCATGTTCTGAATGTTTATTTTGTGATACTGTTTTGTTGCCACGTGGGTGTACAGAGTTTAACCTAGTGGATTTGTGTAATTGTGCTTTAGATTATTGGCTGCCAAGTGAGAAGAGAGCCACTGGACTCCACTGAGCGATACACGCGCTGGATCAACAACCTCAGCCAGGAGCAGCTCCTTACACAGGTACCTCTGCTCCAGCTGGTCTGAAATTACAGAAAAACTGCAGAACAGCTTCATTTGGGTGGGCTTATTCAGTCCATCAGTTGATAGTTTATTAAGTTTATCAGATTTAAGCATAGTTTGTTCAAGAGAAGCCAAGGTTGTGGTGCAGGTGATCATTACAGAGCTCTGACCTCACCCTGAGTGAGAATGAATTTTCAGGTTTGGAGTGAGCCTCACATGTCTCACTGCTGCCTGTGTTAGCTACATATGCTTTCATCTTCTAAAATTATGGTTTGCTTTTCAAAAAGTGGATTTCAATACAAAAAGGGGAAAAAATCTTCCTTGAGAATGGTTCTTCTCCCACCCAAGGTACTGACCACTCCTGTATCTGCTGAAGTTTTGTTTGGGATCATTTTAAAGCAGCAGTTCTTCAGGCATTAGGCATTGGGCTCATTATACATTGTTTGTAAGTGAGATGCATCTTGTGCAACTGAAGATGACAGTTTTTGGCATAAAGAACAGTTGTTTCATTAGGCAGGAGGCCAATGCTGAACTAAAATAGAGACTAAAAGAGACTTTGGCAAAAACAAGTTAAGCTGTGGAAGAAACCAATCCAGCTTGTGGAGGAATGTTGTACAGAATATAAGAAATCTAATGGATGGTTTGCAGAAAACATCCCAGCAGGCTTTGAGATCCAAGTACTTGGGCTTGGGTTTTGGGATGCTGTGTTAGAAAGACATTTGGTTTTGATTTCCTTGAATTTAAGTGGTTGAAAAGATTAACATATCCTTATTTGTTAGACTTCATTATAAACTCCATTATGTTCCCCTAACTCCAACAAAACACTGGCAGGCCCTGCTATGGCCATTGTAACACAAGGAGTAATCTACAGACCTTGTTTTAAAATCACCAGTGGTATTACAGCTCCCTGTAATTCACCAAGGCAGAGTAATTAGAGAAAAAGTTACCCCAGGAATATTTGGATTTGCCTGTGAGTGTGGCATTAGAAAAAACACAGATTTAAAGCAGTGTATTTATCTGACTACAGCATCTGGATCACTGCTCTGGTGAAAAGAAAGAAAAACTTTAGGATGTAAAAGCTTGTCCTGCACAATCTGAAGTGTTTCAGCTAAATGGCCACTTGGTCTTTGATGAATTGAGTGGAAAATTAAAACAAATATTCTGATTTTGAGATTATGCAAAAAAACCAACCAACCAAACAAACAAACCCAAAAACATAACCAAAACCCTCATTTTAGATAAGATAGGAATCAATGTGTTCTGAAAGAGATTATTTAATATTTTGTTTCCAACAGTAGGATGCAAATATGTTTACCTGTGAAGTCCCTTGCAATCTTACATGCTACTAATACCTCTTACAGCCTTAATAAATGAATTATTTTTATATATAATTTAGAATCACACAATTTACAGGTAGATGAGCAGTTTTGATCATACATTGTGTTTGGAACCAGCAGAACTTGTGATATTTAATGAGTTTAACAAGATGAGCTTTATAGATCCACACTATTTGTGTGTTCCTCGTTATTTTATCGTGCTGCCTGGTCTCCACTGAGTTGAATGCAGAAACAGAAGTTCCTCAAAGACAGCAGATTTCAGAGAATTCCATGAGTGTCTGAAGTTTTGGAGCAATTTTGCTGCACCAGCTGTGACTCACATGTTGTAAAACACCACAGGCTCTCCTTGGAGGGACATTTTAGGTGCCCAATTTTCAGACTTCAGCTGTGACAGGAGCCTGGGGCACCTTGGCTTTCCCAGCTTTGGAGCTAAAGGAGCTGCTTGGTTTCTGTGAGCACGTGGCACTTCTGCTTGTGTAATCTTCTGATTAGAAATTCACTTAGGAGGATCATTATTTTGCGTTTTCTTAATTAAAACAGTGTGGGACAGAGGAGGAATTGGGAGTAAAAGCCATTTCAGCTGTACTCTAAAAATTGAATCAGGGTATGAATAGTTATCTAAGGTCCCACTCATCTATCCATATCATTTGCTTTATTTTGTGTGTATGTGTTTTTTTAAACTCCCTTCAGTACATAAACCCCAGAAAATCTATAATGATGAACCTGTGCTAATGGATTTGCAGAATCCCTGAGAGGAGCAGTCCTTTAGGGAATTGAGGAAAATTTGCTTTAATTTACAGCACATTGTAAATTAAATAAATCTGCAGCAGATTCCTGTAGTGAAAGCACATCCAGCTTTTTTCCAGCTCTCTCTGTACTCAGTGCCCAGCTCTTTCCAGTCACTTCTGCTGCATTTCCACCCCATGCACATGCAGATTATTTGTGCTGGGAATGGGGAAACCAAGGGACCAATTCCAAAAGGAAAAAGAGCCAATTGTCAAGATCATGTTGTTTATCAAAATGTTGATGTTATTGATCAAATAATTTCCTGTGGCCCTGGATTGCTGTGCTGGGCAGTGCCCAAAGCCAGGTTTGGGAGCTGTGGTTGGAGGCAGATGTTTTGGGAACTGCCTTCAGACACCTGGGTGCTGGATGCTGTTTTGTTGTTTTTGTATTTTCCTTGAGTCAATACCAGATTTTTGGATCAAATGTCCATCCCCAGTCCTCATGCTGAGAGAATCTTTCAATAGAAAATGCTGCCAGCATTTAAACTTTTCCCTTAGCCCTGGCCTCTTGATGCTTACTCATCCATTAAATGTTTCTCTAAACAATTATACTGTAACATTCCAAAGATACTTTATGGTATGCGTGAAATTTCAGAATATAGACCCCAGAGAGTGTGGTGGGAGTGAGAGAGTACAAAGAGAGCATGATGATGAAAAAGCTACTTTTTAAAAGATCAATATTTGCTTTTTCAGTGTTACCTTCTGTATAAATGACAGGTGAGCAAACCACACTTTTATGGGTATACTGATATAAACCTTAAATACATGTGTTCTGGAAGACTTGCTCTTTCTGGCCAAGAGTAAAAAAAAACAAATAAAAAAGGATAATTGTAACTGTTCAGTAACTGCAGATCACAGTGACAGGTACAGGAAGAAAATGAGCAAACAAATTAAGAGAACTGGCTGTTTTGATGTTGAAGTAATTGGAAAAAAATGTAGATTAAAACTAATCCAATGGGATATCTGAGTCCAAATTGTGCTTGTAAATGTGCCTGAGGTTTGATGGTGCAGCCCTTCTTTTACACTGGAAATGTTTACTGGGCTGTGTAAGTGAAAAGTTCTGAATGGTTTTAAGGTTGGATTAATTGCACAAATATTTATGCAAGTCATTTTTAAGGGCTGTAAGTGAAAGAGCTGAGTTCATGGCACATCTGTTAAATCCCTGCTCTGGGTAAGTTCAGTCTCTCAGCCTGTGAAGTATTCTGTGCAGCCTGAAGCACAATCCCACCTCACCTTCCATTTTTCCTCCTCAAAGATGAGACATTTCCACCTCTTCACGTGGTGTTTGATTTAGGAAGCAAACTCAGAGTGACTCCTGAGGAGCCTCCTGCCAAAAGGAAGGGCCTGTGGGTGATAAGGCTGGGCTGGAGATAAATAACTCCTGTAGATAAATAACTGAAAAAGCCTCAGTGATTCTGGATGACTGTGTCTGGAGGACTTCCTGATACATGCTGGACTTTGCAGGTTATCTTGGAGCTCTTGGTGTTGGATAAAATCTGGAAATTGTCACAGGTGATTTGTGGTTCTTAGCAATAATCTCTGCCAACCACCTGAAAGAAGAGCAGTAATTAACATTTCATAGCACACACATCTCTGTGCTCTGAAAGATGCCTGTTACATTTCACTGACAGCTTTTAAAGCTGTGCTTTTCTACTTACTAAGTCTTCCTATATTAGAGTTTCATTAATATTTAGTAAAGATTCATGCTACAAATCAGCATTTACTACAGATGCTCAATTTGGAAATAGTTCCAGCACTGTGGTGGAGTCAGAGTGTGCAGCTTGTTTTAAAGGCAAGAAGGACCTGACAGCACAGCTGGACATTTTCTTTCCATCAGTTCAGTGCATTCAATATTCCATTTTCATCATGTGGCTCAACAGGAAACTTCTCAGTGGTCAAAAACTGGTAGGAGCAGATTGCAAGTAGGATGAATTTTCCAGGTGGACCAGAGATCGAATATCTCTGGCTTACAGCAGCTGTTTTGTCTACCTGCAGACAGAAAATTCCACTTTATTAGTGCTTGGGTTGGCTGTCCATGTGTCACAACTGCAATAATAATCAAGGCAGCAATCTGACAGTGGATGTGGGCAATGCCTGTTGTCTGGTTATGTTAGTAAAGGCAAAAACTGGCCAGAGGGAAAGGCTTTCTTACTTAAGAATGAATAAAACATGAAAAGGCTGATTGAAATCCCCTCTGCCCTCCCCCTCCCTCCCTCCCCCATCTTTGCCACTATTAATGGCTCACTTGTGTTTGTTGTCTTTCAATAAAGAGATACTCAACACTTCCTTGGGATTTTTTTTGATCACTGTTTCCTCTTCCTTGACCCATATTATTGAAAAATGTGGCATTAATAGTGAAACCCTGATGTTTTTCTGCTGAGTGAAAAAGCCAAAGTTGCTGGTTCTGACAGCAGATTCCAGCAGTAATCTGGAATGGGTATTTGTATGGGATTGAGCCTGGACCATATTAAAAAAAAAACCCAACTGGCTGCTTCCTTTTGTGGTTGGTTGATCCTCGTTCTCCTCTGGAGGAGAATGAACCAAAGTTTCACAAGCTTGACAGTGTTTATATTTACATGTGAAAATACATGTCAAAGGGCTCATGGAATTGGAGGAAGTTTAATGAGAAGTGGCTTCGCCACATCTGTGAGCTCAAAGCACAATTAGAACTTCCCAGTGAGGCTTTATGAAAAGGCAGCTCAGGGTCACATATTTTGAACTTAGAAACAGGTTTGCTGGAATTCAGAAATGTATCCAGCTTGTGCTTTGTGTGTGTGCAGTTTTGCATGAGTTTAAAGGTGTCCCATAGGGAAGGAGTGTTAAATAACTCGGATTTTCCCTCTTCATATCATGCCTGATAATTTGCATGATTAAACAAGGCTGGAATGTGGCTCACAATACATGATAATGTTAAAATGGAACAGAAATATTGTAATTTAGTATAAAAGGGACTTGTGATTACAATAAGTTTGACTTTATTCCAAAATGTTCTTGATGAATGCAGCATTACAGCATGACAGATTCTTGAATGGCAGAAAAAGCCTGATGTGACTTTGATGGACATAGAAATGAAACTGATAGGAAACAGCTATTTTCTGTGAGTTATAATTTGTTCCAGCTGATATTTTCTTGTATTTTAGTAACTAAATTTTAATAATTTAATTAATTTTAGTAATTAATTATACCAATAAGCTTTTGCATCCTAAATGCCATTTTTATAGATATTTGATGTAGGAGATGGACAGGTAATGCCACGTGTAAAGGCAAACTGTCCAGGACTGAATTTTCAGAAATGCATAATTCACCTTCCAAGTTAATATTGCCATTTATGTCTTCTCAATACCCTTGAAAATTACTTTGAAAATTAGGGCAAGATGTTAAAATAAATTGAAAACAATTTGTTAATTTACTGCTGAGCTAAGGACATTGATGGAACTAAGTAATAACTTCCAGTTTCTGAGTGCTCCACTTAGCTCTTGTTTGCTCTGCCATATTTATCCTGTTGATGTGCTTGTGCTGACTTCCAAATAAACAACCCTCAAGCTTCACTTTCAGCTTCAATATCTTTGCCTTTTATAGTTTAAGGAACTCTACTTTTTCTTCTTTTTTGAGGGATAAAATACAGTCTTTATTTTAAAGTAATAGATGGAATATTGAAGTAGCCCTAACTTTTTCTTCTTTCATAACAAAAAGTCCACTCCAAACATCCAAACAGACATTTCCAACTCAGTGATGTTTATTTTTCAGTTGATTCTTCATGTGTGAGAGCACAGAGCTGATACACCCTTCACTTCTGTAATTTGCTTTCTTTGAATTTGAAAATCAAAATGCTGATTCCTAAAAAGGGAAATATTTTTAATGTGGCTTCCATTGTAATAAAAAATATGGATTTCAAACATATTTAATCTGCAATGCAACTCCCTCTTGTAACCTTATACATAGGAAAAAACATTTCTTTGTCTCTTGTAACTGTGCACAGAACAGCTTTTCACTGCTTTAAAAATTGTGTATGAGCAGGAGTTAAACCCATTTTATTTGATCTGTCACACTCGAGATTTTGTTCCTTAATACTTTTTTATCCTGACTTCACCCTGCCCTGTTTGACATTTGTCTCCATGGTAGTTGCTGCTTTTCTGATTTTTTAACTGCTTAAGGAAGCTGAGTTTTAAAATATTTACATCCACCATATCCTCTCACAAGTGTTAACAATATATGTTATACTGTTGCGTTTGAATTTATATTTTTCCTTTCTGTGTTGTAAAAAAGGCAGATTCATGGTCCAATCTGACAGCTTTGGAGTAGAAGAATCCAGATTTAATGAGTAATTCAGTTTTTATGTATTTTTTTCCTTAGTACAAGTATGACAAACAGGACATGGGATTTTTATTCTGTTTTTACAGTCTTGGCCAAATGCACTGTGATTAGAATTTCTTGAGCAGAAATGGTGCAAATAAATTACAGAGAGCTTTTCAGTGCATTATCTTGGATCAACGTAGCTGTGAACAGCATGTCCTTTTTCATAAAAAATGGAGATTTTCTGTGCACTTCTGGCAATTTCATCATCCTAAAAGTGAGTAGCATATCCAGTTCCACTGATGCCTTAAAGAACCTTGAAATGAAATAACAAATATCAGTATAGGAGGCAGAATAAAGGCTGGTCTTTATTGGAGGCCTCCAAGGGGCAGATTTGGAAAATGCCCACCCCTGCCCAGGATGAATACAGTTTGATAAGTTCAGCAAATAAAAATAACTGACAGAAATCCCCAATTAGAGACATAATTGGTGAGGTAATTCAGCCCTTTCTGAATCCTCCCCCCTTTAGATTGGAACTAAACTCTGTTTATGAAAATGTGTCCCCAGGAGCTGCTCCAGCCTTGGCTCAAGAGAGGAAAGGGGCCTTGGACCCCCAGCTTGAAGCCTCTGGAATGGATTTTGTCTTTCTGCCTGTCAGGGAAGGGAACAGTATTGGGGCTGGCTGCAATAACAGGCTACAGAGCTACAAATATATAGAATTATATATAGAATTATAATAGATATATATATATATCTATATCTATCTATCTGTCTATCTATACATATATATATAATATATATATATATATATTATATAGATATATATATATTATAATCTATTATAATATATATATTATATATATCATCTATCTATCTATATATATCTATATATATAATATAGATATATCTATCTATCTATCTATCTAACTATATATATTATAATTCTATTATATATAGAATTATAATTCTATATAGAAACATATAAAGAATATAGAGAATAAATAAAAGCAAATGCTGCAGGTAAGCAGAGTAGGAGGATTTAGCAGTTGCTGCAAACTACTTTATTTCTTCACAGCTACTGAAGCAAAAAAAGCAGATGTTACTATACTTCTTTTTATTAGACTGATTTGCTACCATTCATTTATGGTGTTGAGTTTACTGGAGTGGATCTGAATCGTGCCTGTCAACATAAAAGATAGGTGTTCACAAAGTTTGTATAGTACAAGGAATTATTATTTTCAGGTGTGTAATTGCAGAGAATGCCAAGAGGTCTGTATTTATTTTGGATAATTCTTTGCATACCTATGCTGTAATAATGGCAGAATGAAAGAAATAAAATCATGAATGTATGAATCTCAGGGTTATGATTATTTTATGAAGTAGAAAAGATAAATGGCAGAAACTGCTTGCTGTCTAGTGAATAGCTCAAACTGTACTTAAAATAATGGTTTAATATTTATAACTTTGGAGGATTTATCTAGACACAAAAGACAAAATAAGTGTGCTGTCAATAATGCAGATTAAGCTTGCTTTTCCCCCTTCCCCCCCCCCCCCCCCTTTTTTTTTTGGCATGGAGATTGGGTTTTGGGAATTTTTTTATTTTCTTACATCAGGCTGCACATATTATACAAATGCTTCTGCCTCTGGTTTGATTTATATCTTATCTGGTGTACCTGTTTTTAAACCCCTTTGCTGTGTTCTGTTTTAAAAGCTAATAAAACAGGGTCCAGGTTTGTGTTTAATATCACCTAATAGTTTTGGTGACAATTGAAATTTATTTTGAGCATGCATTCCAGACTTTTATTTTTCTGAAACCCATTGGTTTGGCACTGTAATTTTGGGGACTTTGGGACTGAATGGGCAGATCTTATATTCTGTATTTTCTTTGGTGTGTTATGTTGTTATGTTTCATTTTTGCCATGTTCTTCCACTGCAGCTTTTGGATTTGGTTGTTCTGGCTGTGACAGCCCTCAACAGCTTTCACTTTCTCACTTCATTCTTGGTTTCATCTCTTCCCCCATATAATTTTGTCTTCCCCTGATGCTTCACAAAAGAGCCACAAGCTGACCACATCCTTAATTGTCCATTCATTTTGCAAGGAGCAGATTGCTTAGTAGTTTTTAATGAAGAAATTGAAATGTAACCACCCATAAGAAAGTAGCAGAGGAAGAGTCATCTTAATATTCTGACTGTCAAATACTGGAGAAAACAGTTCTGTGTTGATGAAATCCTCTCTCTCAGTCAAGCCTCAGTGGAAGGAGGTAAATTGGTCACCAGGTTGGCAATTGCATTTAAAAGGTTTTAATGTTTCTGAGAGAAAGCAGGCTGTCCATGTGCTCACACACTTTTACACACTTCCCTTGGAGCACGGCCAGGCCAGCAAGGTGAGCCCAGAGCAGCAAGAAGCAAATGAACTGTCACAGCATTTCCAGCTGGGGAACTGCAGGGAAATCTCAGCTCTGTTATCACAGGAGCCAGGAGGAGAGATAAAGGAGTCATTTTAGTGTAGACACTAAAAGAGGCATGTTTAGCATTATGTTCTCGGTGTTCTGTTCCTTCTGTGCATTTCCTGAGTATTTCAGCTGAAAGAGAAAAGATTTTTTATTTCCTAGTGTTGTCCTAAATGCAGCCAACATTCAACCTCTGCTTTGTGCAGGAGCCAGTGGAGAAAACCTTATCACGTTGTGTTCCTGCCTGGAAAATGTCTGAGAATTACACTGGCAAGGACTGCCTGCCCTTGTGATTTGTTCTTTAATTATTTCTCCTTCCATTCTTCTGCTTCTCCTGCTCATGGAGAGCCCCATTGCTAATGAGGGCTGCAGACAGGCTGATGTGCATCTCCCTTTTTCCTTCCTCCTCTCCCTTTTTAGCCAGGCCTAGTGACCATCTAAAATTGTAGCATGGCCATGTCCCTGGAGTTTTAGCCATAGCTTTCATACTGACACTCTTCTACTATAAATAAATAAATAAGTCTGTGATTGTGAAATGAGAATAGATTAGAAAATGCTACATTCAAATGTTTGGCAGTCTTAGAAGCCCTGATGGCTCACCTGAAAGAGCAGGAAGGTGGAGGTTTCAAGTGGCAGTGCTGCTGAGCAGTCCTCAGATGTGTTTCTTCTCTGAACTGAAACTCAAGTCATGCTCAATGTGTCCATTGGCACATCTGCATCCTCACTTTTTTAGGGCTGGGATATTTGAGGTTTGTTGTACTTGGCATGAGTCAAGCAGTCAGAGCCACCTCTCATACAGCTTGCTACCTCCACCAGTGGGCTGGTGCTCCATTTCTCTCCAATATTTGAAAAGAATGTCTTATCTCAACTGCCATTTATTTGGCCACCTGACTTTAGAAAGGAATAACCAGCACCATCAGCTTTTCCTACTCACCCTGAATTCCATTTCAGTGGCATCTTTCAGAAGAACGCAAACCTTAACCTAGGAGCCAAACTTCAAAAAGAAAAAAAAAAGAAAAACACAAACCCAACAGCCTTTGGAGTCAGTAGGAGATTTTTTTGTGTGTCATAGCATTATTCATAGCTGTGCAGAGCAGATGTTGACAATTAGGAGAGAACAGAGGCTGGTCTGTGGTCTGTGGTTCACGTGGGTAGATGAAGGCTCGAGGCTGCGGCGATTTCCTGTCAGCGCGAGCAGGTCCTGGGGGCTGCAGCCCAGTCCCAGTGTACAAAGTCACTTTTGTTGGCCTTGGTTGTGTCCCTGGGCTGAAAGAATAATGGTGCTAGCAGGCTCAGTGTTCTGCTCTGAGAGATCTATGTCCATTGATACAAAATTACGGGTTGAAAACTTTTTATGGATTTTGTTTCTTCGCTAGATGTTCGCCTCCTCCTCTCAGAAAGCTCAGAACAGCTGACCCTTTCATTTGCTGCAGTAATTGCCACTGTGTCATGTCACATCTTAATCCCTTTAGCTTGAACCATATTTAAAGCACAGTCCCTCCCAAATTTGAATGTATTTTTACACAGTAACTTACATGGAAGCAATTTCCTGCAAATTAAACTTGATGAAGTGTTATCCTTTTGCCTTCAGAGCCATTTTCTGTAAAATTCTGATGGCTGCAGGTAATCTGGGGCACCTCTGCTGTTGTCAGCACTGCTTGGCATGCTTGTGTAAACAGGAATTTCCCAGTAGTCAAAGGAATTTTTACTGTAGCTCATTTTGTCTGAATGGGCTTATTGAATTAATGATGGTGTTGATGCCATATTCAATGAATTCCCGTTTTCCTCTTTGCTGCTGGAGCTGTATAAATAATCATATATTAGTGATGGAAAATGAGAAACATTTTTGTCTGCAAAGAAGTATTTCTCATCTTCTAGTTTGGCAGGTGCAGGCAGTGATGGAGAAATCATCCCTGGTCCTTTGGGAGGCCATGGTCAGAGGAGAATGAACAAAACCAGCTTAGTGGAAGGAGAGGAAACTTTGTGGACATGGTTGCTATTCAGGATCAGAGAGATGGTTTGTAAAATTTGAAACAAACAAACAAAACCAAATTTCTGGTGCTCTGCCATATATTAAATTCACTCTTTGATGGCTTTTACAGCCATGGAATGTGAGCACGTTCATGTCAAGTTGCAGTGATTGGGTCTGTCATCCTGCTGCTCTGTACAATGCAGGATGCCATTGAACACAAATGGAGCATTGATAAAATGACAAAAGCAAAGCATAAAAAATATTTCTTAAATGGCTGGAACGGTGTCTGTAGTAAATACATGTTTTGTTGTTCAGGAACAAGAAATTATTTTCTGTCTGACAGGATTGCATGCATTTCACTGCTGCCTGAGAACTGGGTCCCTGTGATAAGAATCTCACTCAAAGCTTGGGTTGCTTGGGCTTCTTTTTTTTTTGTTCATCAAGTAGGTAACATGAATAATTTTAGAATAAAGAGGAAGGAAGAAATTACATGCCTCAGTAGCAAGCATGTGTTCTCTGATACTTTAGTTTCAAGTTCTGTATTGAGGAGAGGTGAAGTCCAAAATCTCCTTTTATAGCAGGATACCAGGTGCAAGCAGCCAGACATAGAACTCAATTCAACTTTCCCTTCAGTGAAAATTATAACACAGCTTCAGCCTTGATGGCACACTGCCACTGCTGTGGCAGGGCTTGTGCTAATTTGGTAGGAATAATGCATAAATAATGCTCACAGATATAAATTTTTAGTGTGAAAGGTGCCAATGCATCCAGGATGGGAGTCCTGGTGAAGGAGAACTCTTGGAGCAGCCCCAGCCAGGGCACCCTGAGCCCTCTAAAGGCAGGACAATTAAGGATTGCTAATTAACAGTTGCTGTAAAAACCTAAAGCTACTTGTGTCAGACCACATACCCAGAATGGGTCATGCCAAGGAATTTATTTACCTGAAAGCTGTTCATTGTTTCATTCTAATCGTGGATCAATAGCCAAATATTTGCTATAAGTCAGAATCTTTCCAAAATGACACAGAATTCCAAGCTGAAGAGTTCTGCAGGAAGGAGCCTGATGTTGTGTCCCCTCCCTGTGACACTGGATTTATTGTTGCTGTCTGTACAATTTTGGATGAATAGCCTGAAGTGGAATCTTTTCTCACTTCTGACCTCTTACCAGAGAGCTCCAGAAACACAATTAATACATTTTACAAGGAAATAAACTTCATTCTGAGACCAAGCTGTGAAGCTATTGCTTCACATACTCTGAAAGTTGTTTGAATTTCCATTTGGGATTTGATATTTTTGGTTAATTTTTTTTCCTAGCAACTTTGGGGGTTGTAGAATGTAGAAATGTCACCACCATCAGCAAACCAAAAATTTTACTGTCTGTTTTTAATGATAATATAAATAACAGGGTTTGGCTTTCTTAACTTCTGTCAAACCCTTAAAAAAAAAAAGTTATTTAGACTCAAATCTGTGACTATCATGTGTGAGCAACTGGCAAAGAGAAGTAACTTTTTTACCTTTTACAAAAACCAGAGCCTTCTTCAGGCATGGTTTTCAGAATTACCTTTTAAGATGTGTTTTAACTCTGTCTGAATTTGACCTGCTTTGCCCAGGAATTGTCTTGCCATGCCCTGTTGGGCAGATGTGTGTTTGTACTGGCATTAAGTGCTGTTCAATATTTGCTGTTTTTTCAGGGCTTCTCATTGTCAGGAATTTACTAATAATGAGGGCTCTGGATTTTATGTGTCCCCATGTAGTTTGTGTATGCAAATCTTGTGCCATTTATAGTGATTTACTCACCAGCTGGTTTAACTTTGGGCATCTTTTGACCACAATTTTACATTTGTTGCTGTTAATGAATTTTTAAATATTGCATTTAGGAAAAGTGCTTCTTCCTAATGTTTTTTTGGGCAATCTTATAAGGCTGGCACAAATTCATTTCAAACACACTCCTGGTAAATGTGCTTGTATTAGCATGAAAATTTAATGCATTTTTTTGGTTTTGAAGAGAAAATAGGTAAATTTTGCTTTCATATTTTCTATTTGTACTTTATCTTGACAACTACTCCTGTGCTCTGTTATTCTTTCCTCCTTTACCAGGTTTCAAGCCTCCAAATTCGATCTTTTAAGTGTTGGTTTTTATGGAAATTTGTATGTACACAGCTGCTAGAAAATAAGAGAGCATGTGCCTGTGGAAAATGACTGATTACCAAAGAAGCTTCCCAAACTGAAGTCTGGAAAAACAGGAACTTTCCAAGCAGGCTAGAGGTTTATTGGAAAGGAAGAAAGCAAGGCCATTTGAGTACTTTGCACAGCTGTTTTAACAGAGTTATTTCATCCCTGTGATTCTGTAGAATAATTTGATGCCAAAAGTAACACATAACTTTTTAAAACTTGTTTTGAATCAGTGGCATATATGAAATTAGTTTCATGTGGTCAAAAACTTTCTGCATTTTGGAACAAAATGACCAAAAGTTTAGCTCATCTTGCACTGGTAAAATGCTGCAGCTCAGTGACAGCTGCATTTTCTGAATAATGCAGTGAACATGAGACTTTCCTGATCAGAAGTAGGAGGAACAGACACATTTTGCCCTTTCTAACTGCCAGGTTGGGGTTTTTAAAATATTTTCACTCACAATGAGCATAATAAAAATCTTGCTTTAAATTGAAGGGTGATGCTTTTAGATTATTTCACAAATTAAATACCTGTACTAAGCAAAAATTTCATTTTTTGGGTGTAGATAAGCAGATCCTACTTTCATATTTCACAGAAGGTGCCTAGTTCTTGATTTCCACCATCAGAAGTGTGTAAGGAATATTTAATTTAATCCAGGCTGCAGAGGAGGGGATGAGAGTTCTCCATCCATGTGCTGGGAGATGTGCAATGACAAAGAGAACACATTCTCTAGGTAGAAGTGCAGCAGATGCCAAACATCTGTGAATCATCAGCTCTGGAAGAAATAAGAACCTTTAAGCCTGAATTGAAGAAAGATTTGTTTGTTTGTTTGTCTTAGCACAAAACTGCCTGGTTTAACCCTTTCTCTCCACTGCTAATTGCAGTTATCCACCCTTAGATTAATAAAGATTATTTTACCATTAGATTAATAAAGATTATCTTACCCTTAGATTAATAAAGATTATCTTACCCTTAGATTAATAAAGATTATCTTACCCTTAGATTAATAAAGATTATCTTACCCTTAGATTAATAAAGAATTCTTCTGGCTGCCTGTCCCTCTTAAAGCCCTTCAAAATACATCTCATTAGAAGTCAGTAAAAACAAAGTGTCAGTTTAGAAGTCAGATCTTGTTTTGGCTTTGGTAATGTCCCTTGACATGAAGTGCCTGTAAGTGCCTGACCTGCACACCCAGCAACACAAACAGTTCCAGGAGCCCCAGGAATCCCCTGCTTGTCCAGTGCCACCTGGCTTTGGGTCCTGCTGCTCTTCAGTCCCATCATTTCTGTGTTTTCTTGGCCATTCTCAGTCCATTTGCTCCGTGGTTTTCCCTCCTTTGGCAGATGAATTTTGTATCCCCTGTGTTCATCCACTTCTCTCCAGCAGCCACACTCCCTCCCAGAATTCTCTGTTCCATCAATAAAGGGATATTTTGGAATGCACTTAGACAACAAAATACCTCTTTTTCCTTGGCCTTTGATTGTTTTCCATCAGAAATGAATAGTTTTAAACCTAAATACTTCCCCAAGCATGAATGGCTTCCCCTCTCTCATCCTGACAGCTTCTTTATGCTGTTGCAAGGTCCAGCAGTCTTTTTGCTGAACTCAGCATGGAATTTCTGAGCCCTGATGCACAAGTGCTCTCCAGACACACACACAGAGCATTCCTGGGTGCTTGCTGTGAACCTCTGGAGCATATCCCAAATTTAATGGAATGGTTTGCTCTGCCCAGCAGAGAGTGAGGCTGCCAGAGGCCAGGAATGGGATAAGAAATGTGGTGGATTTGGGTTGATTGTCAGAGAATCCATATTAAAAAAGGATTGGGAAGCTCACTGGAGTTCTGAAAGTTGTCCTGCCAAAAGCCAGGAATGGGATAAGAAATGTGGTTGGTTTTCAGAGAATCCATGGGAAAAAAAGGATTGGGAAGATCACAGGAATTCTGAAAGTTGTCCTGCTAAAAGTCAGGAATGGGATAAGAAATGTGGTGGATGTGGGTTGATTTTCAGAGAATCTCTATAGGAAAAAAAAAGGATTGGGAAGCTCACTGGAGTTCTGAAAGTTGCCCTTCCAAAAGCCAGGAATGGGATACGAAATGTGGTGGATTTGGGTTGGTTTTCAGAGAATCCATGGGAAAAAAAGGATTGGGAAGCTCACTGGAGTAAAGAAAGCTGTCCTGCCAAAAGCCAGGAATGGGATAAGAAATATGGTGGATTTGGGTTGGTTTTCAGAGAATTCATACACAAAAAAGGATTGGGAAGCTCACAGGAATTCTGAAAGTTGTCCTGCCAAAAGTCAGGAATGGGATAAGAAATGTGGTGGATTTGGGTTGGTTTTCAGAGAATCCATAGGAAAAAAAAAGGATTGGGAAGCTCACTGGAGTTCTGAAAGTTGTCCTGAGTGATATTGGAGGGAAGAGACTGGAACAAGAAGAGTTCAAAAAGGTGATTGATATGCCTGAGGCTGAGGGGAGAAAGCAAAATTAACAATACTGGTTTGTCTACCCTGGAAATGGAAATTGCCAAATCTTTTCCAGTCTCTTGATGAGAGAAATGGATTTGTAAAGAATTTTTAAAACTTAACAGGAAGTTCACACAATTTTGTACATGTGTGTGCAAACACTGAGATAAGGTGTGCTGGCTTAGGAAGGCCATGGAATAGAGATGACATTGCTGAGAGAGAGATTGAACCAGAAACAAGTTTCAGTAAGTTTCAAAATAGTGAAACTTGCATAAAGACCAGATATTTTAGAGAATTTGAACTATGAAAGATGTATTAAAACAGGAGTACATGAGGAAAAAATATTAAAAGTAATAACAGCATTATGTGGCAAAAGCTAATAGAATAAAAAACATTTATAAAGTATTGTAACCAAGAAAAACATGAATATCCTGATGGAATAGCATTAAGTTTTACATCTCTCATGTCTTACTACTCATCAAGACTAATAATGGACTAAAATCTTTTAAAACACCTCTCAATTACCCCATCCCTGTAAAAACTAGAAAAATTAACATCTTGAGTTGCTTTTAGTGTTTTATTATGAACTTGGTGAGCCATTAAAAGAGCAATATGAGCACTCAGACATTGGTTGCAATGCTAAAACACCACTGATGAAAATTTTATGATTTATTGATGAAAAATGCAGGGTGAGCTTGGAACTAACAAACTGTGTAACTGTTTCTGGATTATTTTCCTGCTCTAACACTCAAACTTCTTTTCTGTCCCTTGGGAGCTGAGGGATGAAAAGTGAGTGGGGGTGTTTGGGTGGGAGCTGCTCCCATGTGTGGATCAAAGGGAGGGCTCTGGAAGCTTCACTCACCCACTGGCACTGGGGCACCCTGTCCCCAAAGGCAGCTTGGAATTCTGTGTTTGCAATGTTGGTATGAAATTATTGCTGATACTAAACAAAGAAATATTTTTTTTTCAATTTTGTAAAAAATATGATTCGAAGTTTTCTGACTCTCAGTGGTATTTTTCACAAAACACCACTGTACAAATGTACAAAATACACTCTACAAATGTATCAAAATAAGATTATTCAGTGCTTTTTTTCAGGTCCAAATTAGTGTCTCTGTTCCTATTGCAGAATCAATCTAATATCATAAAAGAACTGGAGTTTTTTGTATTTTAAGACATGCATTTTACCAGCTAGTATATTTACACAACACATAAGATTATTATTAGAAGCCAATAGATTCAGGGTTTATTTGACTTTTTTTTGCTGGCAAGACAGTTGTAGAAATATTAACAAGTATTTTATTAGATTATTTATAATATTAACAAGTATTTTGTATGCTAGAGATTTCAGGAAGTGCTATCTTAGTGGACGCTGATTTATTCTTGATTTGAGCAGGCTGTACTGTAAGGTAGGGACTTGAACTTGATGATTCTCGTGTGTCTCTGGATATTCTATGCTTCATTTAAAGAGAGATGGACTTGCTTTGTTTGCATTTCCTTGATCCACTACAGGATTGGGTCTCAAGCAGTTCTTTTTGTGCATCAGAATCAAAGGAAATGCATAATAGCACTCAGATGCAGCAATTGTGAACAGTTGTTTGAGAGGAGCCATGCTGCACTTTAAGGTGGTCATTACATGGCAGCAGCTGGAAGTGCTTGTTTTCCTGGTGTTGTGTTCTGAAATAATCAAAGCATCACTTTTGGAGTTATTTAATGAGATGAAAACCCTACAAAAACCCATCAGTGTTGTGGAAGTAGATGGAGAAACACAGAGTTCTTGAGGTTGTGCTGCAATGAGTTCTGTGCTTCAGAAGTGGGAGTCCAACAAATCCAGCATAGAGCAGGGAAATTAAAAACTGCTTTTTCTTGCTGGAAAAGCAAAGCAGCCCCATCACCTCCTGCTGGGGCAGAATGCCCCTCTGCTGTTCCTTTCCACTTTGCTCAGCTGGATCCCACACCCAGCAGAGGTTTTGGAAGGTTTTTCTTCAAGGCACACACTAAAGCCAATCCTTTTTGCTTCCAGCTTGGAGTCCTAGTTCCATGGAAGTCTGAATCTGTTTTTTCACACTCTCTGGGCACTCTGATCTTCCTTCCAACCTTCTCACCACAGACCTCATCACATGCCCTGGGAGGTTACCATTGCACTTGTCTGAGGAAGAAAAAAAGATAAAGAAAAATATTATTCTGATTTGTACAGAGCCAAGATCGTTTCTGTTGGTTGCTTGGGGTCTGTAGAGAACCCTCCACAGTTCAGGGTATTTCTGGGTCAGTGATTTTTCTATTTTGATGGTGGAAAGTGTATAGACAAATGCTCCAGTGCTTTTATATTGTGTTTGCTTCTGTTTCCTCCTAGGCCTTGGAGAAAGAAGCTGAGGGGTGTTTGGAGAGAAGGCTGGAATTTTCTGTGGAGTTGACAGAGTTAGGCACACACTAATAAGGACTGATGATAGAAAACTCCCTGAAAGGAAAATGAAAATGATGTTTATAGAAACCCACAGGGTGTATTTCCAGAAGAACTGAGTGAGATTCTGAGTACAAGAAGATGAGGTAGCCAGAGGGAAATGGGATTTTCTTTTTGTCACTGGGCTTTTCTGTCCTGTCTGGGATCTTTGAGCCATAGTGAGATGAGATTTATGTATTTCTCTGTCTTCATGGTGGGGAATTATGGATGAATTCCAGCTTGTTCTGTGTGTGTTGTGTCTGCTCTTTGAGGATTGGGTTAAAATGTGCCATTTCTAGGAGTTTTATTAAAGGAGATATTTTGGTGAGAGCAGGTGTCACAGTACCCTGAGAAATCCGTAGTGTTCTTTACCTCTGTGATACCCTGCAAATTCTTTCCTTTGTTCTTATCTTTTGTTTTAATTTTAATTTCATTATTATATAAATAATTTTTTATATAATATTATATATAATGTATATAATGAGATTTATATACATTTATATATATATACATATATACATTTATATACATTATATACATGAGATGTTATATATTATATATTATATATTATATATATTATTATGTATATATTATATATTATATATATTATATTATATGTATTATATATATTATTATATATTATATATTATATATGTTATATATAATATATATTATATAATATTATATAAGATAATTTAATTTTCTTTAATTTTTCTTTTATTTTTGTATATGGCATAAAGAGGAGGGACTAACATGATCAATTTGTCAACAATTTTAATAATTTATGAATATTCCCCTGTGTCTATATCCTCTCTAGACCCTTGTTCTTTGGTTTTCTCATGCAGATCCCTGCCTGGCAGTGTCACAGAAGTATCAGCAAACCTCAGCTACATTCCACTGGGGGCTTGATTTATGTTTCCCATCGTGGCCAAAGTAAAGAATGAACTGAAAGCAGAATCCAGTGCCATCTACACTTTGGATGTGGCTTTTGGATTGTAGATCTGCATTGCCAAAAAGAAAAAAAAAAACAAACCCACCCCAACAAACCAACTAAAAAAGAAATCTTGTGATAAATGAAAACCCACACTCCTAATTCACTCACTATTGTGTGATTATACAGGAGCTGGCTGGGCACTGACAGTGTGAAAAGCCAAAAAGAATTTTCCTTGTGAGATCTTTCCAAATGTTTCCCTCAGCTGCTGCTGTAACAATAAATAAACACAGGGCAATAAAAAACAAGGATAAAATGATGGAGCCTAAATCCCTTAATTACAAGGTTTATATAATAGGTAAGAGTATTCAGAAGAGAAGGATTGTGAAAAAAATCCTCTATTTTTTAGTAAAGGTGCTTCATTCTATGTACAGTACAACCAGTTTTGGAAAGAATGAAATGTAATCTCACCCTGAGAAATGTATGTGATAAATCTTCAGAAAATAGAAAGCCACTGTACATAGGAAAAGTACAGTCTGTGCTTCCAGGGCATTTCCCAAGATAAATTTCCCTCATGAATGAGGTCCTTAGTTGTTGAAAGAATCTAAAATAGAAGACACATCAGGTCTTCCAAGCTGAAAACTCCATCAGGGAGTTCATTATAATGCACATAAGATCAGCTGCTCTGAGGTTTAGTCCATGTGTCAGCATTTTTTGTGTAGTAATGTTTGTCCTGACTTTGGTCAGCTGCATAAACTTAAAACAAATCTATAGATGTGGTGAATTTGAGCACCAGAAGGAAGTGGGGGTTTTTTTAGGGTTTCTTTTTCTGGTAAAGTGGTCAATGTTATTGTTCTGTGTCTCAAAAAATAGAAGAATAAACCCCAAGATATGAAGGAGATTATCAGTGGTAAATGTTGGCCACCTTTTGGCCATGGTAATAATTATGAAACAGATTAAGAATTTGTTTCTGGCATCCCACCAGGATTCAGGATTGCAGCATTTCCCAATTTCTGTTTCTCACCAAGCACAGTAGTCCTGTCTCCTTGATTTCAGGGGAAATTAAGGCAATGATGAGATCTGCAGCAAAAGCCAAACTGGGTTAGAATGATAACCTCCACTTTACTCACTTGGAGTATTTTATATGTGGGATTAAAAGTAAAATATGATCAGTCTGATCTGGGCTGAGGTCATATATAATTTCCAGATTAGCCTGACTTGACTTTGAGCACAGTATCCAGCAGTGGTTGGAAATGTGCAGAACAACCATGTGATCAGTAACCATTTGCTGTTTACAGATGAACCAAGTGCAGCTTTGATATCCAGGATTTTTTCATGCTATGATGTAGAGCTGTGTTTGTAGAGAACTGCTGAGATCTGTCCTTGCTGTGGAAGGCACCTTGTCAGGCCCAGGCTGCCAGCAGGGGATATCTGATGTTATCAGAACATTTAGGAGCTGCTACCCCTGGGTGTGATGCACAGAAAAGGGCACAGCCTGCCCACAGGTTGTTTTTCATTACAACCTTTAAGGCTGTGTTGCAGATACTTTGCATTACCTACAAAATACATCTAGGAAAACTGGGAAAATAAGAAAGGTGAATGCATAGGAGATTTCTAGTTACTAGTGATACTGGAAGTAGCAGAGAGAAAGCATTGCAAACTATTTTTTATTTCCATACAATTGTCAAGCAAACTTGTGGGTGTTCATTTCTGCTCTTAGTTGGTCTAAACAAGGCAGCAGTGATGTTTTTATTTTGTAATGAAGCATCATTCATCATAAAGTTTGTCTCAGAGTAAACACCTATTTCAGATTGAATTCTGTAAGGTCTTTTCTCCTGTATTTAAATGCACTCAAGTGCATTTTTAAGCTGTAATTCTTTTGATATTTTAGTTTACAAAGGTTCTACCCCCTCTCTCTCCTTTCTTCACGATCCCACCCATTTCCTTGCTGCTGCAAGGCTTTAGCTGACTTCTTGATGAGCCAGTTGAGCTCTTCACAAAGAAAAGAGACAAAGGTTTTCCTGTTTGTTCAATGGCAAGGTGTGGAGGTGTTCAATGGCTGCCTCCTCCCACAGCACAGAGGTGGGAGGAGGCAGAAACCAGGCAGGTGTCCATGAAATTGTTGTAGGATTGCAGCCAAAGGTTCCTGCAGAGCTGCTGAGCTTGTCTAAGAACTCACTCCCATCCAAAACTTGACTTCAGCAGCAGCCCAGCACCCTCCCTTGAGCTATTTCTATAGTTTGTCTTCTCCTGAAGGAGCTGGTTGATCTTCCTGGGCTGGTAGGAGATAAAGACAGAAAAATAAATGGTTTATTTTTTTGCTTTGCTAGCAAGCTGAACTGAACTGCTGAGGATTCAAACAGCAGGGCTGTAAGAAGGGAAGTCGAGGTGAATGTGTGGCCAGGAGGGGAAGAGCAGCAAATCCTTCTCAGAGGCTCAGGTGCAGCCCTGCAGAGCTTCACCTTGTGGAGCAGCCACAGAGCCCAGCAGAGCTGATCTCATGGCCTGCTGCCACCAAACCATCCAGCCAGCATCCTCTTCCTCTCACTTCCCTTGTTCTCTGTCCCTTTCTGCCAGCTTAGCAAACTGAGCCAGTCCATCTTCTACACCCCCTAACAGAACTACAGCCAAATTGCAATTTCTTTTCTGAAGGGAGAAATCACAGCAATTACTTGAAATTCCAGATGTAAGGGATTGGAGCTGAAGGAGAGCCAAAAGCAGTGCCAGGAGGGGCTGGGCATGTGGGGCCAGGGAGGGGTGCTGGGTGTGGGGACATGGGGCTGCTCTTCCCCTTTGTCTGTGGGTCAGTGCTGCCCAACTCATGGGCAGTTTCACTCAAATCAGCCTGACAGGAGTTATTTATCCAAATTTCACTCAGCTTTGCCTTGGTGAGTAGTCAGAGTGATCAGCACCTCTTCCTTGCCTAATGTCAGCAGGTCCTGCTACTCTCACCCTCTATCACAGTCCTTTTCAGTTCTTGTACTCACCCTAGAAATACATCAAGAGCCAGAATAAAGCAAATTTATTCTTAAAATTACTCTTGACCATTGCAGCTGATCTGATGTATTGTATATGCACATTATTTTCAAGCAAAAAGGAAGAAAATTAAATCTTGATTCACAAATACATGAATATAAAGTCCAGCTTTTGTTTTAGGATTGTATTAATGGTGTGAGGTGGAGCAGTTAGGTGAAGGGTGATCTTGATGTTTTTAGCATGTTCAGAGGAAGACTTAAAAGTCATATTTAAAAAAAAAGTTTAAACCAAGCTAGTATGTATATTTAAAAAGAAAAGAAGATAACCTGTATGTTTCAGCTTCCTGTTTAAAAGGACAGTCTGGCAAAGCCAGCAGAGAGCTTTAGCTGGGGGGAGGATTGCTGGTGATGGTGACTTTTCTAACAGGTTGTTTATACAGTAAAGTACCAGACAAAAAATGACTGAGAATTGTGTATATATGTCAGGAGAACACAGGGGAGTGGTTTCTGTGCAGCCAGTCTTTCACAGTTACTGATAATGGCTTTTAATGTATTTTCTAAATATCATAGAATATATAAAACATAGAATATATCATTTGTAGGTGGGCAGAGCATGTTGTGTTTCTCTGCTGCTGCTTTGGGGATGGATTTCTCTGCAATGCCAACTTTTGTCTGGCTTCACTTTCACAATCCCATTTCTGTAAAGGCTCCCAGCAGGACACAAGCATCCCTTTCACAGAGAAGCAAACAGCACAGGGCAGAATCCAGGGCTGGGGGAAATGTCCACCTTGAGTTTTAGTCACAGGAGATGGGAGGGTTTCACAAGTGAGGTGGGGTGGGCAGTGATCTAACAGAGATTTTGCTCTGATACCTCTTTTCATACCTTTCATCTTTTTGATACCTTTTTTGTACCTTTTCAGCCCTTTTGCTCTGATACCTCTTTTCATCCCTTTCATCATTTTGATACCTTTTTTGTACCTTTTCAGCCCTTTTGCTCTGGTATGTGGGGCACTTTGAGCTGGCAGTGGGGATGTCTGAATTTACATTGAATTTTTATTCTTGTACTGTGAGTGAAACCTACCTGACATCTGTCTATTGAAAAACTTGAAAGGCATCACCCCCCCAAGTGTTTTTCCTTTTCTTTTCCTCCTTCAGTTTCAGCTGATCCTAGCTTGGTGTTAGCTATAACTCAGGCATTTTTCCATGAGTTTTGGCTCTGTTCTTGAACAAGCAAATATGAAGAAAACACCTCTTAAAGGGCAGATATCTTTATTAACTGCTAGCAAAGATTGCTGCTGATGCAGAGGAATAAAATACATGCTATGAGTTTATCTTGCAAATAAAATTATCACCTCCATGTTACTAAAATACCTCTAGGCATTCAATAGATTTATTCACAGATAATCCAAATACATTCTCTTAACATTAGTTTTAATCTATTCTGTTTATTTCCTACCAATTCCTACTTCATGCTTATTTGGCATAGGAGAATTTAACTGTTCCTTGTTAGGAAATCAGTGCTTACATCTGGAAATTCAAGTGATTACTGTGATTTCTCCCTTCAGAAAATAAATTGTAATTTGGCTGTAGTTTTATTAGGGTGTGTAGAAGATGTGTGTGCTCACTGTGCCCTCCATCAGACCAATGCCCCTGGATTAAATCAATGGTACCCACTTTTGAGAAGCTTCTGGGGGAAATTGTACAGCTAATTTGAATTAAGTATTTGGGGAGGAAAAAAGAAAAAGTGAAGTATTTCATGCAATAGAAGCTTAGTCTTACCTACCAAAATGGATTTTCAGAAAATGGAAGGGATCAAACTCTATTGAAATGAACCAATCCCTGCCTTCCTAATCTATGGAATTTTAATTTGCTTGTTTAGAAAGCATTACAGTGGTTATAGAAACATCCATTTAAAAGCACTTTAAAATCACCAGGGCATCTAAGGAATTTGAGACACCTGTAGCCTCTGAATAATACTAATTGATATCTGGGAGGACTTTATGAAATGTGCACAAAAGATAGAATTTTGAGTGGCTTAAACCTTTATTTACAATTCAATACTGACAAGAAGTTGCTGAAGTCTCTCTCCTCCCTCTGATTTCTCCCCTTTAACCTCTGAATTACTGAACTGGGTGGAAATGTATGAATCAATTAAACATTGCTGAGAGCTTCAAAGGCTCTAACAAAAGTCAGAGGTGCACATTGAAGTTTCTTAAAACTTTTCTAACTTTCTGAGGGCTCTTCAAAAATCAAAAGCAAATTATATTTCTGCTTGTATCCAGGGCAGTACTGAGCCCAGTGTCAAGATAAAAAATCCAAACAACTCAAGGCAGCTGATGCAGTTCTGCACCTGCAGGCACTGGGTGTTTTCCTGATGTTTGTGTGTACATATATACACATATATATGTGTCATTTCAGGTACACAGCAAAGCTATGGAGTGTATTTACTGGGAAATTGGGAAAACTTCCCAGTAAATACTGGGGAAATAAATATTTACAATGTTCTCTTTCAGATAGAATAGGATGAAAGGTAGAAAAGAAGTAGCAGGAAGTTGTGCAATGTAGGTGATGATTTGGAGGTATTCAATCTGACAGGAGAGAATAATTTCAGTTAGGAACTACTATTATAGAAATTTTAGACATTGACACTGTGTGTGTCACCTCACTGATTACTGGTGGTGGTTCTTGTCATATTTTTGGCAATATGCAAAATAATGCTTTTTCCTCTTAAATGCTGTGTGTATAGAGCAAAGACAAAAGCACTTCTGTGGGTATATGGCTCTTGTTTGCTTTCTTCCTAACAGCTCTCTAATTAAATTTTTCTTCTGGTTATGCTGTGCAGGCAGCAGAACATCAGAATTACTGGATATGTTTATTCTGCTGCAGAAATTTTGTGTTGTTCCAGTAAATTTATTTTCTCCTCAGTTTTACATATTCCAACTGTCGTTTCTGTGATTGTAGCTGTGTAGAATCCAAAGCCAGGCCTTGAGGATCTGGCAGTTGTACATTCTAATGTCCTCATTCCCACAGGAAGGAGACACCTCTGCATTTGGGGTCTATTAAATATTGTAGTTTTTCGTGGGACATGGTTTGACTGGGCTGTTAGGGTGAGTGATGGGACAAATGGCCATATTGGCTTTCACTGGGCAGCACAGCAAAGTTCTGTATGGATTTTAAAATAGTAATTCATCTTGTAAGTACCCACAGAAGCCTTATTTGGCAGCTCATTGTTTAAATCCTTTAATCTTGGGAATTTGCCCTTATGTTAGATTTTCAGCAAAGCTCTTCTCCTACAGTTTGTGCTGTTATTTTAATATCATCACAGCTTGAGGTGCCTTGTTCCATAATCCTCTATAAAAAGCACTCTTGGAAATGCATTTCTGTGTGTGACATTTTTAATTTGAGCTGACTTCTTCAGTTTTGTATTGGGGAAAATGATGGAGCCTGCTCTGATTTCCATCACTAAACTGTGGCAGGGAGATTGAGGAGCAGAACACCTCGGTGTGCAGGGTTCACAATTGCAGCAAAAATTAAAGGTGGATTAAGGCAAGATGCACAGCTCCAGGTGAGGAACTTGTGTGTGAGTCCCAGGTCAATCACCTGGGAGAAAATGTGGGAAACTGGAGAAAATGTGGGAAACTGGAGAAAATGTGGGAAACTGCCATGGGTGGTCAAGGGTACAGAACAACTTCTGTGGAATCATCGAATCCTGGGGTGGTTTTGTTGTGAGGGGCCTTGAAGCTCATCCAGTTCCACCCCTGCCATGGGCAGGGACATCTCCCACTGTCCCAGGCTGCTCAGAGCCCCGTGCAGGTGGCCTTGGGCACACCCAGGGATGGAGCAGCCATCCCTGGCTCTGATGTGTGGTTGGTGCTGGAGATTTCTGGATTTCACAGGCTCGTGACCGGGAGTGCTGCCTCTGCCTGCTGTGAGGTGGGTGTAAGGACTCTGATGTTCCTGTGATGAGTTTAAAAGGCTGTCAGATGAAAATGGATCATGTTTTCAGCTGGGAATGGCTGATGTGGCTTCCTACAAAATGTGGGTGCCTTACAGAGATAAGTGAGCAGATGAGAACACAGTTCAGTCTTGTTGGGTCCACCTGGGGCTTTTCATCTGCTTCAAAAAGCTTTGAATGGAGACAAAGACTGGACTTATGCAGGCTTCCCATTATTAGTCCTAATAGTTTAGCTGAATTTTCAGGTGGGTGAAGCTGATTATTTGTTGTTGACAGAAGGACTGTGTAGGGAACTTGTCCTAACAAGCAGTAATTGTGTGATTAGGAGAGTTTAATAAAGAAGAGGAATTCTGATTCATTCATAGCACTTGGATTGTTGACAGTTAATGTCATTTTCATTGAATGAAATCTATCAGTGTTGCTTATATTTTCAAGCTATTTGGAAGTGCTGGTATTCTGAAGCATTATTGTTTGCATCTAAGACCAAAGCTGAGACCTGAAGAGATCAGGAAATATTCCTAAAAAAATTAAAACTTGATTTTAATATCTCAAATTTAGATACTTTGTAGTATGACTAGACTGTAGAATTACAGAAACTTTTTTGCTGAGAAATAATTTTCTAAATGGTATTTTGTAATTTCCATAATTATGAACTATTATAGTTATTTTTATAAATGAAAGTGAACACCACTGATGTGTTTTTAGCCACAGATATGTTACCAATGTATCTTGTTTTATTCACAAATTGCATTTCTTTGCTTTGGCAAGAGCAGTGCAGGGCCCTAGAAATCATCTGTTACTTTGGAAGGGAACAATACAAAATATAACTTGTGTTGTACACTATTTCCTTTCCAAGCAAAATTTTTCTAAGATAAAAATTGTGATCACTTTCAGCTTATAACTGTTAAGGTAAATATTGTAGATTTCATAAGGAAAAATAGATTATTACTAAAATAGAAATGTAACCAATACAGATGTGGTTACTAATCCAGGATCTTTACCATTTATATGTTTATAGCTATGTAGAACCATTCTTTCTCTATTCAAAAATAATCTTCTCATCCAGATAATAAAATTATGAATCTCTAATTGTACCCTCTGCCTCCACATTAGATAAAATTAAGTTAGTTAGTTTTTTACTGGGGTCTCTTTCTTAGTCAAGCATATAAATTACCTGTCAAAATGGAGCACTTCCATTTTGACAGGAAACAGTTTTCTTCTAATGAAACATAATTTATGGTATAAATACATGCTGAATCAGGCATTGTAATGCAGATGACCTAGTGGCCCTGTATGATTTCTGAAGCTTGGCCTTGAATACAAGTTCTTACTTAAAAAGGGAGGGAAGAAGGGCAAACTGGGGAGAAATTCCCACAGCTCAAAATATTTCTAAAGCTGCCTAACAAAGCAGCTTTAACTCTCTGTATAAAGCTTTCTCTAAGCAACTTGGTGGGTCTGGCATAAGTACCAACTTTGAACAAGATTTTCATTTCTAATCTCTTTTCCTGTCTCAATACTGAATTATGTTCAGAGTTTTCAGATCATGCTTGCCACAGTGGGACAGGGGGAATTTGCCAAAGCCACAGGAGAACTCTGTATTGATTTCTGAGGGCAGGCAGACTTCTGACCTGCTGGAGTTGCACTGGGACCACTCGTGGCAGGGGCTCCTAAGAGAAATAAAATATTTACCTCATCTCTTGAAGTGATACTCTTTTTGAAGTATTCTCTTTCTAGGGCCTATTCTTGTGTCACAAATTTCTGTCATAGTTTAGGAAATACATGGTGGATGCAAACAGTGCAAACAAAAAGTGGGATTTTGGAACGTGAGGTGTGCACTTTTATTGTTGACTTTTTCTGTCATCAGCATATTCCTGAAGCATTTATTATGATTTTTTTTTAAAAAGCACCTGTCTGATTGGTATTTAAATATTTGCAATATTCTGCTTTTAAGTGAAAACACTCACAGCCACTGGATCTTTACATTCAAAGTATTATGATGTCAGCCTGGAACAGAATTTCAACAGTTGGGTCTTGTTGCTGCAGGTATTTTCCTATCCAGAAACACAGAGGTCTCATGGGCAGCCTGACATCTCTGAAATGGGTCCGTTTGGCTGTGGGATGTTTGTTAGATAATCACAATTAGTTTGTTAGATAATCACAATTAATCACAATATGTGCACAGTAAGTTAAGCACAAGGTGATGTCACCTCAGGCATGTTGGTTTCAGTGGCCACTCAAGTGATCTGAAGGACAAAATGATTTCTTCACACCAAGAAAATGCAGTTTTCTTGTCCAAGTTTTAAGGAGATTGGAGAAACTGAGCCCAGGACAAGTTTACAGGGAAACTTCAAACAATGAAGTGAATGCACATCCAGAAATCAGCTTTTGATGGTGTAAAAGACATTTTCAGCAGCTTTGTGAGTGCACTTTGCTTTCAGGCTGTTGGAACTGCCTGAGGTGTACAGGTGATTATTTCCCCCACTCTGTTCTGATTCCTAGCTGAGACTTTCATTGGCTTCTTTGTACAGTTCATTTAACAAGTTTGTCCCTCATAAACAAGTTTGTGGCTCCTACTCCAGCTGTCACTGCCCAGAAGCTTTTTACAAAACACAACTAAGTCATTAATATAACTCAAAACATTAACATTTACTTTCTTAAAAGTGCAAGACAAGAAGTGATGGGGGCCTTTTTCCCCATCAGGATTTGCCATCCATCTTTCTGTGTACCTCTGCAGTCATGTGCAAGTATCAGCCCTTGAAAAGACCTGAAAAAAGCATCAATATTGGAAATTAATTATAAAAACTTTCAGCTTTTCTGTGTGTCTTTCTTTCAAGTATTAGGTACTGATCACTGGGAAAGCCTGGTTAATCTGCTGAGTGAGATCAAAAGGAAAAATAAACTTCAGTTCAATTTAGTGCTGCCTGAGATTTATGGATGCTGTGCTGCTCATATCTGGTTTTTACCCTGTAACTCTAGAATTTGGCAGGCTGTTTTCTGCTTAGAGGTCTGCTTGCTGTCTGGTGGAACATCATTTGGGCAGCAATAAAGTCAGTGTAGCAAGGACAAGTGCAATTTCCCCAGCTTATTTTCTTTTCTCTGCAGTGATAAAAGATTGTAAATCCCAGTAAATAAAGTATTACATGGAAAAAGGGATATTGAAGGGGTATTGCTGTGGGTGTCCTCTCTGCAGAGTTAATGTGTAGGATTTTTCTTCCTGTGGGAAGAGAGCTGGCTCAGTTCAGTGTGTTCTGTGTGTGAGCTATGGTTACAGGAGATGTTCTTGCAGCAGTAGGGGCTGTGTTTGGGGCTCAGCTTGGTGCACAGCTGGTCTCTGTGAAATAATTGACAGCTCTGTAGCCCAGTTGTTTCTTTGCTGTTTCCTGGAAGAGACAGATTGGGTTCACCAGCTTAATCCCCAAACATGTGGTCCATATTCAAACACGAAATGAGGCAGAACTGTGAACAAGCTTTGTGTTTGGTTGGATTTCTTTTGGTTTATTAAAATCGATATTCTGTGCAGGGGCATCCCCTGGGACCTCTTCCTGAGCAGCTACTGTGACCCTGATTTCAGACCAGTGTCCCAGTTCCTTCAACCAGGGGAGGGGGAGATTGCAGGCTGGAATCCTTAACCTTGGAGCAGATTCCATGGAGAGGCAATGTTTATGGAAAGATAAATGGAAACCTTACTCCTCTGTAATTTCTGCTTTCTGTGACACCAAAAAAGAGCAAATGTTAATGGCAAGAAGTAATTTTTGATTAATGATTGAAATTGTTCTCTTTATCTTCCATGTATTGGATGAAATACAAGGAGATTTTTGATATATTCTAATTGCCTCTACTGCTAGGTGAAGAGTGAGAAAATGTATTTACAGGTTTCTATTTGATGTAGCCTAATTTAGGATGGATTTAGGAAATTCATCAGTTAAACAGTGTAGATTAAATTTAAAACAAATCCACATGTTTTAGTCTGTAAGTGGAGACATTTATAAAATAAATTGGTGTATCATGTTACTTTTGTTTTCTTTAAAATGACTTCATGTGAATTAGAGTTGAGTGTGGAGTTATGTGTTAGAACATGTTGAAAGGTATCAGCCATACACACAGCATCACCTCCTTTGGGTTGTGTAGATGGGCAAATTTTGGGGTGTTCTGAACTGTTGCTGTGATGGGATAAGCTGATGAAAGCAACAGATATTTCTTGTCATACTCTAGTTTCTTTATCCATGCAAAATCTGGATTTTTTTTCTACTTAAAGCATCAAAGGAAGCAAAGCCAAGCAATTGCTTTTCTTGCTGTCCCCAGCCTTGTAGATTTTTCAGTCTTATCTGCAGTTTTTGGGTCCTGCCAAAGGCCTTTCACAAGGTGCTGTAATTTCCACCACTCCCCCCCTGTTCCATTTCCCTCCTTCTCTTTCCTCATTTTGCTTCAGTTATCTGTTCCATACTGAAATTTCAATTTAATTTGGTTTTGCTGGATAAGGTCAATAGCTACAATTGTCATCTTGTGGAGATTTTGGCCACCTGAGCAGTGTCTGGGCATTTTTGGTGTGGGGCATCTGCAGAGGAGGCTGAGGGCATATCCAGCAGAGCTGAATTTTAGTCTTCTCTAATCTTTGACTTTTTTCCTTTTGTAATCCTACTTGTGATTATTTTTCTTATCTTCCCAGAGAACACTGATGTTTTACCTTTTCAAACACAAAAAGCAAAATTTATGTTCTGTTACCCAGGGATGCTCTTTGATCAGAAGAGTGTGTTAACAATTTCTCTTAATTTTCAGACCAGGAGAGAAATGCCCAAGGGTGACATAAATAATCTGTGACTTTCAAGTGCCTTTCTTTTAAGTATTTTCTCCCTACAGTATAGAAACTTGTGATCTGTCATCAGAATGTGAGTTATTTAATGGAGTTTTTTAGCACAATGTTGTGCCTTTTGCTGAATTTAGGGGGAAGCTATTTACTCCTCTTAACTGAGGACAGAATGTGTAGTTGTGCTTTTCTTCACTGCCATTAGCTGCTAACAAAATACCTTCAAATATTTGCAAACACTCAGAGCCAGAGCAGCACTGCCCTTTGGTTAGGAAGTTTTTCTTGTACAAATCAAGGTGTGCTGGGTCTGGCTGGGCTGCACTTCCCTTTCCTCACTGCTCTGATATCTGGGCTGGTTTGGGCACCTCAGCAGTGATTTGGCTGTCACAGACATCTTTATGGAAAATCCTTTCTTTAGGATTTTTCCTCTTGAAAAGCTGAGAGGCCTCAGGAACAAAATGTATACATTGATTATCTGCTGCTGTGGAATGCAACAGATGCATCTGGGATTGGTCTCATGTGGTTGTTTCTAATTAATGGCCAATCACAGTCAGCTGGCTCAGGCTCTCTGTCCAAGACACAAACCTTTGTTATCATTCTTGCTTTTGCTATTCTTAGCCAGCCTTCTGATGAAATCCTTTCTTCTATTCTTTTAGCATAGTTTTAATATAATATATATAATAAAATAATAAATCAGCCTTCTGAAACATGGAGTCAGATCCTCATCTCTTCCCTCATCCTCGGACCCCTGTGAGCACCATCACATTTGGCCAGGGCTGAGCAGGGATCCCAAATTCCTGCAGGGCTGGGAGGGGACATGGCCAGGACACCCAACCTTGGCTGAGCCCAGGGACGTTCCTGCAGTGTGGACAGCTCCTGAAAGGTGCCTGTGCTCAGCTGGGGCTGGGCTCTGTCTCCAGCAGCACTGACACAACCAGAGCACACAGCCTCGAGCTGCACCAAGGGAAATACAGGTTGGATATCAGGAAAAGTGTTTTACACAAAGGGGATAAAGTTCTGGAATGTTCTGCCCAGGGAGGTGGTGCAGTCCCCATCCCTGGGTGTGTTTAACAAAGCCTGGATGTGGCACTGGGTGCCAGGGTTTGGTTGAGGTGTTGGGGCTGGGGTGGAATCGATGATCCTGAAGGTCTCTTCCAACCCAGTGATTCTGTGATAAAGGCCAGAAGAAGGAAAGGGACATTGGTTATTAAGGCATTTGTTCTCCACAGCAGCCTCTCTGTGTACTGAGGCCTCAGGAAGCAGCCGAACATTCTCTGCTACTGGGAAATGGAGAATAAATCATCTTTTTTTTCTATTTTTTAATTTGCTTCCATGCTCAGCCTTCACTTTTTGTTTTCATTAAACTGCCTTTATCTTGACCCATGAGCTTTTCATCTTGGTTTCTCCCCCATCCTGCTGAGGAGGGAGGTGAGGGTGGCTTGGTGGCCACCAGGGTCAGTTTTGCACGAGGGCTGCACAGCCTTGGAGCTGTGGGATGAGGGCCAGTGGCTTTCAGGACAATTCCTCCTGTTTATGAAAAGCAGCAAAAATGGCAAAGTAATGCTTTGCTCCAGCTGTTGGGAATGAATTACAGCCCAGGCCCACACAGTAGCAGAGGATGCATTTCTACATTTCCACAATTACTGCAAAGCTGTGGGGTCCATTTGCTGTCTGAGGGCTCATCCAGGAGCTGGGGAAATTTAACTGGATTTGTTGAGACTGATTTTAAAACTGCATGCTCAGGAATAGCTTTAAAAATACAGCATAAATGTTTTCACTCTCTCCTGCTTTAGAAAGCCTTGCTTTCCTGGTTTTGTCCAGGGAATGGTTTATTCTGGCTGAATGGAAATGTTTAGAACATGAAGGACATTCCTGACAAGATTATGTTTTTTAATATGAAATGGATTTGGATTGGAAATTCTTTTGCTGTTTGAAATGTTGATGTTCAGAGTCGTGGTTGGATTTGTGAAGCAGCTGCAGTGCTGAGGGTATCTGAGTTTACAGCTGGCTAATGAGAAATGATGTTGAATTGGACAATACCAATTACTGACCTTATTAGTCTTAGCAATAGTTAAATTTGTCTTAGAAAGAAAAGAAATTATCTAGAACAACATAGAATGACGAGGCTATTGTGACAACAGGTGATGAGACTGAAAAAATGAGTGAAACACTGAGCTTGTCAAAAATATGCATTGTTTGATTCAAAAAGAACATTGACCCAGACATATTTACCAAAAATGAAAGGAATTAAATGTGTTTGAAATGCAAATTTTTGTATCACTGTTCATCACTGAAAAACTTCATTTGAGATTTAAAAGTTGGTTCCCTCTGCTAAAACACTGCAGTGTAAAATAAACTTGTCTCTATGTACCCATTCTGCTTTGATAGCACTTCTGATTTCTACACAGTTCATGCAGTAAATATTGAGTTTTTTCTAAGCTCCTACCAAAGCTGGAGTAATTTGCAATTTCTGTGAAGTGCCATGATTAGCAGAAGCATGGGTTTGGGGGGAAGCATGCTGGTTTTAACTTGAACAAGCTGGTTTAAATCACTGATAGCTCTCCTGACAATGCTCTGTGTCGCTCCAAAGACAAACTAACACCTTAAGGTACAAATGTTTTTATTTTAACCAGAATTCTGTTAACTAATTCCATTGCATTGCAGCTTGTATTGGTGTACTCCTGCCAGAAATACTTAGATCATGACACTGATTTTCAAAGTTTCCTTTCATTTATTTACTTCAATTTGTGTGAAGAGGTGAGAGGTGTCAGGGTGCAGCAGAAATGAGTCCAGGGGTGGTGTTGTTGCCCAGCAAATGCTGTGTGTCCTTCTGAGTGTTTGACTGTTAGACTGAACAATATTTCAACAGAATTCAAAGCCCAGAACAGCTGTGACAGCAGAGGAAGTTTTGAGTCTTCTCCATTTTTTTTTTTTCTTTTTTTCTTTTCTTGAAGATCTTGTTATATCCTTTTCCTTTTTCTTCAAAGGATGTTGGGTTTGTTTTGTGTTACCTGAAGGAAAGTCTGGAGAATTTGACTGTGAGTGACATGAGAGGCAAACTGTTCCCAGTGCCATCTCAGCCCTGGTGCCACTGCTGTGGGAGCAGGGAGGATCAGGGTTAGCCTGTTTTTCAAAAGGTTTATCATTCTTCATCCATTTTTTCCTTAAAAAAGCTGCTTTTTTCTCCTTTCAATCTTAATTTTTTCTGGGGGAGAGTAACACATGTCCATGTGTGCAAAATTGCTGTTCATAAATGTCTCAACCTGGCTAAATATTTGCACGTGGTTTGGGATGTCCAGTGGGGCCCAGTGGAATTAACAGGGATGAGCCAAGGGAGAGGATGTGCAGAAATGTATCCAGGCTGAGAGCTTGCAAGTTGGAAACTTTACAACTTGGAAACTGAGAATAAGCCCAGCCTGTCACTGAAATATCCAAAGTAATATGATGAGGCTGAGTAAAACGTGTCCAATCATCTTTTGGTGGTGACAAAATTAAAGCTTTTATTTTGTCACCACCAAAAGATGATTGGACAAGTTATTTTCTGACCAACCTTCCCAAAGTGGTGGCCAGTCCTCTGAGTCTGTCAGTGTTGAAAAGACATTTGGGCAGTGCCCCCAAAACCATGTTTGAACTTGGTCAGGCAGTGGAGGATCATTGTGGGTCTGTTCCAGCTGGAGCAGTGTATTTATTCTATTTTGCTCAATGTGTATAAAAATGGGATTTTTTTAAATTGCAGCTGTGCTTTAAAATATTTATAATTCCTTAAAAACATTCAGGTATGTTCTTGATGTCTAAATGATTTGGGCTTTGGGCAGGGCATTGCAGCAGAAATGTTTCTGCTGTGGGTGTGATGACAATGAGCTTTATCCCAGTGATGAATTGATGTTGTTGACTCCCTGATGTGGCTTGGGGGGCACCTAATGCAGCTCCTCCCTTCCCAGAGCCCCTGCCTGCCTGCAGGGATCCTGGAGGTGCAGCAGAGGTCTGGGATGGACCAGAAATACAAATATCCCATCCCATGTGCACTGGATGCAGCAATTCCACTGAAGTCAGGGCAGGTAACCCAGATTTTCACTGGTTTAAGTGGAAACAGAACCATCTCCCATTGAATTAAAACCCTGTCCAGCTGCTTGGTAACACTGATTAACTGTGCATGCTGCAGATACTGTATATAAACCTGGGTTCTGTCTTTCCTAAGTGGCAGCTGCTATAAACACAGCATCGTGGTACAGTGTGAAACATGTGAGAAGTTCCCCTTGGAAGTGAAGGGAAGAGATTGTTATAAACAGCCCAATTCATGTTCAAGTGCTTGAAGTGTCACACTTGCTGCAGTGCTGAAATCTTGGCACTCCTGGTACAGGAAGTACCAAAATTGTGAGCAGGGACCATGGAAGTTCTTCCCTCTGTTCCTTCTGTTCCCTCCCAGAGATCTGCTGGGATCTCTGAAATCCAAGGGAGATTCTGAAATCCAAGGGAGGCTCTGAAATCCAAAGGAGGCTCTGAAATCCAAAGGAAGTTCTGAAATCCAGGGGAGGTTCTGAAATCCAAGGGAAGTTCTGAAATCCAAGGGAAGTTCTGAAATCCAAGGGAGGTTCTGAAATCCAAGGGAGGTTCTCAAATCCAAGGGAGGTTCTGGAATCCAAGGGAAGGTCTGAAATCCAAGGGAAGTTCTGAAATCCAAGGGAGGTTCTGAAATCCAAGGGAAGTTCTGAAATCCAAGGGAGGCTCTGAAATCCAAGGGAAGTTCTGAAATCCAAGGGAACTTCTGAAATCCAAGGGAGGTTCTGAAATCCAAGGGAACTTCTGAAATCCAAGGGAGGTTCTGAAATCCAAAGGAAGTTCTGAAATCCAAAGGAAGTTCTGAAATCCAAGGGAGGCTCTGAAATCCAAGGGAGGTTCTGAAATCCAAGGGAGGTTCTGATATCCAGGGGAGGTTCTGATATCCAAGGGAACTTCTGAAATCCAAGGGAGGTTCTGAAATCCAGGGGAGGTTCTGATATCCAAGGGAACTTCTGAAATCCAAGGGAGGTTCTGAAATCCAAGGGAACTTCTGAAATCCAAGGGAGGTTCTGAAATCCAGGGGAGGTTCTGAAATCCAAGGGAAGTTCTGAAATCCAAGGGAGGTTATGAAATCCAAGGGAACTTCTGAAATCCAAGGGAGGTTCTGATATCCAAAGGAAGTTCTGAAATCCAAGGGAGGTTCTGATATCCAAAGGAAGTTCTGAAATCCAAGGGAGGTTCTGAAATCCAAGGGAGGTTCTGAAATCCAGGGGAGGTTCTGAAATCCAAGGGAGGTTCTGAAATCCAAGGGAGGTTCTGAAATCCAGGGGAGGTTCTGAAATCCAAGGGAGGTTCTGAAATCCAAGGGAGGTTCTGAAATCCAGGGGAGGCTCTGAAATCCAAGGGAGGTTCTGAATTCCAAGGGAGGTTCTCATCAGCCTGAGGGTGTTTTATTTCTCACCCCCATGGCAGTGGTACAGCACAAACAGCAGCAAAATCAGAGCATCATATTCTCTAAATTCACCTAAAATTAAGTTTTCTCATGTTTCACTGAAGCAGGAAAACAAATTGAAGTTTTGGCTGAGCAGGACAACTTTCCATGAGCATTAAAGTGGCAATGCCTCCTCTTCATTTGCATTAGCAAGAAGGACTTGCCAGGCAGGATTTTGTAATTTTTTCTTTGTTCAGGAATGGTTTTGGTGAGTTTGGAGGTTTGAGAGCAGAGCTGCAATTCCTCCTCTGTGCTGATTCCTCAGTGACCATCCCTACACTGACACAGACAGGCTTTCAAAGCCCAGTGGGTGTCATTTTTAACAATTTTAGTTGAATTTACAAGTCCTGAAGGAATTAAACCTATTCAGTTTTATCATCTTTTGGCAGTATTTGAAGTTGGTTTAAGTTTGGTGGGGTTTTTTGTGTGTGGCATTTTTTTATTATTGTTTTGTTTGTTTGCAGGGTTATTGTGGGTTTGTTTGTTTGTTGTGGGGGATTTTTGTTGGTGGTTTTTTGGGGGTTTGGGGAGGTGTTTTTTTTCTTTTTTTTTTTTGTTTGAGATGATGTTTTTGTCATGAAATTGGCTGTGTGGCTAAAATGCTTCAGTCAGCCTTGGGAGATCACAGCTTGCTGCTCTTCTCCTGAATTCAAATTAGAATAGGTGACTTGGTGCTAATGGATATGATGTGAGTAACAGTAAATGTTAGATATTTATCACACCATAAATATCTGTCTTTTATAGCTAAATTAGCCTGTTTTTCAACAGGCTCATCATTTTTCATCACCTTTTTCCTTAAAAAAAGCTGCTTTCTTCTCCTTCCAATCTCAAAACAATTTTTCTGGGGCAGAATAACCCATGTGCATCAAATCCCTGTTCATAAATGGCTCAACCTGGCTAAAATATTTGAACATTTGCAGCTTGCCTGCCATGCATGCTGCTGATGGAATGATTTCCTGAATCACATTAAAAGATTCTTTCTGAGATTTTGCTGATTTTAGGACTTGGACTTCATTACACAGATCCTTCTGGTTCTAGGATTTGTTTTTATGTAGGATCAGCTTGTGAAGTGCAGTTTTGAAAAGTGCAGAGATCCCCATTTCCAAAAAGATGAATATATGGTTTATATTTTATAAGAAATAGGAATAATTATTGTTGATACACTGATTTTACTTAATACAAAGCTAAGTTGGGTAAAGCCCTATGGGGAAATCTGATTTTACTCCTTTTGATCTTTTTTTATGCTGACATTGTACTTGAGTTTCAAAGCTGGAGTTGTTTGTCACTGTGATAAACAAGCAGCACACACAAAGTTCTTGTTTCTACTTTTGGGGAATTTGGGGAAAATTATCTAAATTCTGTGAAGGAATGACAGAGAAATAATGATTATTAATTATTTCTAACCACAGTATTTTTAAGATACGTTGTTATTGGGGGTTTTTTTTGTGTTACACTACCTTTTCTCAGAATTTGTAGTTCACAGACCTGAAACCTCATTTAAATCTTAATCATTTTTAGCAGGATGTGTGAGACAAACAAGGGTGTTTATGTTGGGTGACCCGTGGAGCTCTCACAGATATAAATCACAGGAGCTGCTGAGCAGATCCTTCCCAGCTGCTGCTACCCCGTGTCCAGTACAGCCAAAACTGCTGCTCTGCTTTTCAATTTTAAATTGCATTAAGTGCAATTGCAGCATCTGCTTCCTCCACTGGTTTTCAGCTTCTTGGCAAATGAAAAATCAACATTTTCTTTTCTGATTCAGTTGGTTTCTTTTAGATAGTTATTAATAGTTTTTCTCTGATTTTATAGCAAGACCCTTTAATGCAGATGCCCTTACTATTTATTGATAGTATCTACTTATATAGTAGCTATCTATTATCATATAGTAAATATGACATATAGTAAATATCCACTCTCTTTTTGGTGTGAATATTTCTGCAGAACAGGATAAGGAGATTATATTTTAAAAAGAATGTAAAAAACTTCTTTCATATGTGTAGCACAACTGGATTCCTGTTAATTCTTTGATCATTTTAGCTGCACTTTGCTTATTATCAGATTCATATTTTGTGCTAAAACCACTTTTTAAGAGGTGATCTCTTAAAAATTTAATTTAATATTAGTGGAAAAAAGAATTCCATCGGTTTGAGGGTGATTATAACAGTCAGATTATAGGAATGCACAGCTCCATGGGGCTCAGGCCCTTCAGAGCTGAGCTGTGAATTTAGAACCCTCTGCAGCCCCTCTGTCCTCATTAGAGATGCTGCCAGAGACCCTGCAGGGTTCAGCTGCCCCATGGCAGAAATTCTCCCTTGTGGACAGGGCTGCCTGCTCTTTATCTCCACCTTGGGCTGAACCTGGGCCCAAATCCTCATTATTGTTGATTTTATGTTGTCCACTGCACTGGGACAATGTAAAATCAACAATTATCAGTGTGCCCTGATAACTCACACCAGCCTCTGCTTGGAAGATTGAAGCTGTTAATTACCTTCTTTCTTATCCCTGAATTCTTTAAAAATACTTAAAAATAAAAATAATAAAAATGTTTAATGTGCTGGTTAGATTAAATGACTGAGCAGTAACTGCTCCAAAACAGGGACTGGAAATGCCAAGTTCAGGCAGAATTTCATAACTTTAGGAATGAAAATTTGGGAATTTCAGGAATGAATTTTAGGTGATGCACACCCAGAGGTACAGTGTGACTTCAGGCTGCCCATGCTGAGGGAGTTTGGAGGTTCCACTCAGTCACAAATTCATGAAATGCTGGTGGTGTTTCAGGCTGGGCAGCGAGGGAAGAACCTACAAAATGAAATCCCACATCTGAAACCATCAAGAAATTATTAGGGAGGCTGAAACAGGAGACTGCAGAGAGGAGGGAAAGCTTTGTGGTGCTCTCAGCTCTGCTTTGTCTCAGATTTTACAGATTGATGGGCACTTCATTTCATTTCTGTCTCTGCAAATGCTCAGGGTTGGTTGGGTCTCTCCAGCTGTGTCTCCTGCACTGCTGGAAAACAAATTCTTGCAAGAGACCACTGGGTTCTGGATGAATGTATTGAGACCCTTTCATTATCAAAAATATGTGTGTGTGTGTGTAATAAAAGCTGTTGCTGAGGTGATGGGGTTTTTTACTCTCAGTATGGATCTGTTTCATTGTGGGATAGAAGATTAGAGACAGCATGCAGAATAAATGAGAGAAAATGAGAGAAAAATCTAATCTAAGCTAATATCTTAAATGAGAGAAAGCTGAGATCTTAAATGAGAGAAAATGAGAGAAAAATCTAATCTAAGCTAATATCTTAAATGAGAGAAAGCTGAGATCTTAAATGAGAGAAAATGAGAGAAAAATCTAATCTAAGCTAATATCTTAAATGAGAGAAAGCTGAGATCTTAAATGAGAGAAAATGAGAGAAAAATCTAATCTAAGCTAATATCTTAAATGAGAGAAAGCTGAGATCTTAAATGAGAGAAAATGAGAGAAAAATCTAATCTAAGTTAATATCTTAAATGAGAGAAAGCTGAGATCTTAAATTCCCCCTGTAAAATCTGCTGTTACAGTTTCTGCACTAGCAGTGACATTTCTTTTTCTAAAATACATTTTTATTTTCTGTCCTTGCCTTGTTCTCCCATTCACAGTTTTGAAGGGTTGCAGAGCTCAAATCAAACACTCTCAAGGCACTGGAATGCATTTGGTGCTTTGATACTCCCCAAAGACTTGCAATATGATGGAAGACATGAGGGAGAGATTTAGGCTAAAGTTTGCTTTGATTTCCTAAAGAAAACATTCTGCTATCGCAGCTGTTAATCAGATAATCACAATCTGTAGTTTAAAACCTGATCTACATTTTCTCTTTTGCCTTCTCTAAAGGGTAAAAGTCTATAGGGGAGAAAAAAACCCACAAAATAAATGTAATTTATATTGAAATAAATACAGCGAGTTTGCATGAATATTTAATATTTCTCCTGTGGGTCTTTTGCATGTGCATTAGCACACAGCTGAACTTCTCAAATTCAGAAGTGCTCTCCTTCCCTGCAGTTTGATGCTTGTTTAAAGGTGCTTGTATTTCTCTCATTTAACTGAAGGTCAGGTGTCCCCCACTTCCAAGCTGCATAAAACTTTTATAGCATGAGCTTTTATTTGAAAAAGAGAATCAGTTAGGATGAAGGATTTGTTCCACTCTCTGATAATCCTGAACACTCACAAGTATTTCGTGTTTCTCTCTCCAAATACCTGCATTTTAAAATTTGCTGAAGCTGAGATTTGCCACGAGGTTTACTCACATTTCAGCTGAACATTAATTCTGGGTGCTGGTATGTAGAAAAGTTTCATGTGCTGCATTTAATGGGAATTTGTTTTCCTCTTTGCCAGCACATTTTAGGGAAGTTTATTAATTGTGAACAAGCATCATGCACTTTAAGAGCACAATATTTTGATTTTTTAGCTACAGACCATGCAGGAGATACTTCTCATGTCTGTATTGCCATCTGTTAAATATTAAATTTATTTAAGTTAAATCTATTAAATCAATGTTAAATCTACTAAATTAATGTTAAATCTATTAAATCAGTGTTAAATGTATTAAGTCCCAAATAGGAAAGACAAATTCAGTTTTCATCCTGTGAAAATTCGAAATGGCATGTCCACAAGTCAAATGGAAAGGTAATTTTTTGGACTTATTTTGCACGAGCATTGGTCAGTGTTGTTTCTTAGCAGACTTCTTGTTTGTTCTAATTACAATTTGGAACCTGCCAATATGACTTTAAGCAGATTTTCTTTGTTTTGTAGTGAAACCTCAGCACAAACAGCAAGCCAAGAAGACAACCTCTTGGTGCAGAATGCTTTATTTTACTGCACGGAGTCCTTCTGCCATTGTAAATACTTGACTCTTTAAATACTGGAAAACCTCCAAGAATTAGAGAAACTTTTTGTAAACACCACTTTTAGTAGCCTAAAAAAAAAAAGGCAAAAAAACAACGAAACAAAACAAAAAAAGCTGTAAGACATGCTAAAATCATACAGGCTGTTTCCTTTGCATGCAGCTATTGTTTTGGTTTCAGCAGTAGGTTAATTCATCGTCATTAGCAGGGAAAAGCTCTAAAAAGGTCCAGAAGAATGGTGCTTGCTCTGGGCCATTCAGCTCCAAAGCAGAGATATTCAGCCCTCAATTATCCCACACAATGGGGCTGGCAGGGGCTGCCTCCCAAAAAGCAAAGAGAGCCAGTTCAGTCCATAGGAATTGCACTAGGAACCCAAGGTTAATGTATTTGCTTGCAGCAAGTTTGTAAACAGCTTTGCTTGCAGCAGCAAATTTGAAGGAAATGGAATAACCTGGGTGAAGAGCAGCCTGCTCTGGTCAGAACCCAGAAATTCCTCTGATGCCCTGGAGACCCTGACAGGGAGCTCTGAGACCCTGGCACAGAGTCAGAAACACCTGAGCCTTCCGTTTTAGCCCTTAGAAAAAACAATTACCAACATTATATGAAGATTCACAAGCCACAAAAGTTTAAGTAGAATGATAGTGAGTTTGTTACAAGATAGAAAAGTAGAATTTTGAATTTTTAGAATGAGGTTTTAGAAGCCAAAATTGAGGGATTTTGTGCCCTGTCCTTCTTCTCTCTTCTTTTTGGCCTCCATCTTCTGAGTGATGCTGGAACTTTTAGATTGGTTTAGAGTAGAGACAGACTGTCTGACATAGGTGATGGCTATTGGGAAGTTATTGTAAATCATGTACATGTAGTTTTTAGTATATTATATTATAATATAATATACTATACTAAATATATTATAATATATTTAGTATATTATACTTAGTATAGTATACCATACTAGTATGATATAATATAATATAATATAATATAATATAATATAATATAATATAATATAATATAATATAATATAATATAATATAATATAATATAATATAATATAATATAATATAATATAATGTTATATTATATATTACAATATATTACATTATATTATAGAATACCATACTAAACTATATGAATGAACAGAGAAAGGATATAGACAGAAGGTTAAAAGATAATAATGAAAAACTCTTGACTCTCTCCTCAGAGAGTCCAGCACAGCTGGCTGTAATTGCCTAATAAGTAAGAACAATTCACATGCAACTAATGAAGCAATTACTGCATTTTAAAGCAGCAAAACACAGCAGAAGCAAATGAGATAATATTGTTTTGCTTTTTCTCTGGGGCTTCTCAGCTTCCCAGGAGAGAAATCTTGGTGAAGGAATTTTTCCAGAAAATATGACAGTGACAGACTTGGTATGAAAATTTTATTTCATGTAGGGAATGCTATTTGTAAAAATTTGATATTTTGGTATAATGGTTGCATGGCTGTAAAGAGAATTTTGTATTTTTCTATGAGTGGATGCCTGTGAGTTTATTGCACTCGAAGTGCAATAAACTGTGAGGAACCAGGGAGGTTGTTACAGCAAAATTCAGCTTTTCTCTCCAGCTTTCCTCTCATTTCTGTGTCCTTTGCATTCAGAAAAAGCATCATCTCCCAGCTCCTCTCACTGGCTCTGCTCTGAGGGACATTCCAGCCTTCATTCAGGCTTCAAACCCAGAGGAAATCACAGGGAGCTGTAGGTCATCAATTGTCCAGGAGCAGGAATACCTTCTGGAGTGCTGACTGCTCTCTGCTTTCACTGGCATTAGCAGCTCTCAGGACTCTCTTACTCTTTGTGATTACTTTTGTAGCTTAGTAGAGTTTGGGATTTACAATCCTAAATACCACTGATTTTCAGTCAGCCCTGCACCAGAATTATTGTGGATACACCAGCTTTTCTGCACAGAGAGGCAAGGTATGGTTTATTTCAATAATCTGCTTTTTGCTGTGCTGGATTCCAGCTTCCTTAGAAAGGATTTTCAGCTGCTCTCAGAGCTTGCAGTGATGAGGTGACACAAATAACTTCAGTAATTTGTACAAGGCCAGGAAAGGGTGCAGCAGTTCAGTGCAGTATAAACCAACTGCATGGAATCCATTCCACACTGGCTGCTTGGCTTCCTAAAAGCTTCATAAAGCTCATTGTAGTTATTTTCTTTTAAAAAATCCTCTTTGCCCTTTCTTTTTTTGAAGTATGAAGAGTCTTTTTGTCTCTTCCCTACCCTCTTTACCTTTTCTCTCACAGACCTGATTCTGGATGTAAACCTGGTGCACCTCAGTAACGAGGTCCTGGTATATTTGTTAATTAATTAATGCTCAGATATTTTAACACATCATTGCTTCAAGGGCAGGAGTGATGCCCTTCAGTCTGTGCTCTGCTTCCAGAATCACTGTGACCTTTCCCATTCATTTTCTTTTCTTTTTCACTTTCTAACATGTCAATGTATGCCCGTGGATATTAGAAAGTTTCATTTGTCTCAACAAATGTATCTGATCATTGTGTCTGATCTCAATGTGTGTAATCCTTGATTTGTGTGGATATAATTTTAAAAATGCTGTAGCATAACTAGAATTGAATGTGTGGTGAGTTTTGGGGAATTAGCTCCTTGCTTTGGAAAGCCTGTGGTTAAATTAAATCTGTTGCTTTTGTGAGTTCCTGGTTTCCCCTGTGTCCTGCATGGTGTCTGATGTGATAAAGTTGTTTCACCATCTGCATATCTGCTTTTATCACTGCTGTTAGACTTTGATTTGCTGCTTCAGGAAAGAGAACTTTCCTTGAGGAGTTTCTGTAAACACACAAATGCCTTTCCCTGTGTTGGAACTGGAATTTTGCACTGAATGCTGGCATGACCTGCACTGAGCATCAGTGGGAACCAGAGTTCCATGTGCTGCTGACAGCTTTGAAACACAACAATGAAAGTCACTTTATCAGCTCTTTGTGTTCTTTAGATTGATTTTCAGAGAATCTGTGTAACACTTGGATGTAACTCGATAGCCAAACAGTGAACAAGAACAAACCAGTTTCAATGACTTGCTACTTGATCCTTGGAATAACCTCAGCTAGTTATAAAAGTTCAAAATAATTTTGTAAATAAGATGCTGAAATAGGAATTTGTGCCCATCATCTGGAGATGGGTTCCAGTTAGGTTATGACCACACTGTTCTTCAGGAATTCAAAACCTGAATAGATTTATACCTTCATCTTCTGGTTTTTAACATGAAATATTAAATATTTAGATTTTTTTAAACAGCATACAGTGCTCTGTAATTAATAACAAGTATTATTGATAAGCATTAATCAATAATATTAAATCAATATTGAATATTGATTGAAGAGCTTGCAATCAATATTCAATCCAGCAGTGTGTGGAAGGTTCACAGGTCCAACCTGCTCTCAGAATACTGAATTAATTCCTCAAGAAGGTTCTGGAAACCCACTGGTGTTCCAAGGTGACTCAAGACATTTATTAAACACAGTTGGAAGATATTTCCAAGAAAACTAAACATAGTTGATGGCACCATCATTCAAATTCTGCTTTTGATTGATTGTCAAGTTAAGACTAGCATGTCCTCTTTGTTTCTCTCGTTCCAGTCCATGCAATCTAAGAGATTTATGGATAAAATCTGGAGTGTCAGTCTCACAAAGTGAGGAGTTGCAGTTTTTATCACAGAATAAGGCAATTTGACCATTTTTTAACACCTTGGCAAGAGTTTATGACAAGAATAGACAAAAAAGAAATACAGAGGAAACTTTCCCATCAGACTAAACCAAGGTGAAATATAGAATTTCCACAGTGCAGAAAGTTGAGGTTATTTTTTTTTTTCTCTTGAAGATAAAATTTCAAAAGCTCTGGAAGGTGTTTTTCAGAAGTTTGGCAGATGCCTCAGTGTTTCAGAACAGTTGTTAGTGTTTTTGCTGGCCAGTTCTCCTCCCCTCAGAGTGGCTATTCAGAGGATGCAGTTTTATGTTTCAGCTGGACTCATGAACTGTGGGCAGTGAGCAAAAAGGGAGGGCTTGTTTTCCTCTCCCAAGCTTTTCTTTCCCTCTCCAGTGTGGCAGTGGTATTGCTGCTCTGACCCCACAGTGAACTGATTCAGAGAACCAAGGCTGTAGAAAACTAACACGAAAACCAAGGAAAATAATGGCATTTTACTGATGTGGTGCTCTGATCCATCCTGGGGTCAGGACACTGCCAGGGCTGTGACTGGGGCAGGGAGAGCTCTTCATTCATGTAAATGTGGTGTAAATGTAGATTTCCAGCAGTTTTGTCAGGTTAAAGATGATTTCTGGATCATCTCTACTGCTGATAAGAAGGGTTTTGTGCTCTCTGCTTGGTGCTCTGTTTTCCTACATCCTCCTGCTGATTTCTGGTTTGTTGTATCAGGAGATTGAGCTGAAGACCAAGCAAACAACAACAAAGAGAATTTCAGTTTCACAGAAGTTATTCTTACATGGGAAGGGACAAGGTAGTCTGAATTTGTCCTTTGTGACAGCAGCACAGATAAATTTCCTAAAGTGGGTTTTGATGTTGCACTGTAAATATTCATGTAGGAAAAGTTTATTTGCCAATTCATTGACACTCAGCTGCTGTGCTGTGCAAGGTTTCAGATCCTATCTTGAAGGATAAGATCTGAAATCATGTTTGGCATCTTCAGTCTCTGTTTTGCCCATGGGATTCTCCTCTGGTGCCTCTGCTGAGATGGACAGTGAGCCACAGAACACTGCTGGATTTAGGAGAGACATCAGTGTGTGATGGTCTGCTGTAAAATCATCATCTGTGTCAACATCAGTGCCTTTTGGAAGTCTTATCTTAAATTTTTCATAATAACAATAACGATAATATTAATAAAATAATTATTTTATTATAAAATATTATATTCTCATAATAGAGCTAATATAATTAGAATAAATATTGATATTTAATATTGATTAGATATTAATATTTATTTATAATAAATATTTAATATTCATTAGATATAAGTTTAATAAAATATTTTAATAATGCATTTATTATAATTATAAGAAATACTATAATAATATTTAGTATAAAATAATATTTATTATAAAATAACAATAATATAGAATTATGTATTATTATGAAATAATCTGTTCTGTGTGGTTTCACTGAAGTGTCTGTGTCATTGAACACATGATCTGGGGTGTTTGGGAGGGATGCTCTTGGCACAGCTGCTGGCTTGGAGCTCCAGCTCTGAGGTGAAGTGCATTCCTGATCCCCTGGCAGCTCTGAGGAAATGCCATTCTGGCCTCTCCAGACACATTTCACAAGTACCCATGGGCTCAAGGCTTTCTTTTGAAGTTTTTGTTTCTTTCAGAAATGAGATTCAGTGCAATGCCCTCTGGCCTGGCTTTTCTCCCTGCTGCTGTTTTCTTTTGGGATTACTGTTTGGTCATTGTTTGGTTCAGGCCATACTCAATTGCCCTTGTAATTAATGTGGAGCTAATAACCATGTGCTGATAATCAGGCTGCTCTGCTTTTCTGGGCTGGGTTTGACTCCTTCAGCTCCCACTTACTCTTGGGGGGAGATTTTAACATTTAACACTTTTGAACTGGAATATTTCAGCTCTGGGCAAGCTGCTGGTGAGTTATGACACATTAGGTGATAGGATTGTTCTGACTAAATGTGAGGGCTTAGAATTGAAGTGTCTGGATGAAAATGAGTCACCCCAAGGTCCCTTTAGGGACAGTGAAAGTCATTGAGGAACTTCATCAACATTGAAGAACTTCATCAACATTGAAGAGCTTCATCAACATTGAAGAGCTTCATCAACATTGAAGAGCTTCATCAACATTGAAGAGCTTCATCAACATTGAAGAACTTCATCAACATTGAAGAGCTTCATCAACATTGAAGAACTTCATCAACATTGAAGAACTTCATCAACATTGAAGAACTTCATCAACATTGAAGAAGTTCATCACCATGAAGTTTTGTCATTGTGCTGCTGGAGCTGCCATGTCGTGTGCTTCACCCTGTAAGAAAAATGGGAGAAGGTCATCTGTCTGAAGGTTTTGATTGGATTTCTCATTTAATTAATTGGGACAATTGATTTAAATGTCTTTATTTGGTTTGAAGTCCATGTTTATCTGTGGAAATGGAAGTGGCCAGACATGAGTTTGTGGAGCTCCCTCAGGCTGACATCAAGAGGAACACCTTTAACATGCAGATGCTGGGATGCATGTGACAAATGTACACTTTGTTTGAGAACTTCAGATGCACAGGAATATTAACATTACCACTGTAACCTGGAATTGTCAGCTTACAGATCAGCAGTGCCATTTGACTGACAGCACTTGTGAAGTTGTTTTTTCTTCATGCCCCAGGGTGTGCTCTGCAGCTCCTGCCTTCACTTTGCACCTTGTGTCTGACAGGTTCAGTCTCCTCTTTGCCTGGATCCTTCATCCTGTGCAAAAAAATAACCAAACCAGTTTACCTCCTGTCATCCACATTCTGCCTTATTTCACAGTTGTATTTGCAACAAGTTTGTTTAAAGCTTCAAAGACCCATTTGTAAAGGTCTTGGCTGTCACAAATGAAGAGATGAACTTAATAGTTACTCCCTTTTCTCTACTTAAAGCTCTTCCTTTCCAAAAACCTTTAATTGTAGGTACCCCTGGGTAGCAAATCCACAGTACTCAGGTAATGTTTAAAACAAATTGCAATTTACTTGTCCAAGCTTGATTAGGATTTAAGTGTCTTTGGCAGAAAGAAAAGATCAGTGAAAGTTCACACTTAATATATGTATAAGGAATATAAAATGGAAAAAAAAAATCAATGCTCAGGAATTGTAGAGTTCAGTTTTAGAACTTGAGCTTTCCGCGATTCTTCTCAATTACTTCATTTCCACATTAACATCATCATTATTGATCAAGTGCCAGCTCCAGTATAATACTCTAAATTTGGAGAAATATTTTAAGTACTTTGCACGTGTTGCAGCTTGGGGGAGAAGAGAAGGTCATGGAGTATGAATTAGGAGCCAGACTCACCTTTTGGGCTGTGGCACCTGGGGCATTCAGGTACTCACTAAGAACCTGCTAAACCTCCAGCACTGCCTCTTCTCAGTGCTTGAAATTGCTGAAGGTCAGGCACAGGCACAACTTCAGGTGAATGTGTGAGGTCTGTTTGTTCCTCAGCAGCTGCTGGTTGGATATTTTGTGACCTGACTGGATTTTTATCCCTGTTTTTTGTCTCTTTTTCTAGGTGTTCACCTCCCATGGGCCCACTGTGATCATGCCAACCTGGTTCTGCTCTCGAGAGTGGTTTTTTCATGTGGGGAGATTTGATGAGGGTGGAAAGGTGAGTGGTGCAGGTGATCTGCAGTCCAGGAGCCATCCCTGTGTTTAACAGCCTCTACCTAATTATTAAGAAATAATAGGGAAGGAGTGTAAATGAAAACTGAGCTCTAAAAGCCCTGGGTCATACCATTTTTTAAAAAATCCAGTCTCCAACCAAGTGAAGTTGTTTGGGAATTACCCTGGGGATGGAAGGACCCACCTGAGGTTGACATTGTAACACATCTGTTGGATGTGTCAGCAAAAATGGGAAAAATAAAGGTTTTAGACATCCAGGCTCCTCTTTGTCCCTGGAATAGATGCTAAAACTATTGGAATAGATGCTAGACTAAGGTGAGCCCTTAGTTTGGTTCTGAGCAGGGTGAGGTTGGTTGCTGAAATAAGTTGGGAGGGAAGAAAGGTGAAGAATGACAGAGGAATAAAAGTACCTTCACCTAAGGGGGAAGATTTATATCCCTGAGAGGAAAAAAGAAGGGCCATAAAAGTATTACCACAAAAACTCATTTATCCACCTGTCCTCTTGTCAGTCTTAGTTCTTGTGATTTTCCCTGGAAGATTTTAATTAGTTTCTGCTCAAGGATCAGGGCTGAGAGGTTACAAATTCAATCCCTGTTGTCTCAGAACTGTTTTTCCCTGACAGTTAGGTGTTCTTTGTCTTTATGAATTTCCTGTATGAGTTCAGTATGGTTGCTTTAAGCTCATCAGTGTGTTTGTGGAATAAATCCCTGGGTGTCTGTTAGCAGTATTTATTGTGGTAGTTGAAATATGTTGGCAAATAGATCTAATTGAAACACATTTGGATCCATTTTGTGTGGTTTGGTTCTGAGAGGTTTGGCTTCCAGTGGTTTTGCTGAGATTTTAGGGCTAAAATGGGTGGTTCTGATTTTTTTTCCCCAAAGCTTTCATATATTAGCACTCTAAAACAAATCTGCTATAAGGCTATTTCCTATTTAATTATTTAAACTACAACAGATGATGATGATGATGATTATTTTTATAGCTTTTAAATGAAGCCCTTCAGTGCCATGCAGTGTGTGTATATATATACATGTGTGTGTATGTATGAGGATATACAAATATTATTCTTTGGACTGCCAAAAAATTATAATTATAAGGAGACAGCAGACAGAGAACTGAATTGTTTAGAGCAGTGAAAAGATTTGCCCTTAATTACATGGTGGGTGAGTGGAAGAGCTGGGAATGGTGCCTGGCTCCCAATACAATCTACATTTACTGACCCATGCTCTTGATTTCTTTTTTATTATTATTTCTTATCATTGTGTTTTCACTCTCTGAAGGATGTTTGACTTCTTGAGCGTTGTTAGTAAGCTCCAGAAAGAAAGCAAGCAAGCTAAAGCAGCAGCAACAATAGAACAGCAAGCCTAATGATACAGTTCAAGAGGTTAAGTTAAATAGACTATTGTTCTGTGCTTTTTGCTTTGCATTTTGGCTTTTTTTCCCCCTTGTTTTGTTTTTATGAGTTGGGTTTTTTCTGTTTTGCTCTCTCTGTGTAATTGTGTAGGAACTATGCCACTGGTTATTCAGCTGTAGTGCACTGACAATCTTAATCCTGATGATTTTTCAGCCACAATGCATGATATGCCCTTCCAGTTTGAAGAATTACCAGTGATAAATTGAACTTATTGTTTGTCCCTATTGTGAGGTGTCCAACATGTCCAAGCTCAGGCTCTGGCTGATGCAGAAGACCCTCAGAAAAATACCCTAAGAACAGGACAGAGCTGAACAAAGCACTAAAGTCAAACCTTTGTGTTCTGTGGGTTTAGAGGACACAAAATCAAGCCTTAAATCTTGAGCATTTAATGTTACAAAGTATTTAACATTGTTCTAACTTATTCCTTTTCATTTGAAAAGAATTCCTTTAAAGCAAAGGAAGTTTTTCTGTGCATCAGCAGAGCTGAGAATACTCTGAAAGTCTCATCCCTGTAAATTCTGACCCGTGCCAGGATCTGCATTAATCTGATCACTTCCATCTCCATTTTTGAGTTAGTGTTTATTAATGAGCCCTGCCAGTGTCACATTGCTGAAAGTAAACACAGAACAGGCCAACGAATCCCCATGTTTTGGCCTTCTCCATTTGCTGAGCTGTTTCTTGCCAAAAAGCTGCATTTCTCATTTGAAATGAAATCCAAACACCTGTTCTTCGTATTTCAGTGCTGAGGAAAGAATGGAGGGTAATTCTTCCATGGGAGAAATTATGATTTGATGTTGATGGTAACAGGGTGGGTGGAGTGATCAAATACAAATAGATGTGCTATGGTGTAAACCTTTTTTTAATCCTTTTTTTATTCCAGATAGATATTTCTCTCTCCAGTCATTCAGGCTTTAGGTGAAACAGGTTTTTTCCATTTGTCTTATTTTTTTAATGAAGTTCTTTCTGATGAAGATCTGCAGTTTTTGGAAGTGTATTCCTTTAGATGCAAACAAAATAATATCTTCATAAATGGTCTCTAAGAACCTGCCAGGTTTTATATATTAATATATAAAATTAATTAAAATAAAAAGATATTAATTCACTAAAATTTTTTATATTAATTAACTAAAATTATGTATGCAATCTCTGATAAATGATAATTGAAGCAGGATACTGAAAAGATTTTAGCAAGCTCTGATGGTGTTCTGAGACTGAGATAATACAATGGAAGTGGTCACAAGTATAAAGTATAAAGTAACATTTCAAATAGTGTCCCTGCTGGAAGAAGAGTCACATGATGAACCATATTTTTGACTTATTTTTTTTAGGAAACTAATAGAAAATAATCTTTTAATCAATTTTGGATAAAGAGTGCAGTACTTTCTTATTGCAAAAAGTAGCAGCACTTCACTAAACCCTTCAGAAGTCCCATGTGACACTTGGTGTGTGACATTAGCACGGGTGGCTTTGCTGCTGCAGCTTTTGGTGTCTCCCAATAAGTGGCACCATTGTTAAAAAGTAATAACCGTGTCCAAAAGCATCACAAAAATTGTGCTGAGGAGAAAAATGCCCACGTTCTGGCCTAATGGGAAAAGCAGATTTTAAAGCTGTGTCATCTGTTCCAGTGGGGAACTCCCCAGTTGTGTGCACTGGGAGATGAGGTGCCTGTTATTAGTGAAGAAAAGTTATTTTTTCATGTGTCTGGCAGCAATGCTGAGTACAAGGAGAGCTGTACAAATGAGCATTGCTGCCCTGCATGCAAGGCTGGAAAATTGCACTCCTGGCTCTCTCCAGGCAGAATTACTCTCCACATCACAACTGTTACGTGCCAAACTTGTCTCTTTCTCTAGACTTTTACCACAACTTGGTTCCAAATTTCCTGTCACCCCTGTGTTTATCCTTCCTTTTTAAGTGTATGAAAACTGAAAATGGAGTGACAGCCCTAAAGTTCTGAGCTAATCTCAAAGTGTAAACAGGGGGGAAATTATTCTTAATGAGCCCCAGATGGAATCGTGCATTGTAAAGCACCAGCCTGTCTGAATGCAAACTGTGCCTCTGAACAAAGTGTCTGGAGCTCAGTTTCATTCTGTTTTTGTGATAAAAGGTCACAAAAAGCACGAACTGAGGAGGTGTCAAAATATCCCTTTGAGCACAGGAGACTGTAGGCCATGTGGAAAGCTCTGAGGTAAATGTAGCTGTTAGGCACTCACTGATGCAATTTTCCACATTTCCCTGCCAGAGCACACAAATGTCATTCCATTCAGAAAGGCAAGTGGTTGTAATAATGCCTGAGAGGTAAAAGGCCAAGTAGGAATTTGGGTTTTTGGAATGGGAATTCAAATACTCTGTCTGTCAAATAACCTATCAAGATGCTGTGGGGAAAATTGGGATAAAATACAGGCACTACTGGGGATTTTTGTTTGGTTTTGGCTTGATGTAGTTAAGGCTGAACAGAGATCAATATTTGATCTAAAAAGCAGAGAAAAAGTGATGGAGCCTGTGATTAATTACACTTTATGAGCTATTTGAAAATTCACCCCATAGCCCATGTCTAATTATATTTTCTGCTGGTCTGTTATTAAATATCATTTACAATTTACCACCTCCCTTCCATTTGACTTCCCCATCATCTTTGTTTAACTGCATTTCTCTATGCCAAGACATTTGAATGAAAGCAACCTTTTGGAGTTTCCTTTAACCTGTTATTTCCTAAACAATAAAATAAATCCTAATGGGCCCTGGGTCCTGTAATCAAGGCAAAATGATGGAAAGGCATCTGGATGAGAGCCAAGAAATGAAGTGACAGATCTGCAGAAAAGGAGACTTAAGAATATCTTGGATAATCCTGTAGAAAAGCTATTAATAGCTATTTAATTCTTCCCACTCACCAGTTTTAGGCTCCTCTGAGGAATTAGAGTGATTTTTTCTGTACAGCTATTACCCTGGTGGTGCTGACAGGTTTACAAAATGTTGCAGCCCAGTTTTCCTTGATGCCCCTGACCAAAAGTGAGCACCAAACTTTTCCAAACCAGAGGGCTTTTCCCCCTGTGGATTGATGTATTTCTCCTCTCTTATTTGTCATTGCTGTTTCTTATAAGTGCATGTATTCATGAAATACTGGTAGATGTCCCATTTTCACCAGTCAGACTTCTCTGCACAGGATAAATCTCCACTGGTTGTGCTCACGAGGATTTGCCACCTCTGCCAGAGTGCCTGTGAGCTGGGACAGGGCAGGGACTGAGACAAGGCGGAATAGGGATGGGTGAGGAAGCTGGGACAGATTGATTCTGGTTTAGCAGTAAAAGGCAGCTTTTATATTGTGTATGTGCCTGATTGATTCTGGTTTAGCAGTAAAAGGCAGCTTTTATATTGTGGTGGTTTCAGTCCAAGTGAGCAAATGAAAGGATTTTCAGCCTGAAGTGCTGCTCTTGGTCATCCCAGCATGACCTCAGCAGGTGCTCATGGTTACAGCATTGCAGAGGGCATCACTTGAATTAAAACTCTTCCAAAAATTGCTGATGGTCCCTATGGGAACATAACAAACCCCTCAGGGAAACCTCCAGGCTTTGCCCTGCAAAGATCCCTGCTGATGCTCCTCACCCTTATTGAGGTGCAAGAGTTGTGCAAGAATTGCTTGTTGGGAGATGCTTGAAGCTCTTTGGAAAATGTTGAGGTGGCTGCAATTGGAGCACAGTTTGCTGCCAGAAATGAGAACAGTGAGCAAGAGAAGGATCAGAGATAATTTAGTTAATCCCTGAACAAGGAGTTACTTTAGCCCAAGTTGAGGCTCTGCTTGACACCTCATAGTGTATAAAAAATCATCTGTACAACCATCAGCACAGCAAGCAGTACCTGCCCAAAATACTGGGGCAGCAGAAACCCTTCCCCAGCTCAGTGGGAATGTGAAAAACTATGATTTTGCATTTGGCTGGTTAGAGCAGAGCAGGGGCAGGCTGTGCTTCTCTCTGGGAGCTGTAATTAGTTTATGCCTTTTTGCAGCAGAGGATGTGGGGTTGGGTTTTGCCTATAATATGGAAAATTCTGCATGTAGTCCAGTAACATGTAAACTGTGCAATTTAATTGTATTTATTATTGCTGAAAGCTATTGATGTGGTAGCCTATTGCTGAAATGCTGGGTTAGTAATTGATACTTTTAGCTATGGATATTCATTTTCAAAAACTACATTAAAATATCCCTTTAGTGGTTAAACAGCTTTCTCTTTCAGAGCTGTGTTGTTTCACAAAGATTCCTGGTGTTTAAAATGCCATCTGGATCCAATAATAGATCTCAGCTGGGAAGGAACTCTTGTGTTGCAGCAAACTTTACACGCTCAAGAGCCCTAGGAAGTCCCATCCCTGCAGGATCCATAACACAGTCAACATTTTCCTCTGAAAAATCCATGGCAGTGCTGCTCCTTTGTAATGTGAGAGGCCACTGCAGAGCAGTGCAAGGCACCTGCTCCTTCCTAGGCCTGAGTGCACTTTATTCCACTGAGTTTCTGCCACTTAAAGGAAAGCAAAAGAGCCCTTGGAACCAAACTGTGTTTTTTGAAAGATCCTTTTACTTCTGGAGTAACTCTTCTTTAATATACATATTAACAGTTGTCTTGAATAATGTGAATGCTTGTCCAAAGGAGAAGGAATTGCTGAGATGTGACATAATTATAGATCAAAATCAAAATCTGGCTCCTGCAGCAAGCTGATATCAGCTGCACTTGTGCCCTGAGACGTGGCTGTGTGTGACCAGAAAAAAGGTTTGAACTTTTCTGCTGGCTCAGTATTTCCCTTCAAGTCCACAATAAGGAAAATGTAGAAAGGGCTACAAGATAAATGGAAAGAAATTGATTTTGTGTTTTCCTTGTATTCCTGGTGACTGTGGTTGCTGGCTGCCACTCCAGCTTCTCCCAGATTTCTTTTGTGGCTTTCAAAGTAGGTTCACATAAAGCATGAATTGTATCAAGTTGTCTTAAAGTTTTCTTCTGCATTGCAGCTCTTAAACCAGAAGTCAGACAAATGTCTACAAACAGCAATAGCTGCAGATGAGCTGCCCTTGGTGAGCAGAATCCATTTAATTCAGAATGTGGAGATTCAAATCAGTGGCACACCTGAGCCAGGGTGAGGGCAGGAGCTGCAGAGTCCAGAGCTTGGCTGGATTCTGATTCCTCCCAAGATTCACATGCTCAGCTGAGTGCTCTGGAGTTGTTCTCCAGGGTTCAGAGAGGTTTTTGTCTCATTTCTGTTCCACACCCCTCTGGCCACTCAGCCTGGTGAGGATGAGGAATAGTCACTGAACTGTTTTGCTCTCATTACTAGAGGGCCAGTCCAGCACTTTAATTAGAGAATCTCATTTTCTTAATTGTGGAAGAAACTCAGAAGCTGTAGTAATAAGGGAAAATTTCAATTAATATTTTTTTAACTTGTACTCTTATTATTTTTCTGTGTTGAAATAGAATGGTTAAAATTGAGGTTGAGGTTTATGACCTGGTTATTCATATGTGTCATACTGTCTACAGAAACAAATCTATTTCAATCTCTCCACCTTCTTTTCCTTTAAAGTTTTGTCATTTTATCTTTCAGCTTTTTGTTGTTGCTACACTTAAATGTTTTCTTTAACCCACCTGGTTTTATAAAAGGGAGCTTTTCAGTCAGCTAAAAACCATGTGACCTTTTAAACACTGTATTGCAACGAAGAAATATCTGTATTTAAACATGAAAGACTGAAATGTTCTAGTATTTCAAGAAGTTATAGCTTTGCAGAATATAAATAAACACTACTTTTTTACCTTCTGTGGAGGATTTAAAGGTGGGTTTATGCTTTCATATGGAAATGGAAAATGGAAATGGAAAAATGGAAATGAGTGCTATGAGCCATATAATTGTCCTTCTGATACTGCATCACTTGCATGAAGATTCTTTGATTTTTAAGTGGAAAATGTTGAAATTATTGTGCAAGCCCTCATTTTTCCTAGAGCCTGTTAGAGCCACAATTGCAGGAGCTTTTATCCTGTAGTGTTTTCAGCAGCAGTGGGTGCAATCCCATAAGGATGAATGTACCATGGAAGGAAGTTTCAAGAAAAATGAAAAAATATTTTCAGAGGTTGCCTCATTCTGAGGTTGCCTTTATTGCAGTTTTTCTTGAAGTCTGTCATTATGGGGCCTGAGTCACCTTTCCTAAGTAGAGACCAGCATTTGTATGACAGCCAGAGAAAGGAGAATTCCAGTAAAATGAGAAAAAACCCTTCTCAAGTCACTGATCCTTTGCAGTTCAAACTATTTGGTTACATGGAACTTTAGGCTGCACAAACTGGGGCTGGGGCTCTCTTTCTTTTGGATTCACCTGCCCCAAGCTTGAGATCCCTGTCAAAATGAGATGATGTTGATTTTTCCACCTCTGTCCTTGCCCTTCATTTATAAATAGCACTGCTCATTCAGCAGCATGAGCATTTATTTCATGACCCGTTAGAGAAGTTCATTGGGTCATGCACAAATGATAATATAGAATCAGAGATGGGCTTGGGTTGGGACTTAAAGATTTTCTTGTTTCACCTCCAGGACACTTTCAGGTTGCTCCAAACCCCTTCCAACATTTTGGGAAGTTCACACCCAAAATTCATGAGTAACAACTCTGTTGAACCATATTCATTTGGCAGAGAAATAAAACACCTTCAGATGTAACTGAATGCTGATCTAATAAGTGTTTTCTGTTGCAGGGAGTCCCAGAGGATTTGTTGTTTTTTTATGAACATCTCCAGAAGGGTGGTGGAGTCTCTAGAGTGAACCATTGCCTCCTGCTCTACCGGTACCACCCCCAGGCTGCCACGCACTCTGTCCTAGAGTAAGCTGTGCTTCCCAGAGAATTTCAGTGTTGGATTTATCTTGGATCACCAGCAGCAAAGATGGTGAAACTTCATTGGGGTTTTTAATTAGGATTTTTAATATGTAATAATATCATTCTCATGTTTTTTGACGTATGAAGCGTAATGTAAAACAAAAATTTGAAATGTTACGGCTTAATTTCAAAATCAACTGCCTCAATATTTAAAAAGTAAACAGAAACTTGTCATACCAACAAAAACGGTCTTTTGAAAAACCAAAAAAAGAACCAGACCAAAACCAAACCTTTAATCTGATAATGTGCTGCCTTTACATATATTATTTTCTTATTTTAAAGGGTCTAAACCACCTAAATCAGATAATGAGGTTTGAAAAATCCCTGAGGATGTTTAGGAGTAATTATCTCAGGTGCTTCCTTGTAAGCTGCTTTTGTTGCCTGGGCTGCTCAGCCCCTAAAGGAGGTGTTAAATTGCTGATTCCTCAACGTGCTGCAAGCTGAGCCAAAGCTGTTCCCTTCTGTTATGCAGTGACATTAATAAAAAATCACATGGGTTGTACTGTCCTTTAGGAATCCCATGCCAGAATCACAGTGCTAATTAAGTAAACTGTTTTCTTACTGATTAATGATATGAGTACACTTTTCAGTCAGTCGTGTTTTTATGGTTTTGTAGAACTGACCAGCAAAAATGAACATTTCTGTGTACATTTTTATTCTCCATCCCTGTATTGCTGCACATAGTGTAAAACAAGTAAGTCCCATAAATATCCCACTCATGGTTAATGTCACTACAGATCTTCATAAATGTGAATATCTATATAAAATCATTTAACAATGGAAAGGTCATTCCAGCAAATAGTACATATGATTTTGATTTTGCAGACAACCATGAGATAAATTATTTTCTCTTTTATTCATGTTGAAATGTAAAGATTTGGGTTTTTTCCTCTTTTACTGTGCGATCCTTTTGGCAGTTAGTGACCAACTTTTCAGCCACGCATTTTGGGACGCTAAAAACCCTTGGAAGCCTTTTGCTCCTATCTGTGGGAAAGCATCTAATTCTTGGAAATTAATTTGTTTTGAATTTACTGCAAGCTGTTGCCTATTGAGATCTCCAAGGCTGTGTGGCACAGGCACCCTGAATGACAGCATCCTGGGGGAATGTGGAAATGCTGTGAGCTCTTTCAGATGTGCAGGGTGCCTGTCCAAATTGGCGCCTTCCTCGTCTCGTTCGAAGAAATCAGGAGAGCTGCTCTTCCTCTTGGCTTCCTGCTGGTACTACTGGGGATGATATTTGGTGTGCCTTTCCAAACATGAGGTTGTGCAACAGCTCCTTGTCCTGGCTCCTTCTCTTGTTTGTTGCCCAAGTTCTGAAGGGTTGCCCAGTGTTTGTGTCTGGAGACCAAAGTGAACGTTGAGCAAAAAGAGATTAATGGACTCATCACAAAGGTTTAAGTTTATAATTTAAATTGGGTCTTGCCTAATTTGCCTCTTGGTCATTCCACCTTATTTAATGCATGTTCTGGCTTTTCTAGAAGCCTTTTTCTTTATATGGTGTGTTTTGTTGAGCAGTTTTCTGTGGTGTTTTGCTTTTTGCCATTGGCTCAGGTCATCTTTAAATTTTGAGTTAGCCTAGACCTGGGTTTGGAAGTAGTAACTCACCAGCCAAATGAATATCTTGTCTGAGACCAAAATGATATTTGTAGGAGAGTTGATTTTTTTTAAAACAGTATATGCCTGGTTTCAGGACATTTTTATACAAAGGTGCATCATTCATTCTTTCCAGCAAAGACAACAGTCACTCGTAGACTGTGATGGTTTCAGTTTCTGTGAGTGTCTTTCAGAAACTTCCAGGGGGAAAGAAGCCTCATCATTTTCAGACTTCCTAAAATACGTGTAAAACTGCTTGGCAAGTGATATTTAGTTCTTTTATTTTTTTAGTTAGTACGTGTAATTGTAAACACTCATGTGCTTTAGGTCATTTCCTATGATTAGTATCCTTCTGGAACTCATATCTGGAGTTGAGAATATCTGTGAAGCAGGAAACTAAATCTTATTTGCATTCTCCCTTACCCTGGAGGCGTCAGTCTGCATTATTAAATGTTTTGGGTGTGTGACAAAATCTGCATGAAGTTCAGTGTCTGTGTTTAGATTTCATTGGGTGCATGCAGAAATATGAATGTTCTCATTGTCATTTCATCCAAAGCCTGTGATGGATACCTGCTGGATTTTGAGAAACTTCTCTTCAGCTAGGAATTCACAGCACAAAATCCCACTTTTCATATCTCTTGGATCTAAATCACTTTATTTGGTGTTGTACCCTAGGGTTGTGTGTACTCAGTGCTGCACAGCCACATTTAAATTGATGTGAGACCATAGCAGAGTTTGAGTAAGGAATACTGGAGTAAGAAAGTCTAATGTGTAATAAAAACATGTTAAAATTCATAGATTATTATCTTGCCAAAGGGGAGAGAAAGGAACTGTATATACAACAATACCTCACTGCGAGATGAAAGGGAGCTTGGATTGAGGTGAGCAATAAAAAATTGCACTTGTCTTTAGGTAGTGCAGCTCATGAAGACAGGTGGTTGGGGCATGCACTAATCCTTGGAGCAGTTTACAAGTTTTTAGTCAAGACAAATTTAATACATATGGAAAAGAGGGTTTGTACTTTCTGTCCAAGATCTGAGCAATTCCCTCTTACACAGAAAAGGTGAAGTGCACCTTCAGTGATTTCAGTTCCCCTGTGCTCAGAACGAGCATGATTCTGCTCTGCAGAAATAAGCAGAATTACATAATCTATTGAAAACATCTGGTTTCAGGCACTGGAAGCTTCCATTGTCATCTGACCAGAGAGGAACAGGCATGAGTGTGAAACACACATTTGGCTGTTCCAGAGGTGCTCTGAGGCCAGGTCTTGGATCTGTGGTGAGCACAGGAATGCCTCCTTCATTTCCTGCACAAACAGACAGAGCCAAAAATAGGCAGGAGAGAGGAATAACATACTCCTGTAGAGCTGAAATTAAGATGAGGTCAACTGCATTTTTATCTTCTATGCTTGCATTTGGCACTTCAATTAAACATGGAAACTAATGACCTCATTAGATTCTTGAAAAGTAAATGCCATTAACATTGATAGTCTCTGTCTCTCTTAATAAGCCTTTCATGAAAAATAGGCCACAATGCAAACCATGCCTCAGCTAATGACCCGTGACCTGAAGATGAACTCAGACATTAATAGAACCTATTAACAGTGTAAATGTAAGAACTCAGTGGGACGATATAGTCCAGCAATTAATAAGTTCACATGAAGTTCAACAGAACAACAACAGCAAAAAAAAAAATCAGTTTATTCACCAGCATGGCCAAGGTTCAGACAGGATTTATTTCTGAATTTCCTGTGGATGGTAAGGGCCTTGAATTCTGCGTGCACCACTGGCTGTAAGGGATCTGCTTTTTCAGCTCTCACTGTGGAGATGAAGTTCTCTGGTTTATCAATCAGGTGAGATTCACCTCTCATCCAGAGCTCTCTGACCCTGCCATCCATAGAAGGGCCCTGGAAGAGGATGCTCACTGGGGCAGCTCCTCTTCCTGCCTGGTGTTACCTGAGCACCGTGCAGGGCCAGCACAGGGAGAAAAGGTCAGATTTATGGATCTATAGTATTTCTGTGCATGGCAATCCATGCCTAAAATTCCAGTGCTGTTCAGGATATTGGGCTTGTATTTCTGCATTGCTCAAGTGCTTGTACATCTGTCTTTGCTCTGTGGATTCACTTATGTGGCCTCGCTGGGGGAAGGAGGGGAAAGGCAGTGCAACAATATGGCGAGGTTTGACTGAGCTCAGACATTAAATCATGTTGCTTTTATTGTCACATTATCTTTCATTTCAAAATAGGAGTAGAGCAGATGTTTCTTGACTCCTGTATTCAGTCAGTAGGGTCACCACACATTTTTAACAGAGCTCCATTGTTGCATTACTTGGGTGGATGGTCTGGTAATAACTACTTGGGGCTGAGGAACACACGGTGGAGTCATTCTCACCCTCTGCATGAATACCCTCGTTTCACTCCTGCAGGATTTTGGCTCCTCTTCTTCCTCCCAGGCTCCATAACTGATGAGCATTGAGGGGCCAGGGCAAGTGAGATCTTAGAAAAATCATATAAGCCTCAAAAATGACATTTCGAGTGGAAATACTCCTAACATTTCTTTAACAAAGTTGTGACAACAAAATGAAAAGAATGGGGGAAATAATGTATTTCAAGATTTGGGGTCAAGAAAGAGTTAGGATATGGGAACAAATTTGTACATTGAGAATTTTGTCCCACCTTGTGGCTGAGGAAAATCTTGTGAACTGAACACAGGCTTGGACATGGTACTAAAGGCTGCTGCAAATTGCTTACTCTAATCTTTTGTGAGATGGTAGGAAAAGCTGTCTTGATTAGGAGTGATGCAGAGTAATAACACCCCCTAGGTTTGGCTGTTGGCTGTGAATATGTAATAATGCATAATCTGAAAATGGCTGTGAGAATCATCTCTGAGTAGTGGTTTGTACAACTTTTGGATCGTTTCAGGCATTTTCTTTAATTACCCTTTGCACGTTGCTGCAGCTCCTGTCTGCTGCACCTGCACTGGCTGCTGAAGGATGGGAAAATGGCATTCCCTTATCCCTCCAGGCAGGAATCCCAGTTATCTCCTCTGGAAACTTAAAAAACAAAAAGTGGCAACTTAGGTGAAGCAGAAACCTGAGGGGAATAACCGAAACTCTCCTTTGACACCTGTGAGCTCCCTTTGCCTCAGCCTGTGGGATTGTTTGTGCACAGGGAGTTCTCACAAAGATGAAACCTGTGAGTGTCACCCTAAATTCTCCCCTCAGTTCTGTGTTTATCTGGTATCTCAGCTTGCACTGTTAAAAGTATTTCAGGGTTAACTGAAGACTTCAAAGTGTTTGATAGAACTTAATTTTTTCATTGAAAACACACAGTATGGAGGTGTGGGTGTCACTGTGATATTTTATGAAAAACCCCTTCACCAGGATTTTTCTCCTGAGAAGCCTCAGAAAAGAAATGTAAACAATAATTATCTGATTGCTTGGAATGTGGTTTGGAGGTTGCTGACCAACAGGTGCATCTTTGATTGGTTCCATGTGAATTGTTTTTAATTAATGACCAATCCCAGTCCAGCTCTGTTGGGATTCTGGTCAGGCACAGGTTTTTATTTTCATTCTTGTTTAGCCTTCTGATGTCTCCTTTCTCTTTCTTTAGTATAGTTTTAGTATATCATTTTCTTATCATATCATGTCATATGATATCATTATATATCAGCCTTCTGAGAACTTGGAATCAATTCTCATCTCTCACCTTGTCCTGGGACACACAACACCACAACAATGTGAGCTTCAAATGCTTTTCTGTGGGCATTGTCATAAGATTGCCTCATTGTGATGCAAGCAAAACATCCCAACTGTTGGGTATATTGTCTTTGGTTTTACAACAAAGTACATATTTAAGAAAGTTTTTTATTGGTGTCAAATGAAGCTGCCTGACAGTTTTCTTGTGGTTGAACAACAGCCCAATTAATTTGGAGTTTAATACCATTCATACCCTTTTATTTCAGAGTGCAGTTTTCTTACAAGCTTTCCCCACTTGCTTTTCCAGGATAACATTGATAGGTGAGATGAGTCAGTAAATCTCCTTCAGTCTGAAATCTTCATGGGTGATCAACAGCTCTGAGACTTTATCTGATTGAATTTTACCTCAGTGGGGCACTGAGGCTCTCATGGCCTGGACAGCAACCACAAACTGTCTGGAAGAACCAACACTGCTGTGCTGGGACATCTCTGTGAAAATAAAACCATCTTCTATCAGCCTGGAGGTAGATTGCAGTGTTTGCACTGCACCTAGAAATCACAAGTTCTTTTCATGCCTTGTAAGGCTGCCTGGTTTTTTAATTTACTTTCCTCTGTGTTGTAAAATCAAGTGGAAAAGAAACTTGCCAGTGCCACTCAACAGAACAGATTTTGAAGCTCCTCTGGAATGTAATATGGTGTTATCCTTCTGAAGTCACAGTTCAAAGGAAAATCACTTTTAAAAGCTTTCCATTTATGTGCAAAGCAATAATCTTCCTTTTTAGACGCACGCAGAAATTCTAAAATGTCTAATAAAGATCCTGGAAAAATACTTGACCTTCATATTTTGTTCCTTAAACTTTCCTTTGGGACTGCAGTATGCTCTCATGAACATGGAAAAAGGCAAGTGTCAAAGGATGCCAGCAGCACTTAAAGCTTTGCAGCAGGAATGCATCTTGTGGTTGCATTAAAAGAGATTTTTGATCAAATCCAAAATTTTCTTTTTCCCCATTAGTTGTAATGCTGGTGCAGAGCCATCATCCTTGGAGCTGTGAGGAAATTTTATCATTTTATTTGTGCTTGAGGTCTTTTCCAAGTTATCAGAGCAGGATCAGTGATGAAGTGAGGTGGGGTCACTGGGTCCTATGGGGTTGTGTGGTTTCCAGAACATAACTGGGGCTGTGAAGGAATGATGCAAATAAGAAAATGGAAAACTCCACTTGAAATTTGCCTTAAATAAAGAGACACCACTGGGAGTTCATCAGAATTTCCTGGGAAGGAAAGTAACAGCTCAAGGTGCCTTGTTCAAGAGATGGATGTTAGGAAGTTTTGTTTGTCAAATTGAGGAAATCAATTTATTGTCTCTAGAAAACTGTTTAATAAATCTGAGGTGGGTTCTTAGTTAATGAATATTAAATGAATGCTGGAAATAAAGCCAATGTTTTTAACAGCAGGCAGTTTTCTTTAATCCATGATAAATGTTGTAGTCTTAAATATTGCATTATGGGGTAGATCACACACTCAAAGAAAAGCTGCAGTTGTCCAAGTGGATTTGCCAGTTGGGAGAAATGGACCATGAGCAAACTGCTTTCCTTGACATTGTTTTCTCTTTCTGAGAACCTGTCTTGAACTTGTGGAAGATGTCAGCAGCTCTTCAGTGTCTAAGGCTGTAAACCTGACCAAATGTTTTTGTCTGAGAACTTCCACGGAATTTCTTTTCTGCATTTCCCTCAGAAATTTCCAGTCTAATGTTCTGATGTAATTTTAAATTTTTTTTGGTATTATATGAATCCCTTTGGTCAGCTTTACCTGTAGGTGAGTGTGTTCATGTGCACATAGCTCTATAATAATGCTAAAACAAAATCTGCCCTTTTTCCATCTCTCCAGGGAAACCATCTGGAATCACCGAGTCAGGTTCCTTGAGGACAGAGTCCTGAGCTCCTGGACATCATTCACCATTTGGAATGCTGGCAAGCAGGGCAAGAAGCTCTACAGGAGCTTGTCACCAGCTAATCAGAAAAAGGTGAGCTGCAAAGTGACATTTCTTCTTCATAGGCCCCCATGATGCTGCTAATCTAACCCAAAATACTAGTTAATAATTTATATAAACTGGGGCAATTCTCAATATTCTGTGTGATGTATTTCTTCTTTTAAAATGCCATGAGATTTTATTTAGAGCTTTTATTTAGATGGGCATGGAGAGCAAGAAATGCAGCATGTTGCTGCTCAGCACAGTAGTGGGTGAGACACAGCTGTAGTAGGCAGGTACTCAGGTGAGTAGAGCAGCTCTTTATTTGGGTGGTGAACTCTTTATTTGGGTGGTGAACCCTTTATTTGGGTGGTGAACTCTTTATTTGGGTGGTGAACTCTTTATTTGGGTGGTGAACTCTTTATTTGGGTGGTGAACTCTTTATTTGGGTAGTGAACTCTTTATTTGGGTGCTGAACTGCCTTGTCCAGGGTCACCCATACCTGTATAATATTTGCCCAGTTCCAAAGTGGATACTGGACACGTCTCTGGTCACTGTGAGTCCCTTTGGAAAGGGGTTGATTGCCAAAAAGGATTTGATTGCCAAAAAAAAGGGTTTGGTGTGGGCTGAAAGGGAGAGCAGAAGCTGCTGGACGTGGCTGTCCCATTCACAGTCAGCTGAAAATGCTGGGATTTGGCAGTGGCAGATATTTCTCAGGATAGATTTGTCCAAGAGCCTAAATACCTTATTTTTATAGCATTTTCTTGTGTGCAATAACTTTGTGTTAGATAAAGGCTTTAGGGCTAATGTCAAATGGCTGTTTCTTATAAAGAGCCACAGAACATTCATTTTATTGCTGCATGTGTTTTTCTTTTCTTAAGAATATGGATGGGAAGACAAAATGACAAATACATATAAAAACCTGATTAATGTTGTGGCCCTCAGACCACACACATATAAAAAAATAGAAGACATTTGTATACACACAGTTAGAATTACTGAATAGCATGGGAGTAAATGTACCAAGCAAAAACTGAACTGAATTTCCTGCTTGATATTCCAGTGCCAATCCAGAGCCATCCCTCAGTCATTGCCATCACGTGGCAGTGGGTGAGCTGGATGAAAAGATATTAAATGAATCAGTTGCTTCATTCAGAGGGGACAGACCTGTCTATTAAATATGATTTTTTAATGTATTGATTTATTATGACAGTTATATTCTGTATATGATTTCATTCTTTTATATAATAATCATAATGACAATTATTTTTTCTTTATTTATATATAATAATTATAAAAGTATAAAGCCAACTAAAATTAAGTTTAGACAGAATACTTTAATACTTTAAGTCAGTTTAGGCTCCTGAGATTTCACCTGTGCTTTGTTTGTCTGCACACTTTTATTGAGATGCAGAATTTCATCAGATGTCCTGACTGGCTTTGGCTGCACTGTGGAGGCACTGCAGGGTTGTTTTCTCAATTGGCACCAAGTACCTGCAGAAAATTTGGGACACATACTCCTAGGATAAATAATAAACCCTCCCAAAAAAACTCCCTACTGCACACAGCTTGTATTACTTTGTAATTTTGAAACAAACCTGGACTCTACTAAATCCTCAGGAAGAGAATTAAATCACTTGAACTGACAGGTTAAGGGTGTGTAAGAAAACATCTTTTTCAAGAAAAAAAGAATGTTTCTAGTATTTTTAGAACCTGGTAAACAAAGCAATTGCATTTCTTCTGCTGACAGGGTCTTTGTGGGATGTTGAAAAGCCCAGCTCTGCCCTGTGCCAAAGAGAATTGTTTCTTAGAAAACAAAATTCAGGCAATTCCAGGAAGCAGCAGTCTGTCTGTGTTCATACTCACTAACAAATTATTACTTTAGTTTGTTTGGGAAACAGTGTGAATGTGAGCTGTGGTTATGTTAAAAGAGAAAAGGACACCTCAGCAATTCTCCCTTTTCCCTCAGCCATCTGTAAACTGAATATTAAAATGATGCTTTGTCTCCAAAGGAGTCAGGCAAAAATCCAGGGCTCAGGATTTTTGCTCAACAGCAACACACGAAGAAAATCATTCCACTCGTAGGATTTTTTATGAATTAATTACCATGATCTCAGTGTTCTTAGGGAAATTCTGCTTCCTGGCTGTCCCCTTCTTGATTCACACTGCTGCCAGTGGTTCAGTATTAGCATTTCTGCAAGAATGAAGTCAAACAGGCCTTTTTTTGTTTCAAACACATCCGTTGTGTCTATAATTTGCAGCTGAAGATGGAAACCAAATGTTTTTGGGGATGCTCCATGTGCCTGGAGGGTTTCTGAGCTGTCTTGTCTGCTCTTTTATTCTCCATCAGCTAAAAGGAGAATTTGAGCATTAACATTTCGTGTCATTTCCGATGGCTGAAAATAGAGTTCCAGTGGCTCATGGAAAAGCAGGGGAAAGGCCCAAACAAGCATCAGCTCATGAGTGGGCTGGAAACAGTGCTTGTACACAGCCAGGCCATGCCAGTCCTCTGTGACAACAGAAAATGTCCTTTGAAGGCCCTTTTCCCTGGCTCATTGACCATTTAAAATCATCCATTGGGTTCCCTCTGCCTTTTTCCAAGCGCAGCATCACCAAACCTTGTGCTGCAGCTCTGGTCCTTCAGCTCATCCCCACAGCCAAGAAATGGTCAAATTTTGCAGCATTTTAACCATTCTGAAAGTGTGTGAGTGGCACTGTCAGAGCCTGGAGTGGGGACATGGAAATCAAAGAAATATGAATAAAGGGGAGAATGTTACACCCACCTCAGCAGTGGAAGGGCAACGTGAAAACAAGTTAAAAGCTTCCAGAACAAGGAAAGAGATGAAATTTGAAAGTTTCAGTTAAATCCAGGTGTAAAACACCTTGAAATGACATGGGGTAAATCAAGGCTTCATTTTGGACTGTAGTGAATGCTTCTTGGCCAGGAAAACACCCAAAGGTGCCTGGCACCACTCAGATTTCCTCTGCAGGGATGAGTCTCTGGCAGGGAGGTCCCACACCTATGGAGGTGTGTGTTGTACATAACAAGGGAAATGGTTCATATCCAGTGTTTAGCTGATTTTGCATGTTGCATTCTGGTGTTAAAATTCTCCACTGATTTTGTTGTGGATATGAACAAAAAGGGGAAGCTGCTGCTGTATTCAGTGGAATGGTGTCTAAATGGAATAATGAAATTCATTCTTGGGATTTAAAGATACCCACAGCTTCTGTCCTGGCTGTAGTGCTAAAGAGGTGAAATAAAAGCAGCTCCTGGCACAGAAAATCACTCAGATTGTGGCTGGTTCTGTGGCATGGCAGAAGCTGCTCATGCCCCTGTGTGTCTCTTGTCCTGTTTTTGCATTATCTGTATCCCTGTGAACTTGCATTGTAATGCTTTCAGTTGCTTTGTTTTGACATGAATGGCCAAAATTGATTTTGCTTTTGCAGAGATTTATATTAACATGCTCCCGAGGCTTTCTACAACCCTCAATGAAAGAATTATAAATAGAAGAATTAACAGGGTTCACTAGAAGTTTAAAACAGCAGTGGGATTGCATGAGATGGGGAGGGAATGCAGCAGGGAAGATTTGCTCAGTAGCATTTTGCAGGTTGTCTCTGGATTTTTCTCAGTTGGATTTTGCAGGTTGTCTTGCATTTTGCTCAGTCAGATTTATTGCAGGTTTTCTCTGGATTTTGCTCAGTAGCATTTTGCAGGTTGTCTCTGGATTTTGCTCAGTCAGATTTTGCAGGTTGTATCTGGATTTTGCTCAGTCAGATTTTGCAGGTTGTCTCTGGATTTTGCTCAGGATTTTGCAGGTTGTCTCTGGATTTTGCTCAGTAGCATTTTGCAGGTTGTCTCTGGATTTTGCTCAGGATTTTGCAGGTTTTGTCTTTGGAGGTGACTCTGAGGACACCAGCTGATGTTAGGAGGAAGGAGAAGTCCCAGTGTGCAGGTGACCATTTATTGGAAGGCTTTTCCAGTTTTCTGTCAGATTCTACTCAGTTATTCACTCTCCCATGTGGAACTTGCTCTCATGTCCTTCCAGACCTGAGGATGTGCTGATTCCAGGTTGCTGCTTTCTGTAAATGGCTGTTACAGACCCCAGGTGAAAACAAGATGGGAGAATAAAATCCTGTGAAGATCATTCCCCATAAAAGGACATCATGAGGGTGATGAAACCTTTCAGTTTTTCCATGATGAAATCTGAGTGGAATGGGAAGTGTGAGTGAATGCTGTGTGCAGTACCCAACCAGTCACACAGGAAAAAACAATTCAATTGCTGTGCAGTCCCAGCAGAGCTCCAGCAGGCAGGAGCTGCACCCCAAGGCTCCCCTCTGTCCCTGCTGCTCCTGCTGGGGCTGGAGGAGTTTCTGCTGCCTTTCATCTCCTTTCCCAGGGAGGTCTGATAGCCCAGCCTGGCCCTGCAGAGCCCCAGTGTTTATTGGGAATTGCAGCCAGAAAAGGGCTTTTATCTTCCTCAAACGTGTGTTCCCCCAGCAGAGGTTGTTTCTGAGTTAATCTCTTATCTTTTGAGCTATGTAAACTTTCTCTTAGGAGGGAGAAGGCAATTTCTCCTTTTCCCCTTACACCACTGTTAGTGGAAGTTGCAATTCATATTTATAAAAATGTCTTACAGTGGTTCCATAGGTTGCCTCCAGCAGAGACCAAACTCCTCCAGTTTTGAGCTGAGAGAACTGGCAGTGTTCTTTCCTTTGGAAATTTTGTAATTGTGCAGATTTTTATACATTTTAAAACAAAACTATGTAATAATTCATATATTTTAGTAATACTGCAGCGTGATCTGAGGACTCAGTGTGTCATACTGCCAAAGAGTAATTTTGCTAAAAGGAGAGGGGGGGAAAAAAAAGCAAATTGAGACACCTTTATGGCTTTATAATTCATGGTTTCTCACAGGGAGCCAGCAGTTCATGTGTGCATAGATGTTCTTCATAAAAGCTACAAGAAAGAAGGCCATTAATGCAGGAAAATAAATAGGTGTCTCTGGGTTTATCCTGATAGTGTATAAAGTAAATTACTCCCATAAGCCTGATGCCCTGGCTTCTCCTTATAGGATAAACAACTGTGCCTAAGTCCTGTATTTAGACTCCAAACACAGCTTTGCTTTAATTGGAAAATAAATAGTGTGTGTCAGAAAAAGAGTTGCCTTACATTTTGGCCACCCACATGGTGTGTGCAGGCTGCAGAAAAATCACCCATTCAAGTCTGACCTGTTTTACACTGCTGTAAATACCAGGTCTGAGCTGCCTGAGCCCATTGAGAATTATACAGGGAAATACCTCAATGATAACAAAAAGGGTTTGAGCTCTTTCCATCAAAAAGGGGAATTTGTCAGGCTCACCTGTGTTCTTTTTTCACTGAGGGGTTTGTGTGGGGAAGTTCTGGGGGCTGGGAAAGGGCAGAGTTTTCTACAGCCAGAAATTGGAGTGATGGAGAGAGAGGGAAAATCGGAATTAATGGCAATTTAGTGATGCAAGAAGTGTCTTTGGAGAGAGACTGTTTACAAGGGGATGTAGTGACAGCACAAGGAGAAATGGTTTTAAACTGACAGAGACTGAGATTAGATATCAGGGAGAAATTGATTCATGCTGGGAAGTGCAGGCACCACTCAGGGGTTTCTGTTAACTGGGTTAGAACACACTGAGGGTGAACAGTGAGACTTTCCAGCACAGACCTTGCAGCTGAATTCTCAGTTACTGACAGAGAAATGTAAACAGAATTTCACTTCACCTTGTGTCGTAAGTTTTGGTGGTTTATTTTGGTTTTTATTAATATATATATATATAATCTTATATATATATATATATCTTAATAATAATAATAATATATATTATTATATTTATTATATAAGATTATATATATAATATATATATTATATATGTATATATAAATATAAATAAATAAATAAATAAATAAATAAATATATATATATATATATATATATATATATATATATATATATATATATATAAAAGATATATATATAAGAGCATAATCAGCTCCAAAAATTGCTTCATTTATTGGACAGTAAGTCAACATATTGGACTTTGTTCCTAGAACTCTGTTGGGTTGACACTGAAGGCATATCTTGCTAAATATTGTTTATTATGGCCACAGCTTCCAGGGCAGTAAAACACAAGTGGAAGAACTGAGATTTGCTGAATATTGGAGAATTTTAAAGGTGGCTGGCACAGAATGAAGAGAAAACATCAGGGAACTTCTCCTGCCACAGTGACTTGTGCTGGTTCCCTTCATGTACTCACATATTTATATATCTGTGTGTGTACACATCCACACCATCTGAATTTCCAGCTACCCCAAAGCATTGCAGGGGGCATGGAAATGGGGCCAGGGCTGTAGAGTGGATTGATCTGTGAAGGAGCTGCCTGTGTGTGTCCATCTCACCCAGCTGCACCAGCCACAAACACCTTGAACAATCCCCAGCACCCTCCTGAACTCCCTCCTTCCCTTCTGTTCCCCCTCCAGGGCTCACACAGGGCTCACGTCCTTCAATCCCAAAGCAAATTCTGGGTGTGCTCCTGATGTGATTCCTCCACGGTGGAAATTCCATATTTCCTTAAAGTCCTGTTCTTCTTTTGGTGCCTGTTTTGTCCTCTCCAGGTTCTCTGTGTCCCTCTAAGGGGTTCCAGGAATGTCCCTGCCCAGTTCATCCCCTCATTTCCCTCATTGCTCTGGGCTCTGGTGCTTTGCAGCCTTATTTGCAGTCCCTTGATACTTTTGTTTGTTTGCATTCTCTTACCATTGATGTTTAATGAAGGAAGTGATATGATGGTATTAGAAAAACCCTCTACACAAACAGAATGAGGTCACTTTAGGTAAAAGAAAACCATCTTAAATCACAGGAAGAAAATGTGTGAGAGAGATTTTAGACACGGAAAGCCAGCCAGCCTTTTCAGCCTTCTCTAACTTAATAAATTAATAAACAGCTGGTTTGGCTTTTCAGATTTTCTCAGCAGTAAGTGTTGTTAATCAATTTTTAATGCAGCAATTAAAAAGATATGAAAGCTGCTATCCAGCTTTCACCAGAATAATTGATTTCTGTATGACCTTAACTATCTCAACTGTTCTGCTTCAGCATAAGAGCTCCATGTAGATAATGTGAATAGATCCAACGGAAGTCAGATGAAAACATAGCCATGTTTATTTTAAAAAGGCTTCCAAAATGTTCCTGGCAACCTAGTGGCTCTCAAAAATAAGGCCACTGTGTATTTTAGATGGCAGGCCTTTATTCTGCCTGCATATTTATGAGGAATGCAAATAAAAACCCATCTGAAATATCTGGCACCTAGGGCTGCAAATAATGCTTTCATAACTCCAGTAAGAATAAGCAAAGTGAAGCAGTAATTATTTGTGTTTAAACATCAGATCTGCTGAGCTTTTCAGCTGAAATTGCAGTCCATAACCACAGGAATTCCCAGCTTTGGTGTGCTGTGCCCTGGAATTGAGGCTGGTGTTGCAGAGCACCCAGAGCAGTGGTCCTGAGGGGTCTGGGGGTACATCCCATGCTTGGGGGGACAGGAGGAGAGAGGCTTTTATTGCATCCATCCTGGGGTTTAGTGCAGTGCCAAAATGAGGAAATTGGTCTCTGGGATGAGTTTACTCCCTGAGGATGGGGTTGGTGGTGTTCCCTTATGCAGTCAGGGACTTGGATCAGAATGTGCTCATAGACACCTGCAGAATTTTCTTCAGTCCTTGAGACAGGCCCAGAAAGGATTTAATCAGGGTTTAAGCTCCAAAGGAGGCCCAGGGTGCTCTGCCCCACTCCTGTGTCCATCCCATGCCTGCAGCTCTGCTCACAGATGCATTACAGGTGAAATGGGGCTACTGAAACATTCTGCTGCTTTCCAGGTGACTGCATTTTGTGATGTTGATGAAAAGAAAATAACAAAAGGATTCTACACCTATGAGGAGTCTGAGGTGAGTTATAAGCACTCTTGCATTCTTTATTGTGATTAGAAGTGTCCTGGGGAATGTGATGAAGGAATTTGTCACTGATCTTGTAGCTGTGTAGCAGCTCATTTTGGGAGAGAGGTTGTGACAGAAGATTGGAGGCTGAGAATGGACACTGGAATGCAAAGTGGAGCCAGGACTGTCAGCTTCACTCTCAGTGAAGTCGTTTAGAAAGACAAAAATACTTATTCTGCAAGGATCCTGATGATGGGGTAAAACAGTCTTCACTGACAAGTTTGTCTTTTAAATGGGAGCAGAATTTGGTTTATGGTGGATAATGGGAAGGACCCCCAAAATTGAAAATTTTCCAACAAGTTATCTTGTGAATCAAATTGCCCTGAGTTTGCCAGATCCTTGTATCTGATGGGACTGAGGGAAGGAGGAACAGGAGGAACAGGAGGGCCCCTCCTCAGGTACAGCATGGAGGAACTGTACAATTCCATACTGGGAAACACTGAGTGTTTGAGCTGCATGGAAGGAATTGGGATCAGCATTTCAGCCTGGAATTCTGAGGACTCACTGCCCAGCAGCTCTGTAATACTGTCAGTGTGACTGACACAGATCTTGGGCATTGGCCTTCCTAAAACAAACCCATTTTCTCAGATCAGCTGTGAAGATTGCACTGCAGCTGCTGGGAGTCCTTGGAAACTCCTGCAGCTTGGATCTGTGCTGAGGTCCCAGGTGAGCTTTTGCCCTTTCACAGCTCCCAGCAGGAGGGAGGGATCCTCCTCTGCCTCTGCTCTGGTGCCTGTTCTGATGCTGTCTGAGGGCACAGGAAGGGATGCAGTTCACTGAAATGGCAAAAAATTAACCAAAAAAAGAGGAACAGTTTGTTATGGGACAAGCCATTGAAGCTGCACACATTGGCATCAGAGCAAAAATTGTTTGGGAAAGGGCTGGAAGTAGAAGCTGGAGGTGAGGAGGAAGCAGTGGAGCAGTGAGAGCTGCTCCTCTTGGGAGCAGAAATTCAGATTTGGTGTAACTTCACACAACTGCACTGAAACTTCACACAAAGGCACTGAAACATGGGCAGAGAGCAGAGAATGAGCAAGGTTTCTTCAGCATCACAGCTCAGCATATTTTTTCCCCTTTTAGAGTTTAGCAGCTCCTAAAACCAAGCTGCAAGTAACCTGAGTGCCTCTGTACCCCTTCCTCCTGCAGGAGAGACCAAAACCAAAAATTCCTGTGTGTCACTTCAGGGATGCAACTCCACCCTTGGTGATCTGTGTGAAGCTGGTGAGTCCCACCCTTGGCTTCACCTGCAGGAGCAGCATTTGCTCCTCAGGAAAATGAGTTTCTCTTCACTGTATGTGCCTTTTCCCAGAAGCTTTTGCTCTACAGGTGAATGGCTTTTAAAATCAGACTGATTGTGCAGGGTATTTTGGGATTTAAATCAGCAGTATTGGGTAAAATTAAGAACAAGAAAAGGGACAGTGTCTGTGAAGGGGCTGGATCTATTGTTCTTCCTTGCCCAATACCAAATGAGCACATGCACTCAGCCTCCTTTGGGCCAAGAATTTGCAGCCCCATGGATGGCAAAGGCTTTGGTTTTAAATCAGATCTTAAAAAGCCATTTTGTTTGGGCCTCCCAGTTCTGAAGCATTTTCTGTATCTGATTGTGGTAACTTATTTCAACTGGTTTAACTGCCCTGATAATATAATTAGATGATAACCAGCAGTTCTGCTGCTGCTCTAACACAGAAGATTTAAACTAGCAAATACATTGCAGTGGTAAAAAACAATAAAAACCCTTTTGACAGCAACTAAACCTGCAGCTCCACACAACACTGACATTGTGAGGCTGTGCTGATCTCTTCAGGGATGGATCAGCTGGATCTCCTCTCCTCTGGTGCAGCCTCTGCTCTTCCCTTGGCACTCCTGATCAGCTCTGGGCTCAGAACTTGGGCTGTAATGCCAGACTGGGAGTGCCTTGGGCATTATCCTGTTCTGCTGCTTGATAAACTCTTGGATCAGCAAGTACTATTACAACTAATTTAATTTTTCATACTGCATATAACAGTGGGTGGAAGTCCCCAGACAAAACATCTGTGCAACCTGTTCTGCAGCACATTTAATCTGTGAAGCCCCTACAATGGGACTATTATACAACATTTTGTCTGCAAACTCTGGTCTCTGACTTCAGCTGGGATTTCAGTCTCTATTTTTCCCCTCATGGCCACTGAGCATTTTCTGCTTGCTTATTCCTTCCCAACCAAAGTTCATCACCATTTTCTGAAGAAGGAAGTGTGCTTTAAGGGCCTTTATTGGCTTTTATTTTGCTGTTCAAGGTAGGGGATTATTTTTCCTTTTGATACAGACAAAACCTGCATGTTCCTTTGCAGCTCTAGAGGCTGATTTTGGAGATTAGATGTGTTTATTGAGTGGGCTGTTTACAAGATTGACTCTCTTGGCCATGCACTTGGAGCAGCACTGGCTCATTTATTTTTTCAGGCAGTTCCTCCCTTGTGAGCACTGCCATGGCTTTGGTACCACAGCAAATCCTTCTGGAAGAAGCAGGAATCCTCTGATCTTTGCTCACTTTGTAATGGCTTCACAGGCAGCTGGAGCTGAATTCTGCTCCCTGTGTGTGAGTTTTGATAAACAGAATCAAAGTGTGGCTTTAGCTGCTCAGGGCCACTTCACCCAAGGGTTTGTGCTGTTTGCTCTTGCTTGGAGGTAAAATCAGAATGCTTGGAAATGCTTTGTGCCCTGCCTTGGCTTGGATTCCAACGGCTGGAAGTGAAAGGGATTTTTATTTTTGTGTCACAGCAATTAAAGTAGTTTGATTGTGTTAAGTTTTCAGAAAATTTGTACTTAAATCTCTTATTGTACAGCCCTGCCTGGCTTTTCCTGTGCTTTGTGAATGAAAGATTTGTCTTTAATTCTCCCACTTAATTTAGCATCTGGTCTCTCATGTATTTTATTTAAACCCTCTATAAAGCAGGTTATTTTTTTCCAACTCCTTCAATTCCAGTTGGATTCCTTTTCTGTAACTTTCCATCCTAAACATTCACAGTTAAAATGTGACTCTTGCTGTTCTGGCCCAACCACACAAACATTAATTTTTTGGAGGTTTTTTTTGGTGACATTCCTTAAGAGCAGTAACTCAGGATTGCAGGAAGTGCTCAGGAATGCTGAAGTTGTTCTGTTTTCTTAATGACATCACTGAGGTTGCTCCAGGACCAAATGCAGCCAGTTCCTGTCCTGATAACTTGACTGGGGCTCAAAAGGAAACACCTTTAACTCTGCAGAACATTTCATCTGCTCGATGAAGGGTTTGTTTTATCAGACAACCTCAGTGCTCAGAATCCACCCAAAGCCCTTGTTTTGTCCAACTCATGCCTTGGTTCATTTTCTGCCAATGTCAGAGTTGGCAAACACCAGAGCAGCCTTTGTGAGCTCCAGAGCAGCTCTGCAGAGGGAGGAGCTCTCTGATATCCCCCCACACTGATCTGAACACTAAATTTTCAAAATACTCTGAATTTTTGAATTGAAACTTTCCTGAGCCTTGGTTTATTTGTGTAGTTCTGCAAATGGGACTTTCTTCTGTGGCCTAAAGAATCAGTAACCCAAAGCTGCCACAGCCTGAAATGAGTTTGAGCTCATTTTCTTCTTCTTCCCTTGCAGGACATGACAGGTGGAGCCTTTGAAACCAACCTGGCCACGCTGAAGCTGAAGGAAGGGAAGGATTATTATCACTTTAACTGAGCCAAGGTGAGGCAGTGCTGCTCTCTGTGTGTCTGGGTGCAGCAAAACCAAATTCTTCAGGGATTTAGGACTTTTTAGTCATTTGGGATTTGTTAATTTAATCTTTGGGCTGAGTAACCCCTTTGTAAGGGAGGTCATAGTTACACAGACTAATGCTGTGTGCATTACTTTTTACTGTGCACAGTAATTGTTATTACTGGGTTTTTTAATGTACACATTCCAAGTTATTACTGGTTTTTTAACTGAGTGCATTACTGGTTTTACTGTTGCACATCACTCAGTTTGACTGGTAAATTGTGATTTACAGTCAGTGAGCTCCACTAATTCCAGCTGCCAGTCCAGCTTGCAGGAATCCTTAAGAAGTACTGAATAATCTCATTTATAGCTACTTTCTTCAAAACCAGAGTCTGAGCCAGCCAGGTTGGAAGTGAACACCTGCGCTTTGCAGCATTTACTTCACAGAGAAACTGGCTTGGTTTTAGCTTCTCTGCCTGAATTTTTCCTTCCTTTCACATTTGTAGAGGTGTCAATACACACACAGCCACTGTTCTACTGCTGGGATTTAATTACAGCCATAAAATAACAGTGTAATTACAATGGGATGTGGCCTCCCCTCACGTTGATCTCACTAAAGATCAATTTCAGAGTGGTTTCATTTTGTAGGGGGGAAGAAATGAGCTGGGGTCCTGGCAGTGTGGAGTCTGCCAGCAGTCCTGGAGCTGCCTCACCTTCTTCAAAACTGAGTTCACCATAAAACAATTTGTCTGAATTAGTTACATGAAGAGCTGTAAAGAGAGGCTTTGACATCAGCTGAAGTGAAACCTGGATTTTTTTGTTTGACTATGACACAGGAATGACAGACATTTCCACAGGGACACTTGGTGCTCAGGATGATTTCAATATCACTGAGTGTTGCCATTCTCACCTCTGAAAAACCAACCTTGAAGAGATCAGTGCAGCAGGTCAGGTTTAATTCTTGCTGTGTGTACAAGCACAGGCTCCAGTCAGGGAGGGACAAACCCCTGACACCAAACCAGACAGCTCAGGGTGCCAGGGCATGACAGGAGCCTGCCAGACAGCAACATGAAAAACTGAAAACAAGGAAATTTTGCCTTCCTGTGGCACGTGGGAGTGGAATTTCAGTCTTGCTGTGTGTTTCAGGCAGGCTCTGCCTCTCCTGCCCAGCAGGGCAGGGCTCAGGTGTCAGGATGGAGCAGGATGCCACAGCTCAGCCTCTCCCACCTGAGGAGCTCCAGGACAGCCCAGCAGCACGACCTGCTCTCCTCATGCTGAACTCTGCCAGGGAGAAAGGAAAAGGGAAAAAAGGAAAAGGAAAAGTCACACAGAGCAGGCAGCCCCCCTGCTCCCCCCACCCAACACCTTCCCTTGGAATTCCCAGTGAGGAGGGAATTTTGGGTTGGAAGTGGAAGATTTTGGGGAGTTTTAGACTTAAAACAAACCCCCAGCTCCCTGTTTTTCCTGGGAATTGGAGAACTTTGTTTTTTTCCAGGAAACAAGGGGGAAAAAACCCAGAACACCTGCTTTTCCTGGGAATTTGAGGGGAAAACCCCCTGTTTTTCACAGGAATTGAGGAAAAAACCCCCTAAACTCCCCATTTTCCTGAGAATTTGGGAGATCCCTCCCTCTAAACCCCCCCATTTTCCCCAGGCAGGATTTGGGATCCCAGATTTACCCCAGACCCAAAACCATCCCAGATCCATCCTGGGGGGCTTCGGGCACAACAGGGAGGAGGTAAAATCCCCCCTCCCATTCTCAATTTTTCTGGAGGGAAATTTGGGATTTTGAGCCATTTTTGGGGGGGAACTGCAGCTCCCTGTGGCATTGCTGTCCTGGCATTTCCCAGCCCTGTAATTATCTAACCTGAGCAGAAAAGAAAATACAAAGCTGTAATTTTTTACTCCTTTTAACACCATGGTTTGAACTACCCTCCAGCAAGTTTTATTTGTATAAAATTTAAAGGAGTAGAAAATATTAATTTCAGCTGAAATTAATTTTTATTAATAATTTCAGCCAACTTCATTCTCCTTTTATCCTGCCATGCTTGGCCTCCTCAGGGGCTCCTGAATGTTTGCTGATGTGCAGGGAGTCAGGAGGTAAAGCTCCAAAACATCCAGAACCCACCTGTACCAGCTCCCTCCGAGATACCTGGATTTACATGTATTTAGATATTTCTTATTATTTTAGATATTTTAGATATTTTTATTATTCGTTATATTTTTATTTTATTATTTTAGATATTTGTATTATTTATTATATTTTTATTATTTTAGATATCTCTTATTATTTTAGATATTTTAGATATTTTTATTATTTGAGATATTTGTATTATTCATTATATTTTTATTTTATTATTTTAGATATTTTTATTATTCATTATATTTTTATTATTTTATTGTTTTAGATATTTTTAGATATTATTATTTCTTAATATTTTAGATATTTCTCATTATTTTATCCTAGAGACAGTTCTCTCCTAAAGTATAAGCCTTCTCTCAGCCTTCAATAATTCAGGATTAAAATAAGGAGTTTTTTGAGATCAGTTTATCTTGTAAGATCTCTCATTTTTGAGCATAATCTTTCTATTACCTGATTAGAAAACTCTTAAAAACAACACTCAGCTCAGTTTTTTGTTCTAAAAACAACTCCTTGCTGGGCAGGAGGTTCAGACTCTTGTTTTTCCAGAATTATAAAAATGTTAGCTGAAAAATGTTAGGTTTCTTAAAATTGTACTAAAAGCAGATGGTAAAAACTGGGAAATGAGTGAAGACACTGCTCTGAGCAGCAGGAGGTCTTTGAAGGGTATTCACAGTGTCTTAAGAATGAGTCTTTAAAGAAAGATAAATATTTATATCTACACAGTAACACATATTCTTTAAAACACTAAAAAACCTCTTCTAGAACCTCTACCAAAGCAGGAAGTTCTGTACTTGTGAAATACTGAGCTGGGTGGGCATGTCCAAACTATTTAAAAATATGCATTACATAAATATATATATATATATATATATTTATGTATTTGTATGTACTTTATGGTTTTGTGTGCTGTTCATCCACAGAGGCAATGCTGTGGTCTGCACCACCTCATGTCATCATCTTGCTGCTGAAATGGAGAAGTTCCTGTGGCTTCCCCTTCCCCAGGAAGGGCAGAGGAGCAGGGGCTGCACATCTGTGTCTGGAATGTGGCGCTGCCAGCCTGGAGTGGGGCTGGAGGGGGCTCAGAGCAGCTCCAGCCATCCCAGGTGCTCTGCAGCTGGCTGGGAACATCCTCAGGGACACCTCTGATGGAGCCATGGGGGTCTCAATGGCAGAGCATTGGCCTCAGACCTCTGTCCCAGGAGGATAAAAGTTCTGGATGCCAGCTCGTTCAGACCCGAGCCACGGGGAGCCTCCAGCCAGCAGGGTGATAACAGCTCTGATAGTGATATCAGCTCTGACAGTGATAGCAGCTCTTAGAGTGATATCAGCTCTGTATGGTGATATCAGCTCTGACAGTGATATCAGCTCTTACAGTGATATCAGCTCTCATAGTGGTATCAGCTCTTTGGGGTTTCAGCTGCTGCTGGGCTTGGCTTCCCCGGGCATGGCTGCAAGCAGAGCAGAGAGAGCAGAAGGGAGACCCCGGCTGTTCCACGGGATGGTTTATTCAGGGGGATGTGAAAGGACCTGGTTCTTCTCCTTCTCAGTTAGTAGGGTACAGTAAGATACTTTTATACCCTTGGCCAGGCTCCAAACTTGACCAGTGAACAAAGGTTAGAAGGGCTACAAGGACCAGTAGTGGGGTTAACAAGACTTTTCTCCTTATAGGGGTACAAAGATAAGTTGTGAGTCTGGGGTCAGAACCCTCTCTGCTGCTGTGTCAGCATTCCCATTGTTAAATCCTCCACAGTGCCCTGGCCAGGCCTGTGGTGTTCACTGCCCACCTGCATGAAGAGAGCAGCCCCTGGAGCACATTCCCAGCTCACCTTGGCCACCAGCTGGGGTCTGGGCACTTTCATGAGGTCGCAGAGGCAGTTCCGTCTCTCCCTCACCACGGGCAGCTCTGCTTCCCTGGACAGCAAAGGTGATTTCCAGTTCAGAAAAATCCATAAAACATCCATAAAACACCCTCAGTGCTCCCTGGCACCCCTGCACCACAATGGCTGGGTCCTTTCATGCACATTTCAAATGACAGGGTTTTTTTGTTGTGTCACATTTAAAGGCCAAAGGACCATTTTTGTACCACCCTAAGTCAGATAAACCACAAATACACACCAGATCTGCCACAGGGCTAATAAAATGGCTAATTTTAGCTAATATTAGCCACTGGCTAATAGAAGGTCCAAGACTACTGTTTTATAGGGTTTTATATTAAAAAAACCCACTTATTTGTACAAGTCTTTTGATTAGAAGTTCATTTAATTTATTCTCTAAAGTGATTGGATTTGGACAAGACCCTCCCATCCCCTCTATAAATAAAAAGCAAAAAAGAGTGAATTAGAAATAACTTCAACCTTTTTTTTCACACCTTGGGCAATTTGTCCTATTTACCACTGGAAACTTTCCTGTGGCTAAACAAAGTGTATTATTTATAGAGTAATTTGTTTAAACTCTGCATGACACAATTGTATGATAAAGTCTCTGGAGTCCCAACCAGGAAAATATGTGCATCCCAGTAATTACCATACTCCTTCAAATTCTCATTTGGCTTCCTGCTGCTAATACTTAGGGTAATTCAGAATTTAGACTGATTATTTTAGCACTGGGAGAGCTTGAGGAAAACAAGCAGCTCACTGTGCCACTCAGCAACGACTTCAAATCTCTTTTTCTGTAAATAGCTCAAATCTACCAAGATAAAACAATTACATTTTGAGTAAATGAGCTCTTTGTCTTTCATCTCAGAGCAGTGGCACTGTGCAGCAGGGCACTCAGGGCTTGCTCCAAGCCAGAATAAGCCAGGCACACCCTAGAAATGACAGGGTGAAAGCAGAATATTCATTTCTCTGGAGTGTTTTTCTGGGGAAGTGTTTTGCTTAGATTCAGGAATGAGTTGTTCATGAGCAGAGCTGAGCTCCACTGCCCTGGAACCCTCCCTGGTGACAGCACCCAGCTCATCCTGCAGTGTCAGGAACAAATTCCTTCTGCAATTCCTGAGCAAACCTGCCCTGCAATGCAGGATTGCTGATGGAGCTCTGAGTCACACCCAACACAATCCTGAACTTCCATGTGCATTAAACAAGGAATTGTAACACAGCACAACTGCTGGACACCACTCCTTCCAACCTGAGACTCCTGTTCCAGTTCTCTACTGGAAAATTCAGAAAAAGAGCAGCAGCCACCCCTCCTGATGATAAACTCAGCTTTCTTTTCACAAATATAAAGTTCTTTAAGTTCAAGCACAGAAATAAACTGGAAACTACATAAAAGTCAACCAGTGTAACTGCAATCTGCAAATCTGTCACCCATCCTTAAGGTGTATTTTTCTTTGAGCTTGTCTGGGATAAATTTATTTCTATGAAATGTCAATAAAGACAAAAAGCCATTTGAAATAATGACTAAATAAATTATATATTTTTCTACATTTGTCTGTTCTCTGTGATGCTGTTTGAGGCAGCAGCCCCATGGGCCAGGTCTGTGACAAGAAAAAATGTTTAACAAGGCAGCAAAATGAATAAAGTAATTCTTATCTTAAAATTCTTTATTTTCTCAAACCTGCCCAGTTAATAATGCCCAATGCTAGAATTTTAGCTGAACAGAATCAGCTAAAATGCTGATTCCCTGCTCCTATCACTGCAAAGGTGCTCATGGAATGATTCCTTTGCTTTAAAACTCACTGGATCAGGCTCATGAAGAACAGGACCCTCTTCCCCTGTCCCTGGAAGGAGGTAAGTAAAAAAAAAAAAAAATACATTCTATGAAGTGGTTGTTTAATTCATGCCATCCTATCCTGGGAAACATCTAAACTGCTCCAATTCCAAATCTCTGCCTGAATACAAGGCTTGTAGCATGTTGAGTAATTACATTTCATGGGAGATTTGAGCTGTTCTGCTAATTCTGTTGTTTTCCAGCTTGCAGAGATCCTTCCTTTCCCCAAATCCTGCCAGTGCTCGTAAATGCCAAGAAACTGTCTGTGCACTTGAAGTTTGACTGTTTGCACAGCCCAGTCTCTGCTTCGTGGAAAACTTCCAAGATTTCCTCCCTTTTTATGTTGTTAGAAAAATATGGCTCTTTTACTTTATCTAATGGTGATTTTATACATCCCCTTCCAGTGGGCCAGGATCCTGCAGAGCTCTTTAGAGCAGAGGAATTCCAGCAGCTCTGCTGTCGTGGAGGCAAGAAAGAGCTGACCCTGAGCTATCACAGCTTTCACAGGGACTCAATTTTGGTCACTCCAGGGCACAGGGGCTGTCTGGGGACAGCACTGCACTCACCAGTTGGTGTCACTGAGGATGGCCATGGCCTGCTCCACGATGGCTGCGTCCACCACGTCGCTGTAGGTCAGCAGCATCTCGTACACCTGGCTGGCCGTGGTCTTCCTGATCTGCAGGGGTGGGAGAGGCAGCAAAGAGCCAGGCCAGAGCCACAGGGACCAGCCAGGCCAGGGACACAGGGACCAGCCAGGCAGAGCCACAGGGACTGCTGAGGGCAGGGACACAGGGACCAGCCAGGCCAGAACCACAGGGACCAGCCAGGCCAGAGCTACAGTGACCAGCCAGGCCAGGGACACAGGGACCAGCCAGGCCAGGGACACAGGGACCAGCCAGGCAGAGCCACAGGGACTGCTGAGGGCAGGGACACAGGGACCAGCCAGGCCAGAACCACAGGGACCAGCCAGGCCAGAGCCATAGGGACCAGCCAGGCAGAGCCACAGGGACCAGCCAGGGCAGAGCCACAGGGACCAGCCAGGCAGAGCCACAGGGACCAGCCAGGGCAGAGCCACAGGGACCAGCCAGGCAGAGCCACAGGGACCAGCCAGGGCAGAGCCACAGGGACTGCTGAGGGCAGGGGAGACACAGGGACCAGCCAGGCCAGAGCCGCAGGGACTGCTGAGGGCAGGGGAGACACAGGGACCAGCCAGGCCAGAGCCGCAGGGACCAGCCAGGCCAGGGACACAGGGACCAGCCAGGCCAGAACCACAGGGACCAGCCAGGGCAGAGCCACAGGGACTGCTGAGGGCAGGGGAGACACAGGGACCAGCCAGGCCAGAGCCGCAGGGACCAGCCAGGCCAGGGACACAGGGACCAGCCAGGCCAGAACCACAGGGACCAGCCAGGCCAGAACCACAGGGACCAGCCAGGGCAGGGACACAGGGACCAGCCAGGCCAGAGCCACAGGGACCAGCCAGGGCAGAGACACAGGGACCAGCCAGGCCAGAGCCACAGGGACCAGCCAGGCCAGAGCCACAGGGACCAGCCAGGCCAGGGACACAGGGACCAGCCAGGGCAGGGACACAGGGACTGCTGAGGGCAGGGACACAGGGACTGCTGAGGGCAGGGGAGACACAGGGACTGCTGAGGGCAGGGACACAGGGACTGCTGAGGGCAGGGGAGACACAGGGACCAGCCAGGCCAGCTCCTGAACGGGATCATCCCCAAGACAACTCCTGGGATCACCCAGGCCAACTCTTGGGACCACCCAGGCCTGCTCCTGCACAGACCATCCCCAAGCCACTCCTGGGATCACCCAGACCAGTTCCTGCTCAGGACCATCCCCAGGCCAGCTCCTGGGACCATCCAGACCAGCTCCTGCTCCTGGGACCATCCAGGCCAGCTCCTGAGATCATCCAGGCCAGCTCCTGGGATCACCCAGGCCAACTCCTGGGATCATCCAGGCCAGCTCCTGGGATCATCCAGGCCAACTCCTGAGATCATTCAGGCCAACTCCTGGGACCATCCAGGCCAACTCCTGGGACCATCCAGGCCAACTCCTGGGATCATTCAGGCCAGCTCCTGGGACCATCCCCAGACCAGCTCCTGCTCAGGACCATCCCCAGGGGTCACACCCTGTCCCTGTGTCCAAAGCAGCCTCGTGCCTGTGCCCATTCCCTGGGGAGCCTGGGCTGTGCCCCACTGTGGGAACCCCCACCAAGGATCCCCCCTAAAAAGTCAGAATTTTCAGGAGACCCCTAAAAAGTTCTGTGCCAGGATTGAGAGATGAACGGGACTTTTGGTTTTTTCAGTCTTCTTCTCTTACCCAAAGTTCAGCACACTGTCTGCATCTCAGACTTGGTGTACAAAGAGAAGGCACCAAAAATCACATTTGAATTATTTTTCGTTTGTAAAATTATTTTTCATTTGTCAACTTTTCAATGTGCAAAGTCGTCAGTACTTACTATGGGGAAGGGATGGCAAAGGAGGAGAAACAACTGGAAGAAAACTTTCTCTCTCATGTCTCCTTGAAATTGAATCAGGCCACAAAATCTAGAAAATATCAGAAACAAATAGATCTTGTGTTATAACTGCACAAGCAAGTTTTGAGAACTAGGATGAAAATGGACATTGGGAAAAAGGCAGGGAGGGGAAAAAGAAAAAGCAAATGATTCCTTTTTTTCTTTCTCTACAAAGAAAAAGCAAGTTATTCCCTTTAAGCATCTTTAGGACTATAAAATTTTAAACCTTGTTCAACTTTATCACATCATATGTTTCACTTCAACCATCCAGAACTATGAGACTCCCACAACATTCAATCACATTTATCTGTGTGTATTTTCCATTTAAATTCCACATGAACCAGACCTCACTGTTACATCTGGCAAGTGAAACCCTCCTCACTTTCTGGGAGAAAAGATTGATTTCATTAACTCACACTCCTATGCTGGAGCGAAGCTTCCGGATGTCTTTGGACCTTTTGATCTCTTCTTTACAGAGGGTGAACAACTTCACTGGGAAGGGATGGCTGAGAATGGGAAAGAAAGAAAGAAAAAACGATGAGCAGAAGGTTTCAGCAGAATTTCAAAGACATTTCATGATTGTCAGGATGCCAAATTAACATTCCAAGGCAAGGCAGGACACACTGCAGGGTGGTTTGTGCTTCCCCCAGCAGCTCAGGGGTTTGGCCACCAAGTTCCTGAGCCTTTTGTTTTTAATTATTATTAATTATTTATAGTTACATTACATCTGTGTGCTGAGGAGTGAACTCCTTTTAGCCAGACAGGTTCAGTCCATGCAGGATAACTGCCTTGCCATGGTTTGTGTTTAAGCAGTGTGGAATGATCAGAAATACCATGGAAATGTCAGGAATTACATTATCCTATAGCCAAGTAACATCACTCAGTCTGTGTATCATCGTGGTCATTCCCTAAGGTCCCTGACCAAACTTTACATAAAAAGGAATGAATGTTGTTCATAACTACTCCATTTTACAGCCCAAATCATCATGGTCATTCCCTAAGGTCTCCAACCAAATTTAAATAAAAGGGGATGAATGTTGTTCTTAGCTACTGCTCCATTTCACAGCCCAAATTCCTTCAGTGATTCCAGACAACGTAATTAAACACAGGGCTCACAGTTCTATTACGTGGACAGGCCATGAAGCCATCTTTAAATATATTTAGCAAATTCTTTTCTTTTTCCACACAGTCTGGGAAACGTGATTCTCACAGCTCTTTCCCAGACACTCGTACAAACACAAGTGCTGTTAGTTATTCCAAGGATCTATTAAAGAGAAGGAAAGAGGGACTAATGCTTTTATTTCAGTTCAAATTATTTAATCTTTTACTTGCCACACTCAAGGCTGAAGTGTCTTAGATGCAAAAGAAACTATTTCATATTTGTCTAGTGAGCACAATAACTTCTAGGCTGTGTATTTTGGAAACCTCGCTGCATTGTGTATGGAAAGCAGAAAGCAAAAATAGCAACATTCATTTTCTGCTACTGCAATTCAGAGCTGTGGGTAAAAACTACTGAGGAAAGCTGGGTACTGTCATCTGTTGAAGGGCAGAACATTTAAAATAAGATGTTTACAGCAGTGCCAAGATGTTTTGTTAAGGTAACGTGCCTTGTTCTGTAGAGTTTTCCAGACAAGAGTTAGTGATTTTTAATGACTTTTTAAAAATTTGTAACAAAATCCTGGCATGAACTGGCAAAAAGGGACCTGTTTAAAAAATCTGAACAACAAACCATGGTAAACTGAGGTGAAGAATTCTGCACATGGTGGAACAACAGACATCTGCATGAATGAGTCTGTGTGTGTCCACAGGCAGGGATTTGTCTGAGCTCTCTGCATGCTGAGGTATATTTTGTCTTACCTGGGTGGAATTTCTCCTCCTCCCTCCCCAATTACACAAATTCCCTGTGCAGAGAGCTAATTACAATCCCTGCAGTGCATGCCTGCCCCAGCACAGGCCAGGCCATACAGTGAATGAGGTGAGATTTAAACTGGTTGAACAGCAGGGACATCACTGAGAAAGGGAGCAACAAAGAGACCAAGAGCATCTGGAACAAATTTAAAACATGGAACCTCATGAGCAGCACTCTGTGTTTAAAACAGATGCACTTTCCTTTCTGTTGGTTGCCAATTCTACATTTGCAATAACCAAACTTAACCTGTGTGTGATCTCAAATGACTCAAATAGCTTGGCCCCTGTAAAGGAAATTGAGAAAATTCCTTCTCCTGTGTGGGCACTGTGCCAGCAGGAACAGCATCAGCCCTGGGGAAAGAAAGTTCCCTGTGCATTCTGTGATCTGGGGACGTGTGGCACTGCCAGAGGGGCTGCTGTCCCTCCCCCAGGTGAGCTGGGTCTCAGCAGTGCCACTGCCAGGGTGCAGCTGCCACCAGCCCCTGCTGCACAGCTGTTCATGCAAGAGCAGGAAAACTGCTTAAAACCAATCCAGGGGAACATGGATACATGGAAATTATCATGGATACATGGAAATTATCAGCTGGAGATCAATGGGGACACAGACTTCCTTAAAGCACTGCAAGATGACCAGAAAAAACCAGAATACATGAGTGCTTCTGTTAATGTGCAAAGTCCATACATGTAGGAGAGAGAAATGCCATTTATTACCCCAGAGAGCACAAGATCCTGAGCTGCCATTCCAAGGCTGTTGTGTTTTCATGGCTGTTCTGAGTATCATTCCCATCTTGCCACACTTCTGAGGAGCCAGCAGCCCCAGGGCAGCCCCAGGGCAGCCCCAGCAGCATCCCTGACCCTCTGAGCAGCAGGACCCTGCACCACAGGAGCTGTGAGCAGTGACACTCCAGTGCCAGCTCTGCCAAGCTCAGCTCACTCTGCTCTGTCCTCCCTGCCCTCAAGGGTCCCCCCACCATCCAGGTACCACCTCTGTGCTCCCAGGGCAGCCTCTGGAGAGGTCCCAGCAGCCCAGAGAGCATTTCTGAGAGCTCTGCTCCAAGCTGTGCCCGCTGCCTCCAGCAGTCCCCAGCCCACAAACTCCCTGCACTGCCACCAGAGCAGCTCCACAAACTGCCCTGGGATGGAACCAGGAGGGTTTGGGCAGTGTGAGCACAGAGCTGGGGGCTCTGCTGCCCTGCTTGGTGGGAGCAGCAGTCAGTCAGTGATGCTGCAGCATCCCCAACACTGCAGCCCAGCACCCAGCTGCCCTGCTGCCAGGAGAAACCTTTCTCCTGTTCCCTTCTTATTTCTCTCCCTATTCCCTTCCTACTCCCTTCCTATTTCCCTCCCTGTTCCCTCCCTATTCCCTTCCTATTTCCCTCCTCATTCCATTCTATTTCCCTCCATATTTCCTCCCTCTTCTCTCCCTATTTCCCTTCCTATTCCCTTCCCTATTTCCCTCCCTATTTACTCCCTATTCCCTTCCCATTTCCTTCCCTATTTCCCTCCCTATTTCTCTCCTTATTCACTCTCTATTCCCTCCCTACTCCTTCCTATTTCCCTCCCTATTCCCTCCCCATTTCCTCCCTAATTCCCTTCCCATTCCTTTCTATTTCCCTCCCTATTCCCTTCCTATTTCCTTCCTATTCCCCTCCCTATTCTCTTCCTATTTCCCTGTTTCCCTCCCTATTTTGGCCCAACTTGTGGGACTGAGGAAACCCCTCAGGCCATGGCAGAAGGGCACTTTTCAGGCAGAGCAGCTCTCCAGTGCCACCCATCCTGCAGTGCCACAAACCATTCCTGTCTGCAGGAGGGACAGGCAGGTTGATGTCACCTCAGGACAGGTAGGAAATAACAGCTGGAATATTCCTGACAGCAGCCAAGCACAACAGGGGAGCCAGTTCTGAAAGCCTTTTGATGACCCTGGTGATGAAGCTGATTCATTTGCAGCCCCACAGGACAGGTGTTCACCCCACACTCCCCATCCCTGCTGTTCCACACAAGGTAAATCCACCTCCTTTGAGCACAAACATCCAAACCAAGAGAGAGGAGCAGGAACACCAGGGCTCACTTTCCTTCTGCACAGAGATCACACACCAGCCCCACAGAGCTCCCCCAGCACAGCTTCAGCTGCAGAACCACACCAGAAATGTTGAGCTTTATATTCCAAACTGTACAAGCTGCAGGGTGTGAAAAGGAAGGAAAATGCCTGGTGGGTTCCACCTGTGCAAGGCAGGAGTGACACCCTGTGGCAACTGGTTTTAACTGGAGCACTCACGAGGGTCAAAGTGATCCTGCTCCTAATCCTGGTTAAATGAAGCACTGTTGGATATTACCCATTCTGGACTGTGGGTGTTTTATTAGAAAATAAATGTGTGGGAGAGCACAGTTTCCATTTCAAACCTCAAAATGGATTTGCAAACACTTTTTACAATGCAGCAGTGCCTATTTGGTGGTTGGTTTAGGTACAATCCTGACAGACATCCTACATGCCAATTCCCTTGCTAAAACTCCATTCAGCCCAACGTGGTAAAAAAATAATGAGGGAAGGAAATGAAATGGGAGCTGAAGATCCCAAGGAAAATACATGAGATACATGCTTGTATCTCAGCTTGTATTTCAGGCACATTCTATATAAACCCACCTGACATTGCAGGCACATGTGGCCTTTCCATGCCCCCAAACAGGGTCTCCATTTTCCCACCCACCCTGTGATGTTCTTACACATTTTTATGGAGGCTGCTCTGGAAAGGGAGTAAATGGTTCCATTCCAGAGAGCAGACCCAAAGTCAGGATTTTCTGTTCAAAAAGGAGCAGGTGGCATCCAACAGCAGGGGCAGGCAGCCCTTGGAGCAGTGGATCCACCCCTAACTACACCCACAGGACCAAGCAGAGTAACAAAATGCATGAAAGGGAATTTTTGGGCTCCCCATCATGTGCTGATCCACACACAGAGCATGGCAGAGCCTGTGAGGTACCACAGTAACTCACCCAAGGCCAGCTCTGCACCAGGAGGCACCCACACTGCCAAATATGACAATGCAGGAATTAAACTCTCCATCATGCAGGAATTACACTCTCCATCATCCATAACTGCAGGAATTACACTCTCCATCATCCATAACTGCAGGAATTAAACTCTCCATCATCCATAACTGCAGGAATTAAATTCTCCATCATCCATAACTGCAGGAATTAAACTCTCCATCATCCATAACTGCAGGAATTAAACTCTCCATCTTTGACCTGCCTGCCACCTCCCCCTGCTCTGCCCTTCCTGGGCTCTGCATGGTCACAAGTTCTGCACCCCAGGCCAGCATTTCACTCCCTTGACATCAGCATGATCCACTTGGCTGCTTTATTATTCATTTTCTTTTTTTGGTTTCATCATCAAACTGGAGGTAAATACATCTGGATCAGCTTCAAAATCTTTCCCCCCATAATAGCCTTGGATTTATTTCAGGCTTTTACACAAAGCATCACAGTGGCACCACAGGGCTGAGTGTGAGTCACTCACACAGCAAAGGAATTGCTGCAACCACTGGGTTTCTGTTCAGTGACCTGGGAGACAAGACTTGGACTGGAATTTCCACCCATAATCTCTCACCTTCCCCAGCAGGGATGGCTGGAGCCTGTGTGGAAGCCCCAGATCAGTGGCACAATTATCAAACTGAACAATGTTCACTCCATCTGTCCTTGACTCACTTTAAATTCTCATTCAAACAGGGATTGCCAAGTGCAATTTCAGAAATATTATCTAAAGCAACACTTCAAGACAAGAGTGGGCTCAATCAAAACTTTCAGAATGATGAAGGCTTTTCAGATTGATCTGCTGTGAGCAGTTCTTGAATCAACAAGCTCCCAATGCAGTATCTGTGCTTGCAGGATTGCACAATTCTGTACATACCTGCAGATGTGCCAAGATGCTGCCTGGGAGAGCTTGTGGAATAGATTTTAATATTACCAAAATTCAAATCATTCTTTTCTGAAACATCTGCAAAACCCCATGACTTCACATTGGAATATCTCACTCACATTTATCTGTTCCTAAACTGAACACTTTCCACAAGACTGAGCTCAGGGTGGAAGAGCTGGGACATGACTTTTTTATTATTATTAGAATCTTAATTAGCACCTTTGGAGATATTCACAGGAAGGAAAGCAGTGGGACTGGGGGAGCCACAGGCACAGAGGGCTCTGCAGCACCACACAGGACACTGCCAGGGCTCAGGGCTCCCAGCACAGCAAGGAATGTGCTGCAGCCAGCAGGGATTTAGGGAGCTGGAAAGTGAAGAATGGATCTGATACCTGTCCAAGAATGCCAGGTGAAAAATGCAAATTTAATTTGATTAATGTCCTGGCTGTCAAACAAGGAACAAGTAACAAAATTCTGCACAGACAAGAGAGTCAAGGATTTTGTCAAGACCCTTTCAAGGCTGTTTGTCCCACCTGGGGAAAGTTAAGGCAATGCAATAGAGACTCACACTGGACCCCTGTGCACCCCCAGGGCAAGGCTGAGGAGCTCTGCTGCACAGTGGGAAATAAACCAAAGAAATTCCAGCAACTTACTTCTCCTGCTCAGTGAACATATCAAAGCAGCGATTGGCCAGCATCTGGTCCAGCATTGTCAGCAGAGGCACAGACACCCTGAGGAGAGAAAATGACTCAACAAGGCAAACACACTGCTTGGCATACAGATATATGTATGATATTATTTTTAATCAGAGGCAAAGAAGGAACTTCCTACATACCCACACACAGGTAAATCAGAGCTCTGATTTACACAGGGGAGGGTTGCTCAGTACCTTGTGTGTGTTGGCTGAATGGGGACATTTCCTCCCAGCCACAAAGAAAAATACCTAATTAACAACACCCCTAATTTACATTTGCAGGGTCCTGAAAACACAATTGACAGTATTAGAAAATATTAATCTGTTTTCTGCAGTATGAACAATGTATTCCACTGACTGAATCAGAAGTTACAGCACCAAATGAACCAACACTTGTCAGCTGGAATAACCATGGCCATGTTTTCAACACTTGAGACAGGAAACAAAATAAAAATACAATAGTATTTTTAATTTATACATTAATATAAATAATATAAATAATAATATAATTAATATAAATTAGTATTTCTACATTATACATTCGTATTTATATTTATATAGGTAATTATTTATATTCACATTTATTTGTATTTGTATTTATATGTATTATTATATTTATATTTATTTAGTATTTTATTTATACAACAGAACAAGGGAGGATGGCTTCAAACTGCAAAAGAGCAGGTGTAGATGGGGATATTGAGAAAAAATTCTTCCCTGTGAGGATGGGGAGGTCCTGGCACTGATTGCCAGGGAAGGGAAGGGAAGGGAAAGGAAGGGAAGGGAAGGGAAGGGAAGGGAAGGGAAGGGAAGGGAAGGGAAGGGAAGGGAAGGGAAGGGAAGGGAAGGGAAGGGAAGGGAAGGGAAGGGAAGGGAAGGGAAGGGAAGGGAAGGGAAGGGAAGGGAAGGGAAGGGAAGGGAAGGGAAGGGAAGGGAAGGGAAGGGAAGGGAAGGGAAGGGAAGGGAAGGGAAGGGAAGGGAAGGGAAGGGAAGGAGGGTTAAGGGGAAGGAGCCAAGGACGAGCATTACCGGTCATTCCTCAGGTTGTCCTCAAACACCTTGAGCAGCGTCTCACAAAAGCTGCCCAAAGCACCAGGGTCACTCTGGATCTTCTTCATGTGGTCAAACAGGCTCTGGGCAGAGTATCTGAGCTGCAACACAGTGCAAGGAACTCCAGTGAAGGACAGGGAAAAGCCACAGCCACAGAAACAGGGCTGGGCACTGCCCTGAGCGCTGGGACAGCAGCACCAACCACAGACCCCGGCTGTGTCACCTGCACCAGCCCACCCCAAGGAAACTTGGGGTTTTTTGGCTTTTTTCCATTTTAAGTTGGCAAACTTTGGGGTTTTTCTCCTTTTTAAGCTGGCAAACCTCTAGGCTTTTCCCTTTTTAAGTTGACAAAATTTTGGGGTTTTCCCCTTTTTAAGCTGGCAAACTTTTCGGTTTTTCTCCTTTTTAAGCTGACAGACTTTTGGATTTTTCTCCTTTTTAAGCTGGCAAACCTTTGAGTTTTTTCCCTTTTTAAGCTGGCAAACTTTTGGGGTTTTCTCCTTTCTAAGCTGACAAACTTTTGGGTTTTTCTCCTTTTTAAGTTGGCAAACTTTTGGGGTTTTTTTCTTTTTAAGTTGGTAAACTCCTTACCAGAGCTGCTGTGGAAGGGGAGCAGGCACAGCCTGTGTGGGAATCCCCTTCTCCTCTGACCATTTAATCAAGGAAAGAAAATAAAATATTGGATGAGGATGAGAAACGTCACAAGTGTCTTCCCCAAAGCAAATAGAGGAATCTATATTTAAACATTTTATCTATCAAAGCTCATATCAGTAACATTTATGAGTGCATCAGTATCCAAGAATAAAAAACAATTCAGCCTTGGCTCAAAACTCTGAACCATTTTCAGACTTTGCTCTGTACTGAAACATCCTGGGCAGTGCAGGAGCAGAAATATTAATTTAAAAAGGCCAAGCAATTTGGAGAAATTATTCAGTTATTCTGAGTTTCAGAATGACAGCCAAATGTCAGTAAAATCTGTACTGAACCCAATGTGGTTCTTTCACACTCCCAAAGCAGCACTGGTGTGTGCCCCAGTGTGCCCAGTATAAACTGGTGCTGACACTGAAAGGTCTTCACAGGATATACAATTGTAAGAGAGATTTCCTGAAAATTCAAAACCTGCTTATTTATTATATACTACCCTTTAAAACAATCTGTGCATTTAAGACTATTATAAATAAATAATAAATATTTTGTCTTTACACCTTCCAAGAGCAGAGATCAACAACCATCAGAGGAAATGCCATCTCACAAAAAAATCATAGGTGGTGTCATTTTGTCTCCTATTTCTTTTGTGTCTTAAACCACCTCAGAGATCTCACACCATTTTTTTAAGGAAGCTGAATGACTCAGTGCTTTCTCTGCAGATCCAAGTGATTGAAAAGGCAAGAAAGGGCATGGAAGTAAAGGGCAACAGGCAGAATTCCAGGTGGGGTGCTCCAGAGCTGTGCCAAAGCAAGGCAGAGCAGCAGGATATCAGAAATACTGGAGAATGAGGACAGCACAAGTAATTAAACAATACAAAAGTACAGGTGTGGATAATCCATCACTGCTTGGGAGATTGCAGAATGGGGTGTTTTCCCAATAGTGGCAGAAACTCCAGCATAACAACATGACATGAACAGGTTAAATCCTGATTTCCTCCTCAGGTAAGCTCCTTCTGTCCCAGCCTCAGTATCTGAGCTGGAATCTGAACTGCTCCTGAGTATTTGCAGAGAAGAATATTTCCAAATGTCTTCCTCATCTATGCAGAACACAAATTCACACTGCACCAAACATGTGACATTTACCTTTCCCTGGGGTTCCACAAGGACTGGGAGAGGAAATTAGGAGGTTAATGGGCTGAAACTGGGACAACTTTGGATCCAAATTTAAGAGGAGGCCTGAGAATGACCTTGTTCTTATAAAACAGCAAAACCAGGGTTTGGCAAGGTGTGACTGCCCCAACACTGAGGGCAAGAGCAGATCCTGCAGGGACAGGAGATGAACAGAGCAGAGAACAGAGCTCAAAGGCACCCTGCACCTGGTGACAGTGATACCTCAGGTTTTGGCCTTTATATTTTGCAGATTCTGTGCTGCTTTAGTGTGTGGATCTGGGTTCACATCAGGGGATGCTGAGCTCTGTGCACAGAGCAGGGAGACAAAACAATTCCTGCTCCAGCTGGGCACCAAGGACAAATGATCCAAATCTCAGCCCAAGAGCACAAACACCGTGGGCTGGAGAGAGAAAAACAAGGATGGGACTGGATGGGCTAAAGCTGGGATGGGACAATGAACTGCAAGATGCAAATGGAGCAGAACTCACAGAAGTGAGACCTTGTGTCCATTTTGGGGCCATTTTGGTTCATCTTGGGTGCAGCCCTGGCTGGGCTCTTGTGCTGCCCAAGGTGGATCCATTGAGGAGATCCTTTTAATAAATCTCTATTTAATCTTTTAACTCTGTCCAGCCTCTACTCCAGCTCAGCCTTCTCAAGGCATCAAGAGAATTCAAGTCCTGAAGGTTCAAGCTCCAGAACCAGGGCACAGGAGGAGCAAGGGCAGCTCCAGCTGCAGCTCTGGGCAGCTCCCTGGTGTGGTTTCACACAAACCTTCATCAAATTGTTCCAAATCAGCTTTGCAGAACAAAGCTACAGCACTCCTAAAACCAGCTTTGAGGGCTGATATAGTCAAAAAGAATCAGCTGAAGCTAATTGCAGTTTGTAACAGAGCATCTGCTACATCCAGAATCTCAGTGATTAATCATCAGTGATTATACACCTGACCCACATCAGGGCTCTGGTTTGTACTTTCAGCAGTGATGCCTTACATGAAGCAGGAAGATCATAATTCACATTATTTTTCTCTGTAAGAAAAGAATGCCTGGAATTATTCTCAAGCGTATTTTGCTCAAGAATTCTCAACAAAGAAAAGAGGATTTTGGGGCCTCTTTCTTCCACCAAATATGCATTGATTTGCATACAATTTGTCCCAGTAACCAGATGTTTTAGAATATCATCTACTAACATCCCAATATTTGTGTTTCTGAGATCTGCACAGTTACACAGATTTGGTACTGCCTGGGAGGAACTTTAAGAGTTCAGAATATGTTGTTCCTTTTTATTTTTAGGGCTTTACTCTCAATTTCTATACCACTTTAAAATGCAATTTTCACTCTTTAGGGGGAAAGGGAATCACAGGACATTCAGTGCTTAAACAAAATTTAGAATGTAATGTACTTCAACAGTAATGAAATTATATCAAAACTATATCCTGACTCCTGCAACTGCAGGGTTTGTGCACTGGAGAAAGACCAGCATTGTACATCTGATCTCCACAGAATGAGGGGTTTTATGCAGCCATAAGAAATATGCATCACTGTGGGCCAGATGTATAATTAGGAGATTCTTTTACACAGAGAAAGTGCCCTTTGAACCATGGTGATGGAGCAGAGTGCCAAATCCCACAGGGAATGACATCTTCTGTTTTTCCAGATTATTTCCAATGCCTGAGCTGCAATTCCTCCAGCAGCCCCACTGCCACCACAACACTCAGAGACCCCACATGGCTCACTGCAGAAAATCTCTTTAAAAAGCCAAACAAAGAACTACTCTTGCTAAATATACTGCAGAGCAATTTTAGCTGCAGCCAAACTGCCCCTGACCACGGAATTACAACAGAGCCTTTCTCCTGTGGATTCCCTGGGATGACTCAAAGACAAACTGACATTTGAACTCAGATTATCCTGCAGAATATACAAGAATCCTCCAACTTCCCTGTCCACGTGTGTATGTGCACAGATATTCTTGAAGTGAGAGGGAAGAGAGTCACAAGAACACATGTATCACTGCAAAAACACACATTCCAATAATCTTTTCCCCCAATCCATGATTTTTAAAAGCTGCTTTTTAATTTCTTTTGATTTCCTTTTAAAATTCATGATTTTAAAAAGCTGCTTCTTTCATGTGGGTTTAATAGGATTGTTCTTTAAATTGTCTATCAATGTTTTAAATCAGTCTCTGGATATTGAGCAAAGAATGCTTTGACAGAGTAGTTTCAATACCAGTCACTGTAAAACACATAAATTCTAATTTCTATATCACATTTTAGATATTAATTCACCACACACATACACCCCCAAGTGTAAGTGCCCTCCCTTGCCTTTCTAGCTGACTCAAGAGAGAATTAGCTCATCTTCTTTCTCAAGCCCTGGAGAGTATTTTAGCCAGAACAAGCCTTTAGTGTTAAAGAAAACTGGAGGGTCACAGAAAAGTTAACATTTCACAATCACAGTTTGAGAACACTGCAGAAGGTTTCCCTTAACACACTGTCAGATGGTAAAAGGGAAGGGAGCTGCATGTAACTGAACTGTTCCAGCTTTTCATAACTGAATGCAACCAGGAGTTTAAAAAAAAATTAAAATATTGAATAAGAATTTTCCTCTGACCCCAGCTAGCAGCCAAAATGTCTGTTCCTCCAAAACTTGCCTCCTTTTTTCACTTAGACAAATAACTTTGGTTTTGGTGGAGCCTCCTATAATTAACTGTGCTTGACTGAAAGCTGAGTTTCATGTGCATGTTTGCTATTAAAGAAATCTGTTAAGAGTTACATTGTCTATCTGATAATTACTGTCACAAACCAACACACACATGTTTCCAAAGTTCTAAAATAGCCCTTGCCATATAATTAGTTGCCATTTTAGAAACACTCAAATGCTCAGAATTGGTTTGATCACAAGAGACTGCACAGACACTGAATTCCCTGCTCCAGCAGCCCAAGGCTCACAGACATCCCAAGAGCAGAACCCACAGCACCAGGCAAAAAATAAATCACTTGGGCAAGTTGTGTCTGCCCAGGGGAAGGCATGGGAGACAAGGTCCAGGTGATTTTAACTCCTTCTTGCTGGGACCCAGCAGGAGCTGCTCCCCCCTTCACAAAAATTCTGTTTCCCAGCACTTTCTGACTGGTTTTCTTAATTTGAGATGGAAATCTTAATTAGAAACACTCTTAACCACTGGTGGGGTGTTGACTCACAGCCTCCTCCTCCTGTTACAGGCCCAGTGGGATTTAAAGGCTTAACTGACAGTCCAAAATATTCTGTTACTGCTCTGATATTCCTCTGTGGTGTCATATTGAACCATGTCCTTACCCCCAAAATTGTCTTCTTATATTTTGCATCTTTGGCCATATCAAATCAAAAAAGTTTTAAGGCAAATATCTGGAAACCAAGAATTCTGAAACTACCAATACAAGTTGTAATAAAAGGACAGAAGGATACACTGAAATTACAAGGAAGTAGGGAAAAATTTGGCAGCAGAGCAGACTGCCAAAGTGAGTGATAAAGAGATTGTTCATGCCAGAAGAATGAAATAAGGATTGCAAAGCTCAGAGGATTTAGAAAGACATCTGAATGATATTTCTTTGTAATGGAACTTCTGACATCTCATTGGTATTTTACTAGAAAATATATCAAAAATAATTAAAAAAGAAACCAGTGCATACTGTTAAGACCTACTGACAACCACCAGTTAACACCTTGCACCAGGTGACAAATGAATGGGATTTCACCTCATTGGAGAAGAGCAATCCCTTTGCACTGAGCTGAGGGGCTTTGCTGCTGATCCCAGCTGGGAGAGTCAGCACAGGGCTGGGATTGGTGGGGCTGGGATTGGTGGGACTGGGATTTGTGGGGCTGGGATTTGTGGGGCTGGGATTTGTGGGGCTGGAGCTCTCAGGTCCTGCCAGGCCAGGAGAGGACAAACAAAGCACCCTCACTCCTTGCTCCCTGCACACTCAGCTGCTGCAGCTCTGGATGCTGAGAATTTTACACTTTCTGTGCTGACAGCCTCTGACTCCCAGGACAGCACTGCAGCTGACCTGAGGCATTGGAGAAGGCTTCCTTGCTCTTCTTCACCTTCTTCTTCATGGGTTTGGGTGGTATTTTGAAATTGGACAGAAAAGTCCTCATTGTGAGCTTCGAGTGATCAGTGGCTTAAAAGTGAAAATAATTTAGGTGTCATTTCTTAATTGGATAGTTTAGCCTTAAAAGACCTTGTAACAAGAGATAGTGAGTCATTTTTGTGCCTTGTTAATGAAAGACTGCAGAACTGCAGTAGAAATCACCTAAACCTGAACATGAACTATTGTCTCAAGTGCCTTCAACCCAACCTCGACAGAGGCAGAAACAAGAAGCCAAAAATCAGCACAGAGTGAGTCAAGTGATGACACTTTAGAAAGGAAAGCCAAGAAGGCCATCAGGTCTGAAAGCAGTGATCTCCCATCACCAGTGACCCAACAGCTGATCCAAGGACAGATCTGTCCCAGGAAAGGCCAGCACACCCTGACAGCACTGATGATGATGATGATGATGATCAGCCTCACAGACAGAGCTGAGGATCCCAGCAGGATGAGGATCCCCAAACACAGACAGAGCTGACAGACTCTGACTCCCAGGAGAGCACTGCATTTGACCTGAGGCCATGGAGAAGGCTTCCTTGTTCTTCTTCAGGGGTTTGGGTGGTATTTTGTAATTGGACAGAAAGGTCTGCATTGTGGACTTTGAGTGATCAGTTTTTGGGTTAAAAGTGAAAATAATTTACGTGTCATTTCTTATTTGGACAGTTTAGCCTTAAAAGACCTTGTAGCAAGAGATAGTTAGCTATTTTTGTGCCTTGTTAATGAACTGCAGTTAAAATCACCTAAGCCTGAACATGAACCATTATCTCAAATGCCTTCAACCCAACCTCGAGAGAGGCAGAAAAACGAAGCCGAAACCCAGCACAGAGCGAGTCAGGAAAATGCCACTTTGAAAGGAAAGCCAGGAAGGCCACAGGGTGTGCAAGCAGAGGGGCCTCACCGTGGTCTCTGTGAGCCCCCCCACGGACACAGACAGCCCCAGCAGCACGTGGTACTGGTAGGCTGGCAGCCCCAGCAGCTGCGTGATCCGCGGGAACGCCTCCGACGCCGCGTTCCAGTTCAGCGTCTCCTTCTCCTGCCTGAAAGGGAAGGGAAAGAATCAAAGAATCATCCTGTGGGGGTGCACTGCTTTTCTCCTCCTCACACTGCTCCTCACACATCAGGTGTCTGATTACCTAGATATCAAATCAAACACTGGTCTTTGAGCACATGGGTAAATACAAATCAAAGCTTCGGCCACTGCCAGTGAAGTGGAGGAATATCCAAATCCTTGTTCTGACCCAGGCAAGATGTGAACTGCACTTTCCTTTCCCAGGCACTTTTTCCCACATTCACAAAACAAGTTTCATTCTGTGCTCTCTCCCACCACCAGTGACTCAACAGCTGATCCAAGGACAGACCTGCCCCAGGAAAGGCCAGCACACCCTCCCAGCACTGCTGATGATGATGATGATGATCAGCAGCCTCACAGACAGAGCAGAGGATCCCAGCAGGATGAGGATCCCCAAACACAGAGCTGGATGTTCCTCACTCCCATCAGGTATCACAATCACCACTCAGGAATGAGTTGCTCTAACTAGAATGTCCATCTTGGAAAACTACTGCAAACAGAGCTTGCTTAAAACAATACAATTAATTAAAAAATATCATTATGATCAATGATTTCCACTTCAGGGAAAAAGTATGTTCATGCACACTTTGAAACCCTGACAACACCATAGACATATTTGGCATAAAAATTACATCAGGTTGCTTGGTTTAGGTGAAACTGTGTGCATTTATCTTTTACTTTCATTGGTTTAGGACATTTTTCAACACCTTACCTTGGAAATATCCTCTCCAGCTCTTCTCTGTGAGGGATGTGTGGAACTGGAGGATGGTCAAAGTGCAAAAGAGTAAGGAACACAGATCCTGCATGAGCTCGGAATTTATCTATTTTTTCAGCTGACTGTTGAGCCAGCCAGCACATAATCTGCTTGCAGCTATAAAGAAGAAAACAATTAATCAGAAAATTTAAGCAGTAGAATGTGTATTTAGATTTAAATGGTTTCAATTAAATGAATAAGAATGATCCTGCTAGGAAAGTATTCTGGTTTAACTCTTCAGAATGAACACACAAGTGATTTAAGACACCCAGATGGTGATAGAATCTTGAGGTTTTATCTTCCACAGATCAATCAACCAAAAACCAGCATGACATTAATGTTACAGAATATTTTATCCACCTTTTACACAAACTGGCCCACCCTTCATCTAAAAAGATAACAAAGTGATTGATGGCCTGGCTGAACTGCTACATTTCAGATGGAAATAGAGCAGAACTTTGAGAAAAGCACATTTTGAAGCAGAAAACTGCCCATGTAGCAGAGGACAAGGTCTCTCCTCCATCTCATATATCCCAAGTAAATAATTTCTTCAATTCTGGCTCGTTTTTAACAATATCCAATTTGGTTTATGCTCACAACTAAACTCCCAGCTACAACACTGTGTCCCACAAGGGCCTTAGCCCTTCAGCAAGGGTTAATGACAGTAAAACAAACTAAAACTCCTTCAGTGACACCAAGGCCAGAACACTGACAACAGGGGATCCAGCTGGCAGGAATGCTCTTCCAGTTCCATGTGGAAAATCTGTGAATAAACAGCTGAACAGGAGGGAGCCCCTGAAAATGGGCACTAGTGAGCAGTGTGCTCCCAGAGAATCCAGCACTCTCCTGCTAGGAAAACATTCCCCTTCAACATTCAGGGGTTTTTAATTAAAACCAAATCATATATGTGTTCACCTAACCATTGGCACACTCTGCAAACCAATACCACTATTTACTGCAGCTCAAGCTATGTTTTAAAAATGGTACTTTATTATTAATTCTTTTATTATTAGGAGCACCATATCATGAAATTAAAAATATTATTAATATTATAATGTTTAAAATATTATTAATTTTTAAAATGGTACTTTATTATTAATTATTTTATTATTAGGAGTATCATGTCATGAAATTAAAAATATTATTAATATTATAATGTTTAAAATATTATTAATATTTAAAATATTATTATTTTAAAAATGGTACTTTATTATTAATTCTTTTATTATTAGGAGTATCATATCATGAAATTAAAAATCAGGAGCTCAGTGTAAATTCTTTTTCTTTATTTTCTTACTAATAATTCTGCAAAGAAACGAATCCAAACTCATTCTCACATCTGATCACATTCCAAATGAATGATGTGCTAAGCAGGCAGGTTTGCTTTGATTTCAATGAGCATTTCTGGGCAGCAGCACAGAGGGGACAGGTTTAACCCAAATCCCACAGCTGTGCTGCATTTCCAAGGTGGGATTGCACCCAGGCTCTCCCTGCAAGGTGGAGAAATCAGAAAATCAGATGTAACATCCTCCCCATCTGCCTGGGCTTGATGCACTTGTGTCAGAGCTCTGTCACACTCAATAGAGGAGGAGCAGGGTGTCCTGCAGTGGAGCTCCAGGAGACAAACACAGAACAGAAGATGCAATGTCACCATCACCATACACGCTGGCACTGATGAGCTCTGCCTCGCTCTGCACCAGCAGCAGGGTCACCTCCATCAGGCTGGTCATGGCAGCCTCACGCACCCTGTGGGGACACAGACAGGTCAGAGCAGCACTCACATCAATAAATACACCTTCCATTTCATCAGCTGGGTGAAAACACCAGCACAAATCCCAGGAACAAAAGCAATGACCTCTGGGAGCTGCTGGCGGTGTTCACAGGGGTTTATTAGAGGATGGAAGAGACAGGATCTTGATTCCATGATCAGCAGGCTTGATTTATTATGTTATGATATATATACAGCATTATAACTATACTACATGAAGATAGAAAGGAAAGGAGCTTCTTCAGAAGCTGGCTAAGCTAAGAAAAAGATAGAAAAGAATGAATAACAAAGGTCTGTGTCTCGGCAGAGAGGACAGCAGCCCTGCCTGTGAGTGGTCAGCAGACCCAAACATCTACGGGGACCAAGCACAGGTGGACCTGTTGCATTCCACAGCAGCAGATAACAATTGTTTACATTTGCCACTGAGCCTCTCAGCTCCAGCAGGGAAAAATCCCAAGAAAGGATTTTTCACAAAGAATGTCTGTGACAGGGAGCAGCTCCCATGTTTTGGGAGGACAAGGAGTGTCCCCCCCAGTCCATTCTGTGAAACAAAGCTCACATTGCACTGAGGGTCCAACAGTGCCCAGCCTCTCCAGCCTGGTTTTTATTCCAGCCAGATGTCACCAGGCTTATTCTTTATTTTAAGAAGGTTACAACTGATAATGATTAGTAATATTTCATGTGCAAGTAGATGTATTTAAACTTAAGTGCTCTGTCCGCTTCAAATTATTTTTTGAAAAGGTCAAGCCACAGTTTGACAGTCAGATGTTGAACACTGTCACATTCTTGTAAATTTTCAAGCTTAATATTTCCAACATTAAAAACAAGTTGTGACTCAGAGTGGTTTAAATCTCTATGCTAAGCAATAATTATTTCATGAAAACTTTGACCAAAGTAACACTAAATTTGGCTTGAACTGAGTCTTGTCTAGATAATGATCTTCTCCCTTCAAAATGTCTAAAAAAAGGTGTAATTTTAATTTAAAAAATCATAAATATGGCTGTTTTAAACCATGTCTTGTCAATCCATGAGTTTTTAAAAAACTGAAGACAAGGGCAATACCTCAGTGGGTGACATGACCCTGCACAAGGCCAGGCCCAGCATGTTCACTACACTGGAAACTCAGAGTAATGTCATCCTTTCTCAGTAATAATTCTTAAAAAAGGAAAAAATAATAAATATTTGAAAAGGCCCAGCAACCCTCTTGCTGATTTCTAAAACAACTTGCAGGTGCAATCTAAAACTGGGTGGGACATTTGTTATAATGGTAAAAAAGGTAAATTACATAATTTTTTCCAAAGCAGCTTAAAACAAGTCTGGCAGTCTTTCATCAAGGTTATGTTCTACTAGTTTTCTGTATCATATCTGACTTAGATATTCATGTCTACCACCTGTAGACAGATCAGACATGTCCCAGCAAACAATCTGTCAAAAGAAAGGTAAAGTTTGCATATGCAGAGTAAAGTTGGTGAAACTTTCCCACGACTCCATTAAAGAAAGACAAAAATTACACAAAAAAGACAAAGTCTCTCCAGAGAAGCAGCATTTCTCTCCATATCTTTTTATCTTATTCACAAGTTTAGAAGAAACAGAATGAGAAAACACTGATATTAGAGAGGTCACAAAACCTTCAGCAGCCAAGAGTTTGCCATGAGAAAGGATCTCCCCCTTCCCCCTCTGATTTACATGTTTCTTAACTTGATTGTGGCTGGAATTGCCCAAAGAAGCTCAAAAAAATAAAAGTATCTGGTGCTCAAAGCACTTTTGAATCTGAACACACATCTCTGTACCCTGAGATAACTCATGCAGCTGCCAGACAGGTCAAATACAGGTATTTTACCACTTCATTACCATACAAAAACACTATCAGCCACAGCTAAAAACTAGACTGATTCTTCATATCTAAAATAATCACCCAAGGCTGAGTCTTCATCTCTAAAAGCAACATATACCTGCACATTTCAAATTTAAATTATGGATTCAGAAAATAGATTTAAGCAGCCTTTTCAAAACCAGAATTTTACTCAAAATCAACTGCTAATAAATAAAAGACAAATAAAATTACTCTATCACATTCATTTATAGAGTTCATGGCTTCTCTAAACTGGGTGTTACTGCTCTGAGGCTTCTACACAGCATCAAAAGTATTTTAAATGTGCAGATCCTGGACTTGTTCCTGAATTAGGATAATTTAATGCTTTTTATTAACAAGTACTACTTCAGGCTGGGCACATTTTGCTCATAAATAGGTGCAGAAAAGCACCCTGACAGGAGAATGTTTGCTTTGTAAGATCCATATTCCTATGCTGTGTAATTCCACAGGATAACATGAACTCTTCATGATCTCTCCCATTCAAAGCTGACAGGAATTTACAATCAGTAATGCTGACACATCCCCAATTAGAACTTTGGAAATGAAACACAAACCCAAGGAAGGACACGAGCCTCTACAGTCAGGAATTTTGAAATTTGAAATTTGCCTTTCCAGATTGCTGAGGGAACACAGAGCATTCAGAGGAATGCAGGGTCATACACTGAATATTCTTTGTATCTTAGGGGGACCTTGAAGACTGAAGAATGCCATGAAAATAAGACTGCTATAGACTTAATATTACTAAAATCTTATTAAACTTAAAAGTTACTGAATTTATTAATCTACCTATGCTACAGATTTCCCATCAGCAGACATATTCCTACAGATTTATGATTTATTCTTGCAGTCCCATATCTGAAATCATTGAAACCCTAAACTTACAAAAGATTTGGTGATGCTGCAGCACAATTGAGAGTTTTTATCCCTCTCAACACGTTATGCAGCTGCTCCCTCTCCTGGCAAAAAATCCCCACAACAGCAATGTGCAGCAGGAGAGACCAGGCAGGACCAAATGTGTTGTTTCAAATAAAGAGAAGTAATGCTGTAAATCCCTGTTTTGCAATTGAACACATTCCTGGTATTCACTAAAAAGAACTAATGTCACCCACAGAACCAGAGAAAGGTCTACATTCAGTTTTGAACATATCCATCCCCAAATTATATATTCCAAATTTTTCCAAATATATTCCAAATTTTTGAGGAAGGACAACCAAACCTTGCCAGCTTCACCCTTCACTTTCCACTTCTCTTCCTGCTGTGCATTCCTAATTCCTACCAAGGCTCAAATCTCCAAACCTCCAAAATCTCAAATCTCCAAAAGCCTGGAGCTCTGGTTTCCTACAGGTTTTAAAACCACATCAGCTTTTTTTTGGACACCAAGGCTGGGCTGGAGGTGACCCCACCTTACCATCCTCCCACGTCGCCCCGGCTGTCGGTGGTGTAGTCGGTGACGCCGCAGAGCAGCGTGGCGTAAATCTGCTCCACGTTATCCCTGCACACAAACTCCTGCTGGCATCCATCTCCCTTCACTCCCACTGTCTGGCAAACTCTGCAACAAAAAGAGGGAAAGAAAGGATGGGAGGTAATTAAGAGCAAGTTTTGTTATGTTGGTTAATAAAATTCATAACACCTGTAATGTCCATTTCAGAGGGAATGAGGAATATTTCTGTGCTGAGTTTGACACGAGGAGGTCTGAGCAGTGTTTGGGTTCAAAGAACACTGGAAAAGTTAAGATCTCAGCAAGGAACTAGGTTGTTTTACTTCCTTTACTTGCTTTTTTCACATTAAACTCTCCTATAAAATGCAGAGAAAATCAAAGTACTTCAAAAAAGTTTCCACACCTATAACACTACAAAAATGAATTTGCTTCAGTATCTGTCAGTCCCTGAATTCTCCTTAAAATAAAGTCACCAAGAAGAGCAAAGTGCCAACACAATGTGCATTGCACCTGATATTAAACTTCTTTACCTTGAAGACACAGAGTTTTTAGCAGCGCAACAGTTTAAGAACATAAAATATTAATGTATGTTATTACTGCACTGTGACATTCAACACAGAAAATATTCCTTTAAATAAAAGGCACAATTTCTTTAAATCAGTTCAGTCTTTTTAAGATTGTGGAAGAACATATATTCTTCCTCCTCAGTAAAGCTCATTAAATTGCAGCCCATGAGAAAAGCAAACACTAAAAGACACTCTAGGTAGTCAGTTAACTGATAAAAACCTGACAGCACTATCAGAGCTGAAGTCCATAGTCAGGTGTGTGGTAATTCCCTGAATTAAAAATAAACTGAGTAATGGATATGCAGTCAAGATGTGTGTAAGTGATTTTAAGACTCATGCTCCCAGCTCCCAGCAGAATGGAGAAAGCTTCTACAGAAAGATTGAAAACTAGACACAAGCAGCAGTGAGAAACATACTTTGCAATTGCTATTAAGGCATCTCTCCTGGCTTCAGCAAAGCTCACATCTTCAGGGGAAATTATTGTAACTTTTTTTAGACCTTCCAAAACCTGAAAAAAATACAAAGATTGAGATATATAAACTCAAAGCATTTTTTACTATGTTAAATTTAGATATCATAGTAAAAAGAGTTCAATCCTGTATGAAGGAACCAAGCAGGCAGCAGAGTTTGGATTGTCACCAGGAGAGGCCTGTAAGGTTTTACACAAAAGTCACCAAAGTATTACTCAGAAATTCAGATGCATTTCTATCAGTTCTTGTTTATGGGAACAATAAAACTAAAAATGTGAACAACAGGCGAAGTTTGCATTCTGTCTGGGGCAGGGAAACCTCATGGAAATACCATTTCTATGGTAGAATTGTGCCTAAGGGCAAAAGGCCTCTGCTCTCTGCTGCAGCATTTTACATCCTCAAGGCACTCAGGTATAAGTTTCTACTAAAAGCTAAAACCTATATTCTAAATCTGTACTTTTATTTCCCTCTGTGGCTTCATATCTCAGTTTCTCCAGGGGTTTCAGTTCAATCCCTACAGCAAATCTCTCTTCCCTTGGACCAATATCCCACAGCAAAAGGTTAATTCTTCCTCTGGCTTTCCATTAACACCCCTAAAGCAGGACTAAACATTAATTATCAGAAACTATGGCAAACTCAACTCCTGATGATTTTCTGTGCATTAGCATTCAAAGCCCTTTGACAAAGACCTTTAATTATGACCATTATTATTCATTTGATTACTGTCACAGGTTTCACTCATTCAGGACAATGATCCTGTTTTCTCACCTGCTGGAGCCTGCCCTTCAGCAGAAATCTTGGAAGGGCCCCAAGAGCTCGTGAAAAGCCACAACGAATCATTTCCTCTGGGTTTTGTAGCTCTGAAACGTACTGTGTCACCAGCTCTTCTGCAAAAAATACAATTGCAGAGTGA